>CM055127.1:233932693-234352903 GCA_029206835.1 Rana muscosa | reverse complement strand
CACAGCCGTCGTTTGTTCTCGCCTCCTCTTTCGCTGGCGGCGGTCAATTCTAATGGCTAGACACATAGGGGCTGATTTACCAAACGTTTGCGCCATGAGTATTGGCGCATCTGCGTGCGCAATGGCTGTTTTGGTATTTACAAAACATTAGCGCCAGTATCGCAGCCCTATTTCCCATTTACTATAGTGTTGTCGGTGGACGGGAGGAGGCGCTCAGTGCGCCACTATGGACCTGGCGCAGGGCATGTTAAAATCTAAATATAAAGAAGCTGGAAGTGAGAAAATATTGGGGGTGACATGGGGTGATGTGAGGAAGTGTAGTGACACCTGCCCAAATAACAAACATGCCCAAAATAGAGTGGGAAAGTAACTTTTTCAAAACCAGCCCGCTGCGCCGGCAATTCCGATTCGAGCTGCGGGAGTTTTTTTTTGAGCTCAGCGCGGGAATTTCAATGGTTTAAATGCGCCGGGACACTGCGCCGGCAAAATCTCAGTAAATGTCAAGTCACGTAACTCAATTTGCATAAGTTGAACCGGCGCAGCTCTGAACTTCCCAGTGCGCCAGCAAAATGACATTTCTAAAGGAAAGAAAAAGCCATTTAAAAGCACCCGCGGCTGTAATGAATTGTCGGCTCCCGGCAATATTATGAGAAAAGTCATTGAAAGTGTTTGCTAACCAAAAAAGCGTGGGGGTCCCCCCAAATTCCATAACCAGGCCCTTCAGGTCTGGAATGGATATTAAGGGGAACCCCGCTGCAATTTTTTTTTAAAAATGACGTGCGGGTTCCCCCCAAATATCCAAACCAGGCCCTTCAGATCTGGCATGGATTTTAAGGGGAACTCCACCCCAAATTTTCAAAAAAAATGGCGTGGAGTTCCCCCAAAAATCCACACCAGACCCTTATCCGAGCACATAACCTGGCCGGCCGCAGGGGAAAAGGGGGGGATGAGAGCGGCCCCCCCTCCCTCCTGAACCGTACCAGGCCACATGCCCTCAACATGGGGAGGATGTCAAGGGCCTCATCCCCACAACCCTTGCCCGGTGGTTGTGGGGGTGTGCGGGCGGGGGGCTTATCGGAATCTGGAAGACCCCTTTAACAAAGGGGACCCCCAGATCCTGCCCCCCCTGTGTGAAATGGCAATGGGGTACAAATGTACCCCTACCATTTCACAAGGAAAGTGTCAAAAATGTAAAAAATGACAAGAGCCGGTTTTTGACAATTCCTTTATTAATGTCTTCTCCGTTCTTCCATCTTCTTCCTTCTTCTTCCATCTTCTTCTTCCATCTTCTTCTTTTCTCCATTCGGGTTTCTTCCTCCATCTTCTTCTTCATCTTTATCTTCATCTTCCTTCTTCCTTCGGTCTTCTCGTCCGCATCTTGCTCCGGCGTCTTCCCTTCTTCTTTCTTCTCCGCCGCTCCGTTTGAATTGGAGGTTCCCTCTGTGCGACGCTTCAGTTCTCCACTTGGTCCGCTACCACCCGGTGGCTCCGCCCCCCTCTGTCACCACGGGAAAGTCCCCGTGAAATCCATGTGCGTCAGAGGGGGGCGGGGTCACCGGGTGTAAGCGGACCCAGAGGCGAACTGAAGCGTCGCACAGCAGAAACCTCCAATTCAAACGGAGCGGCCAGAGAAGAAAGAAGAAGGGAAGACGCCGGAGCAAGATGCGGACGAGAACACCGAAGGAAGAAGGAAGATGAAGATAAAGATGAAGAGGAAGATGAAGATGGAGGAAGAAACCCGAATGGAGAAAAGAAGAAGATGGAAGAAGAAGGAAGAAGATGGAAGAAAAGAGAAGACATTAATAAAGGAATTGTCAAAAACCGGCTCTTGTCATTTTTTTAATTTTTGACACTTTCCTTGTGAAATGGTAGGGGTACATTTGTACCCCATTACCATTTCACACAGGGGGGGCCGGGATCTGGGGGTCCCCTTTGTTAAAGGGGTCTTCCAGATTCCGATAAGCCCCCTGCCCGCAGACCCCCACAACCACCGGGCAAGGGTTGTGGGGATGAGGCCCTTGTCCCCATCAACATGGGGACATCCTCCCCATGTTGAGGGCATGTGGCCTGGTACGGTTCAGGAGGGAGGGGGGGCCGCTCTCGTCCCCCCCTCTTTTCCTGCGGCCTGCTAGGTTATGTGCTCGGATAAACGGTCTGGTGTGGATTTTTAGGGGGACTCCACGCCATTTTTTTTAAAATTTGGGGTGGAGTTCCCCTTAAAATCCATGCCAGATCTGAAGGGCCTGGTATGGATATTTGGGGGGAACCCCACGTCATTTTTTTAAAAAATTTGCAGCGGGGTTCCCCTTAATATCCATTCCAGACCTGAAGGGCCTGGTTATGGAATTTGGGGGACCCCCACGCATTTTTTTTTGGTTAGCAAAGACTTTCAATGACTTTTATCTGTATTGACGGGAACCAGCAATTCATTACAGTCGCAAGGACTTTTAAATGACTATTATTTTACTTTAGAAATGTCATTTTGCTCTCAAACTGTTATAAACATGGAAAACATGTGCTACTTTACAGGCATACTATAGACACCCCCCGGGGATGATATTTAGGGCCAGTTCACACCGGATGCAGTGCAGTGCGTTTTTTTTTGATGCCTGAAAAACGCAAAGAAAGTTGATCACATTAATGCCAATGGCATAGTTCACACCACTGCAGTCCGTTCCAGTGCATTTCAGAAAGCCAAAAAATAATTGGTCATGCTGCATTTTTTAGGTACAAAACTGTACTGGACCCCAGTAAAACACATCAAAAACGCAACGGAACGTACCAAAAATGCACTGGAATGCACCGCAACGCACCTAAATGCACCAAAGACGCACTGCAACACACTTGTCCTAAGTGAAAAGAGGGGGGAAAAAACACTGGACTGCATCAAAAACGCCTCAAAAATGCACTGGAATGTGTCAAAAACGCGCATACAGAAAAGCACCTGGAACGCACCCAGACTGCGTTTCTATAGTGTGAACTAGGGCCAGTTCACACCATAGAAACGCAATCCGGATGCGTTCCAGGTGCTTTTCTGCATGCACAATTTTCATGCGTTCCAGTGCATTTTTGGTACGTTTTTGATGCAGTCCAGTGCTTTTTCCCCCCCTCTTTTTTATTAACCATAGATAAGGACAAGTGTGTTCCAGTGTGTTTTTGGTGCATTTAGGTGTGTTCCTATGCGTTCCAGTGCGTTTATGATGCATTTTGATGCGTTCCAGTACAGTCCAGTGCAGGTAAAATGCAGCATGTTCTACTTTTTTGGTGGAACTGGAACGCACTGGAACAAACACTGCCATTTAGAACCATATAACCAACTTTCCATGCATTTTGGATGCATAAAAAACGCAATGCACTGCATGTGGTGTGAAATGGCCCTTAAGCAATTTGGCATATTTAAAGGCACTTCTCCTTGTTTTGTTTTTGGTGTTTTCCAAATTGGTGACATTGATATATGTCCCTTAGGGTGGGACCTGGGCCCCCATTTTAAGGCCAATAACTAGAAGATAAGCCAGCCAAGTGGGGACTAGCAAAATTAACAAGTCAGTTCCCATAGACTGCAATGGGATTTGTTGGTGGGGGGGAGGGGTGATTGTCCCATCTCTAATTTTGTAGCATGCTGGATGATGTGCTTAATTTTGGACGGGGTGAGGGGGGGGTTATTTTTTGCTAGCTGCATTGGTGTTGTTCTGCACATGCCCAGCCAGTTTTTTTTTTTTGGCGTGCTTTTTGTGTGTGAACAGCGCTTGGATATTTCTGGGCATGCTCACTCAGAGAGTGTTTTTATGGGTTAGAAATTGAAGGACATCCTTAACAGGTGTACCCACTTTGAATTTCAGTCTCTACATTGGGAGAACGTGCATTTTGGGTGTTTCATGGACTGTGCATGTGTTTTCAATTGCCTCATTAGCACACAAACATATGTTATATAAAGCTCACAGAGCATTCGGTCGCTTGCCTTATCGAGTTTGTAACACATGTATTTTATTTGTTATGTCTTTGCAAAACAGGTGATTGGTTAACTTTTGTGGATTGTATATTTTTGGTGTGGGGGAGAGATGTTCCCCTGAAATAATTCTGATGTTGTTAATGTGTGTTGTTTGTTCACTTTGATTTAATTGTCTGCTGCATTTTTTTGGCCAAAAATTGCTCAAGATGTTGAGTCTGTAACTGTTTCAAATTGACCATGTTTTTTATTTTGCCTTCCCTTTTGTTTTGTTGAACAATAAAATTAGATGCAAAGTTTTGATGTTTGTTTTGTGTTTTCTTTGCAACAAATGTGACAGCTGATTGGCATGTCAAAACAAAACAGGTGTGATTTGTCTAATCTGGTGCCTTCATGCTAGCATATGCATGTATTGTATTGTGTGCTGCCATGGAAAGTCACCAGGAAATGAAAAATACAGAGCGGTAAGTATTCAATTTTCCTTTTTTTACTGCAGTGGTTCTCAGGCCTCGTACACACGACCGATTTTCTCGGCAAGAACCAGCAAGAAACTTGCTGGCAGAGAGGTCTTGCCGAGTAAATCGGTCGTGTGTACGCTGCTAGCGTGTTTCTCGTCGAGAAAACCAACAAGAAACCTCGACGAGAAAATAGAGAACCTGCTCTCTATTTTCTCGTCGAGATTCTCCTCGGCGTGTTTCTCGACGAGAAAAGTGAGTGTGTGTACACTTACCTGTCCGCCCGGAAGCCCGCGCATGTTCGAAATGAATTCGACGCATGCGCGGTAGCTTCCTAGGCATACGTAGGGTATACCAAGATGGCGGCGACGGCATCGAATGTGACGAGCGCATGCTCGACGTAGTCGATGACGTCACCGCGTACACTCCTTTCAAAGAACCGCGGGTTCTTTGAAACGAGCGTGTGTACACTCGGCCGGGACAAGTTTCTTGTCCAAGAATCTCGTCGAAAAAAACGACATGTTTTTCTCAACGAGAATCTCGGCCGTGTGTACGAGGCCTGAGCCTCAGTCCTCAAGTACCCCCAACAGGACATGTTTTGTGAATTTAGCTTATCGAGAATTGCTGTCCAAAAATCAAAACCATTGACTGTGATTTAAAGCACATGTGCAAGATGAAGGAAAACCTGCAAACATGGCCTGTTGGGGGTACTTGAGAAGCACTAATTAAGAGCACTGCACTTAAAAATAGCTCAAGGCCATACAATTCTAATTGTGGGCATTTTGAGGGAAACAAAGTAAGTGTTAGAACCCCTGCGTGTGTGTTTTTTTTTTAGATATTTTTTATTTTTTTTGTAGTTTGGCCTTTGTCTCCTTTTCTTAACATTGGCTTCACTTCCTGTCACACAGCTAAACAGGAAGTGAAGGTAAAACCCTACCAATGGCTTTTTTTGGGGACACACAGATCAATCTAACTAGTGTCCCCATTAAGCAAATTGCACTCTAGCACTTTGTTGTGTACACCCCAAATCATTGGGTAGTTTGGGGTTTAGTAAAGACAAATCCACTCTGCAGTAAAAGTGTAGCTGCTGAAAATCTGAGGGAAAGTACTGGTGATTGGATGTTACAATCATGTAAAAGCAAAGATGTTTTTTTTTTTTTGGCTTGCATGTCCCCCTCAGATATACAGCAAGTGCACTTGTAGTGCAAAGTAGATTTGCCTTTAGTAAATAAACCCCACAGTCCAAACCACCTAATAAATTGTTGTGTACCCCGCAATATGCTGGAGTGCAATGTGCATAATGGGGAAAGTATTTAGACTGACCTGTGTGTCCCCAAGGAAAGACATTGTTAGGGATTTTTCCCTCACTTCCTGTGTGGCTATGTGACAGGAAGTGAATTATTTGGAAGGATAAAGTGGCCAAATTATTTCGTTTAACTTTTCAAAGACTCATTCCTAAGTTGAATTGTGATGCATGTCAATGGCCCATTTAGACCCTCTTTAATCACTTGAGATCAGCGCTATAACTGATCGACGGCCACAGCATGGTCCTCAATTGCTGTGAGTCCGTCAATAAACGTCCTCCCCTTTGCGCGCGCTGTGGTCACAGAGTCACTGAGACTCGGGTGATGACAGATCCGAGTAAGGGGCCGATCCGAGTAAGGAGCTGATCACGTGATGTAAACAAAAGCTGGGTAATGGTTTTTGTTTTCTCCTTGTGCTGACAGCGTGAGCATAAAAAAAAGGCAATCACCGGCTTATGTGCAAGGGACATGGGGCTTGAAGAGGAAGAGGCAATTCTGCATCATCTGTGACAATTAGTAGCCCCTGCCAGTGCCACCTATCAATGCCCACCACTGGTGCCAATCAGTGGCACCTAGCAGTGCTGCCTATCAGTGCCCATCACTGCCAACTATCATTGCCACCTAGCAGTGCCACTTCTCACTGCCCACCAGTGCCAAATAGCAATGCCACCTCTCAGTGCCCACCCTTGCCACCTTATCGGTGCCCATCAGTGCAGTCTCATCAGTGTACATCAATGAAGAAGAAAAATTACCTTTTTTAAAAATATTAACCAGTTTCCTACCGCCCACCGTCAAATTACATCCTTGGCTTTGGGCGGTGACATCTGAATGATGCCTGCAGTTTCAGGCATCCTTCAGATATCATTCTTTTCAGCCGGCGATTCTGTGCACAATAAAAACGATCATAGTGGCAGTTCCGCCGCTTGATCGTTCTTATAGGCGGGGGGAGGGGACGTTTCCCCCCCCCCTCTTGCCGCCATCCGGTGCTTCTCCGGGCTCTCCCGTGCCATCTGGGGCTCGGAGAACGATTTGGAGATGACTGGTGACCAGATGGTCATCAGTCATCTCTATGACCGTCGGAGGCGCGGGCACGACGTTATGACATCACGCCG
Source organism: Rana muscosa (assembly GCA_029206835.1). Taxonomy (NCBI): domain Eukaryota; kingdom Metazoa; phylum Chordata; class Amphibia; order Anura; family Ranidae; genus Rana; species Rana muscosa. The sequence continues at coordinate 234,346,086 of CM055127.1, read as the reverse complement.
TGTTCCCGTATGTTAACCAAGCCGTGATCTCGGCTGTCAGCATGAGATTGGTGATTTTTTTTTTTTGGAACAATATCATGTTTTCCAGCCTGGAGGAGAGATGCGGGGTCTTATTGACCCTGCATCTCTCCATAAAGAGGACCTGTCACACACATTCCTATTACAAGGGATGTTTACATTCCTTGTAATAGGAATAAAAGTGATCCCAAAAAATAAAAAAATAAAAAAAAGAGTAAGAAATACAAAAAAGTTAAAAAAAAAAAAAAAAAAAAAAAAAGAAAAAGAAAAAGCGCCCATGTCCCCGGTGGCTCGCGCTCAGAAGCGAACACACACGTAAGTCTCGCCCACATATGTAAACGCCGTTCAAACCACACATGTGAGTTATTGCTGCGTGCGTTAGAATGAGTGCAGCAATTCTAGCACTAGACCTCCTCTTTAATGCCAAAATGGTAACGTGTAAAAATAGGATTTTTTACTCACCGTAAAATCCTTTTCTCTGAGTCCATGGACCGACACAGCTTCTCTATTGACAAAGTGGGTATTATCCGTTAATTAGGAGTGACTAGGCAGAAAAACTTGTAAAAAGTGTTGCATCACACCTTCTACAGTACCGCCCAGGGGGCGGACCCTCTGGGTATACCCTCTCAGTCTGCACATCGCAGATCAGTTCGTCAAAAAGCAGTACAAACTTAAAAGGAGGGGTGGGTGCTGTGTCGGTCCATGGACTCAGAGAAAAGGATTTTACGGTGAGTAAAAAATCCTATTTACTCTTTCGTCCATGGACCGACACAGCTTCTCTATTGACAAAGTGGGACGTCCCAAAGCAGTGTCAGAGAAAAAACGAGGGGTGGTAACAGCATAAAAACAAACTTCACCCCAAAACACAAAACAGCACTCCTCCAACGGAGGAGTTGCAACTCTAAACAGCCGCCTGCAAAACCTTGCGGCCGAAAGAGGCATCCGAAGATGCACCTACATCAACTTTGTAGAATTTTGTGAAAGTGTGAGCGGACGACCAAGTCGCCGCTTTACATAGTTGGGAAACAGACGCTTGATGTCGGAAAGCCCAAGAGGCACCTATTGCCCTGGTCGAATGCGCCGTGACAGGAAAGGGGGGCGCCTGACCCTTTAAGGCGTAAGCCTGGATTACTATCTGTCGGATCCACCTAGAGATGGTGGCCGATGAGACTGCTTGGCCCTTCTTGGGACCAGCCACCGAAACAAACAGTGAGTCTGACTTCCGGAACAGGGAAGTAGCAGATATGTATACTCTCAAAGCTCGGACAACGTCCAAGGAATGCAACGCCGACTCCTTAGGATTCGACGGCTGAGGACACAAGGATGGAAGTACAATGTCTTCGTTGAGATGAAAAGCCGAAACGACCTTCGGAAGAAAGGAAGGCTGCGGCCGCAGCACCACCTTATCCTTGTGGAAAATCAAATAGGGAGCCTTGCAGGACAAGGCTGCCAGCTCAGAGACTCGTCTAACTGACGTAACAGCCACCAAAAAGACCACCTTCTGAGAAAGTGTCAACAGGGGAATATCTCTAATATTCTCAAACGGTGCCTTCTGAAGCACCGAGAGGACCAGGTTCAAGTCCCACGGAGGTAACGGGGGGCGGACCGGAGGGGCCACATGTCGAACCCCCTGCACAAATGTACTCGCGAGAGAGTGAGTCGCCAGGGGTCGCTGAAAAAAGACAGCCAGGGCAGATATCTGTCCCTTAATCGTACTTAGGGCAAGCCTTTGGTCTACCCCATGCTGTAAAAACAGCAGGATTCTGGAAACCAAATAGGTACGCGGATGCCATTTCATTTCCTCACACATGGAGATGTAGGCCCTCCAAGTGCGGTGATAGACCTTCCTAGAGGACGGTTTCCGAGCACTTCTCATAGTAGAAATTACTGAGTCTGACAGGCCCCGGTCTCTCAGTACCTGGTTCTCAACAGCCATGCCGTTAAAGCCAATGACTGTAAAGCAGGATGGAATATGGGACCTTGCGACAGCAGGTCCTTCCGTAGTGGTAGGCGCCAGGGGACGTCTGCTACCAGACGTACTAGATCGGCGTACCAAGGACGCTGAGGCCAATCTGGAGCGATTAGGATCATTGGAATTCCCTCTGCCTCCACTCTGCGGAGCAGAAGAGGAAGAAGCCTTAAGGGAGGGAAGGCATAGATTAGCCGATACTGGCCCCACGATGCTACCAACGCGTCCGTTGCGTCTGCCCATGGGTCTCTTGACCGGGCCACAAACCTCAATACCTTCCGATTGAGTCGGGAAGCCAGAAGATCTACGTCTGGTGTGCCCCATCTTTGGCAGAGGAGTTGGAACACCTCCGGGTGTAAGGACCATTCTCCCTGGTCCAGCATCTGGCGGCTCAGGTAGTCCGCCTGCCAGTTTTCCACACCCGGAATGTACACGGCCGACAGTGCCGGTACGCTCCTCTCTGCCCACTTCAGGATGCGAGCGATCTCCGATGCTGCAGCTGAGCTTCTTGTTCCTCCTTGATGATTGACATATGCCACTGCTGTGGCGTTGTCTGACTGGATCCTGACTGGACGCCCTTGCAGTCTCTGAGACCATTTGAAGAGGCACAGCTTGATCGCCCGGATCTCCAGGACATTGATCGGCAGGAGGGCTTCCTCTGGGGTCCAGCGACCTTGCGCCGACTGGACACCCCAGACTCCCCCCCAACCTGTAAGGCTGGCGTCCGTCGTGATCACTATCCAGTAAACCGGAAGAAATGACTTCCCGGCCATTAGAGCCGGTGCTGTCAGCCACCATACCAGGGATCTCCTGACTAGGTGGCTCACTCGGATTTGATAATCCAGAGATGAAGGGCATCTGTTCCATCTGGACAGAACTTCCCTCTGTAACACTCGAGTGTGGTATTGAGCATATGGGACCGCCTCGAAGGAGGCTACCATGAGGCCCAACACTCGCATGCAAAAACGGAGTGACGACCAATTCCTGGAAGTCAGCTGCCGTACTGCAGCCCGGAGGGTCTGCAACTTCTCCACAGGGAGGAATACCTTTGCCTCTGAGGAATCCAGAATCAACCCCAGGTACACTAGGCGTTGAGTGGGCACCAATACTGACTTTTGCGTGTTTAGTATCCAACCACAGTCTCGAAGAGTCTGACAGGTAATGGACACGCTTACCTCTAATTCTGAGCTTGAAGGGCCCTTCAGCAGAAGGTCGTCCAAGTAACCTGTGATAGCGATACCCCGCTGTCTTAGAAGTGCCAGAATCGGAGCGAGCACCTTGGTGAACGTCCTGGGTGCTGAGGCAAGGCCAAACGGGAGGGCCACAAACTGGTAGTGGTTCTTCCCGATAGCAAATCGCAGAAACCTCTGGTGTCTGGAGTATATGGGGACATGCAGGTATGCGTCCTTGATGTCCAAGGAGGCCAGAAAGTCCCCCGGATGGAGAGCCGTGACTACGGATCGAACCGACTCCATCCGAAATCTTTGTACCTTCACAAAGCAATTGAGGGCTCTGAGATCCAAGAATGGACGAACCCCCTCCTTCTTTGGCACAATGAACAGATTTGAGTAAAAACCCTGACCCCGTTCCTGTTCTGGAACTGGAATAACTACCCCGCGTTCCAGTAGACCCTGGACCGCCCCATACAGGGCCTCCCGACGGGTCGGTAGTAGCTGGAGATTGGAGGTGATGAATCTGTCTGGTGGACAAGAGAGAAATTCTATCTTGTAGCCTGAGGAGATTACTTCGCAAACCCACCTGTCGGAGACTAGAGCAGTCCACTGAGTCGCGAATTTGCGAAGACGTCCCCCCACCCGAGAGCTGGGTGGGGGCGGACCTTCATGTGGACGCAGATTTGTCCACAGGCTTGTTGGGTCTGCGGTACCAAGGACGCTTTTGTCCTTGGGCAGGCGCTTTATCGGCCTGGGGTCTTTTCCCTGACGCCTTAAGAGGGCGAAAAAACCGCTTACGTGCAGTAAAGGAGGGCCCTTGCCCTTGGCGTGGTCCCCTACCCTTGCTAGTTTGGGGAAGCAAAGTGCTTTTACCTCCTGTAGCATCCTTGATGATGTCATCCAGAGAAGCCCCAAAAAGTCTGTCGCCCTTAAAAGGCAGATCCAACAGGGCTTTCTTGGAAGTCTGGTCCGCAGACCAGCCCTTTAGCCAGATCAGGCGGCGTATTGCTACTGCATAAACCGAAGCTCTTGACAGCAGGGGAATAGTATCCATGTCTGACTCGCAGACAAACTTAAGGCCCTGGACCAACTGGTCGGCCAAAGTTATCTCATTAGGAGGAGCATCTCGCTCCTTTAACCCCTGGAGTAGCAATTTTGCCCATTCAGTAAGTGTCTGAGACACTAGGGCCCCCGCCAATGCCGGGCGTACTGCTGAGCCTACCACTGAGTATAGGTAGCGAGCGAGTGCTTCAGCCTTCTTATCCACAGGGTCCTTGAAAACAGGAGCCCCTTCTACTGGAATAGTGGTGGCTCTATTAAGTCTGGACACCGAAGGGTCCACTATAGGGGGAGAGGTCCATATCTTCAGAAAACTCTCCTCAAAGGGGTACCGTACTGCAAACCTCTTTGGGGCTGTAAAGACCCTCAGTGGGTTCTCCCATTCCTTGTATAAGAGTTTGTCAAAATAAGACACACAAGGGAACACCTTAGCAGTGCGGGCAGGTTTACGAAACCCAAAGGGGACTGGAGTATCTGCTACTTCTTCAGTCCTTTCCAACTTTAGCGTATCCCGCACTGCAGTAATAAGGTCAGATACCAAAGCCGTCTCGCGTACTGACCTGGACTTGGAGTCCTCCTCACTGTCCGATCGGTCACGGTCTGCAGTCTCTGATGCATCAGAATCTGGGCCATGAGCCGTAGCTGGACCTGGTTCTGCATCAGAAATATCCCCAGAAGATTGCAGGGGACGGGGGCGTTTATTACCCCCTGTATTCCCGTGTGCTGCTTCCACCCTGGCAGCAAACGCCTCTAGGATTGCCGACATAGCGTTCATAGACACCTCAGGGACACCAGCTGCTAAATCTGGTGTTTCAGGGGAGAAGACATCTGGCTCAGATGCCATGCTGACCACACGCTGACACTCACAGGGCTCCAGGCAAGATATCAATAGGCCACCCTCCTGCGCTGCAGAGATGCTGGGTTACCCAGAGGACTCACCACCCTGGATAGGTACTGCTATGCTGCGCCTATGATGCTGTCCCCTTGCTGCTGTGTCAGTCTGCTTCTTTTATCAGCACTTCCTGTGTGAATTTTCGCGCCAGTGTAATGCACCCTAGAGGCCGGAGGCTCTCGCAAAATGGTTGCCAAAACCGTCTGTATGGAAGATAATGTGGGCTCTAAGAAAATGGCCACCGACAGAAGATAGAGGTCAGGCAGCCATAGCCCACAAAAAAGATGGCCGCCGAACGGCAATATCTGCATACAGGGTGGACAAACATGGCCGCCGATCACCTGATAGGGGCCAGTGGGTGTGGCCGAACTACAGGAAGATGGCCGCCAGGCAGTTACAAGAGGCCAAACTTGGCATGGACCACCTCAAAATGGCCGCCGACAGCATGGAGACACAGAAACACAGGTAAGCAAAAATGACATTTCTTTTAAATGTTAGTTACAGCCAGCCCCGCTCCAGTGGGACCCCCTAGGTGACCCCCAGCACCCAGCAACCTTTAGCTAGAAGCCCAGGGAGGAGGGAAAGGCAGGGAGAGAGGGAAGAAAGGGGCCACAACCACTTACTTGATCTCTCCAGGAATGTCCAGCTAAATCACCCAGCCGAGGCAGGGGAGTTTTACTTACCTATCCTGCATGTATTCTGCTGGAAGACATTCCAAACAGATCATCGTCCGCGCACGGAAGGTGACTGTTGGCCAGGCATGCTGTGATTGGACCCAGAAGGGACGATCATATGTATGCCCTGGAGCATGACGCTCACCGGACAGGCTGCTGCGACTCGGCCGAAAGGTCAGCCGAAGCTGAGCGGTCCGATGCAAGCCTTGGAGCGTAAGCTCACCGGCCAGGCTGCTGCGACTCGGCCGTAAGGTCAGCCGAAGCTGAGCGGTCCGATGCAGGCCCTGGAGCGTAGGCTCACCGGCCACCCGTGGAGCGACGGGCATGTCGTGGAAAACCCAGCGCGTAGCTAGGGTCGGCACACGCTCGATGGCCGAAACTGGGGAGACTACAAGGATCGAGGATCCAGCCTGTCACCCAGTCGGCAGTTGATCGAAGATCGCAGGAAACAACAAATGTAGCAAAAAAATAAAAATATATATATATCTTTTTTCCCCCGGACCAATGAGCCCGAAGGGAGCCATGTCCTACTCCTTGCTAGACAGAAAAAAACTGATCTGCGATGTGCAGACTGAGAGGGTATACCCAGAGGGTCCGCCCCCTGGGCGGTACTGTAGAAGGTGTGATGCAACACTTTTTACAAGTTTTTCTGCCTATTCACTCCTAATTAACGGATAATACCCACTTTGTCAATAGAGAAGCTGTGTCGGTCCATGGACGAAAGAGTAATAGGATTTTTTACTCACCGTAAAATCCTTTTCTCTGAGTCCATGGACCGACACAGCTTCTCTATTGACAAAGTGGGTATTATCCGTTAATTAGGAGTGACTAGGCAGAAAAACTTGTAAAAAGTGTTGCATCACACCTTCTACAGTACCGCCCAGGGGGCGGACCCTCTGGGTATAACCTCTCAGTCTGCATCTCGCAGATCAGTTCGTCAAAAAGCAGTACAAACTTAAAAGGAGGGGTGGGTGCTGTGTCGGTCCATGGACTCAGAGAAAAGGATTTTACGGTGAGTAAAAAATCCTATTTCCTGACAGACTCCATGGCAGACTATGTGTGGGTTAACCCCGCCTCCTCTCCACAGCTATAGGACCCCATACCCATAAATTTGAGCTCACCTCCACAGACAGGTGTTCCTTTTCTATCCTCCTCACATGGACCCTTCATTATGCAATTCAGGTGCAGTCCAGGATGTCTGTCGGATCAGGTACGAGTTGTGCGGTGCACCCAGGGCCCAGCTATGAGCGGGTGAGTGGTTTTGGGCTGATGGATACCCCTATGGTGGAAGGGATGTGGCCCCAGCGTACCATGACGGACGGTGGATCTCAGCTGGCAAGGTCTGAAGACTTTTTCTATTTCCATGGCAGATAGTTTTTGTTTGTTTGTATATCTTTCTCTGCTGTTTTTTCTCTGTCATACAGCGCTAAGCTTAGTATATGTGTGGAACGCTTTTGCGTTCCAGGATGCCATTCCCTTCCTGATCCCGGCCTGTTGAACGTCTGCGCATGCGCAGAGCCACGGTGAAACCGAGGCTTGGTTTTCGCGCATGCGCAGTATGGCGGAGGGGTCAGGGGCCGCGCAGGCGCAGTAGGTTCGGTCCCTCCGATGCATGCGCACAGCGGGACCGGCCATGACGTCATTCCGGCGGGTGATTTAAACCGCTGAGGAGCCCTATACAGGTGGGATAACCTGTGGGCATATAGCAGCAGCCTCCCAGAGTCTCAATACTACCAGGACGGGGTAAGCACTTCTTGGCAATGTAATACATGTAATGCTTGTAATGCTTAGTGTCTCTTAAAGGGACAGTTTTAAAAAAAAAAAAAACTTTTTTTTCTGCGCTGTTCTTGCATTGATTTGCTTATCCTTAGTCTAGGTAGTGGAGTTACGCATCATTGTGTGTCTTCCTCGTCATGGACTCATCTGCACCGCCGTGTGGCCAGCCCTCCCGCACAAGGTCTGTGCGGAGTGGGTAGGGGGTTGGTGTCTTTGGTGTCATTTTTTTCTGGTGGTTGCTAACGGTTACAACCTGCCCACCTTCCTCCCCCTCCCTTTGTCTGTATTATCTCTTACAGCCCGGCTACATCAGTTCATCGGTCACAGGATAGGGACCTTGCCAGGCTGCACCATCATCATCATCATCATCATCACCATCACCAATCATCCTCCAGGTCCAGACGTGACACTCCATCTGGGACCCACTATCATAGGGGACGCTCACATTCCCCCTCTAAATATAGGAGATGTTCCCATTCCTCCTCAAGTCACCGCTACCACCACCGCGATGATCGCTCTGATCACAGAGCCTGTTGGGGATGTAAAACTAGAATCCCAGAGGGCAAATCGCTGTGTGACCCATGCTATGCCCGAGCGGTCGGTGAGAAAGAGACCGAAAAATCAAAATCTTGAGTCTCTTATTAAACGTGTGGTACAGCAGTCTATGATTGAAATAGATGCCCCCCCCCACACAAGGAGCCAGTCCACCACCTTGTCTGGCTCCTTGGCTGACGAGGCCCAGGAGGATCCCGGCCAATTCCAGCCCCATGATTCCTCCCATAATTCCTCGCAAGACGAGATGGAGGGAGATGATTCTGTAGTGGGATTCGACTACGCTTTAGTCTCTCCACTGATCAAGGGAGTGATGGAAACCTTAAAGTTGGAAGATACCACTGCCCCCCCCCCCCAGAGAAACAAAGGAACTGTTTAAGAAACTGGGGAAAGAATGCTCCAATTTCCCACTGAGCTGAAAGGAGTGTTTAAGGAAGAATGGAGCAAGGGGGATAAGAAGGTTTGGAAAATGCTCCCCTCGTGGATGCAGCAGTAATACGCCTAGCGAAGCATGTCACCCTCCTGCTAAATGACACTGTATCTTTTAAAGATGGTCTGGATTGAAAGATTGACCAAGACATTAAGAGAATATATAACTTGAACGGTATGGCTTGCAAACCAGCCCTAGCCCTTGCAGTCACCTCCAAAGCAATGGAGGCCTGGGTGGAAAATGTTGACTCCGTTCTGAAAGGTGTCTCGGAGGAATTGGCACAAAGTTCAGCAGTGCAAGAACTTGAACTGTCTATCGCCTTTTTGAGAGAAGCTTCAATTGATCTCATCCGCTTGATGGCTAGATCCATGCTATCTTCGGTCACAGCCAAACGAGCACTATGGTTGCGCCCCTGGCTTGTTGATCCTGCCTCAAAGCAGGCATGGTGCAAAATTCCTTCTGAAGGAACTTCCTTGTTTGGAAGCAAACTGTATAATGCCATTTCAAAGGCTACAGGCGGAAAGTCGGGATTCCTCCCTCAGGACAAACGTCCGTTTAACCAAAGAAAACCTCAGCAGAGACGCAGTACAGAGCGTTCAAGAGAGGCATGCTCCTATAGGCCCAGATGGGATTTTAGGAGAAGCTGGAACTGGAATAGGCAGATATCTTTCCAAAAAATCTGGCAAGAAACAGACGCCCGGTGGGCGCGAGCCAACCAAGTCCTTTTGAGATTGGGCCCGCCCAAGCGGTCGGGTAGGGGCTCGCCTACGTCTCTTCCGGCACGTCTGGGTGACCTCGATCTCAGATTATTGGACCATCAAAATGGTCTTAACAGGTCACGCATGGTCCTTCACCAAGGTCCCTCCATGCAGACCAATGCAACCTTCACTGCCTCAATCAGAAGAAAAACAACAAGTTCTTCTTTCATATGTGAATGCCCTGAAAGATCAAGGAGCAGTGGTGCCCGTCCCAAAGGACGAGGAATTCCAGGGGGTATACTTCCCCCCTCTTCCTAGTACAAAAGAACGGCTCTTGGCGTCCAGTTATAGATCTCACTTTCCTGAACAGGTACATAAAGCACGAGAAATTCAAGATGGAATCACTCTCAACCATCCAAAAAGTCGTTCAACCAGGCGACTGGTTGATCTCAATAGATGTTAAGGACGCGTATTTTCATGTTCCCGTGGCAGAAGAATTCCACAAATACCTTTGATTTCAGGTCGAACGAGAGCACTTACAATTTATTTGTCTTCCATTCGGACTAACGACCTCTCCAAGGGTCTTTTCCAAGGTACTGTTGGTAATTGTGTCTCTTATCAGAATACAGGGTGTGCGTCTGTATCATTACCTGGACGATCTGCTACTACTGTCCCAAGACAAGCAGCAGCTGCTGATCCACAAAGATCAGGTGATCTCTACATTGATAGAGTTCGGATGGCTCTTAAACTGAGAGAAAAGTCAGCCAGAACCGACCCAACGCCTAACCTACCTAGGAGCTCAATTCAACACAGTAGAGAATACCATCTCTCTTCCGGAAGAAAAAATCCCGGTCATTCGGGTAAGAATATCTTTAGCCCTAGACTACTCTCATCTAAGGGCGTCACAGTGCCTGAAGATAATCGGCACAATGGTGGCCACGTTCCCCATGGTCAAATGGGCAATGTGGAGGCTTCGGCCTTTTCAATCAGGATTCCTTCAGCAATGGAAGACAGACGATCGCAATCAGCTGATCAGGACTACTCAGTCAATGAGGAACAGTCTTCTCTGGTGGCTTCAACACAAAAACTTGTTAACATGCCACTCCCTTGCTCCCATCCAATGGATGACTGTTTCATCCGATGCCAGCAATGCGGGCTGGGGAGCACATTGTGGGGCAGAACTGGCTGAGGGCAAATGGGATGCTTATCTCCACATTACAGGGTCAAACGTTCTGGAATTGCGTGCGGCATGGTGCGCCCTTCAAGCCTTCTCCCACCTTCTGAAAGGGAAGTCGGTCCTACTCAAAATGGACAATACCACCGCTGGAGCATATGTGAAGAGACAAGGGGGCACTCGGAGCCCCACCCTTCTCCAAGAGGTCAAACCTATCATGACCTGGGCTCAGAGGAATCTACTCAACTTAACAGCAGTCTTCATTTCAGGGGAGCAGAACATTCAAGCGGACTTTCTGTCACGCAGCAACCTAGACAACAACGAATAGTCACTGCATACACGGACATTCAAGTGGATCCTATCGTTGGGAATCGATCCAGAAGTGGATCTCTTTGCATCCCCCTGCAATCACAAAGTAAACAGATACTACACTCGAGGTCGGTGCAGTCAAGCCTTCGGAGTAGATGCATTAACAAGCCAATGGAAATTCAACAAGGCATATGCCTTCCCTCCACCTCCGATCATGCAAAAATTCCTGCAGCGGCTCCAGTTGGAGAAAGGCGAAGTGATAACAATAGCACCATACTGGCCGAACAGGCCATGGTTTCCTCTCCTGAATCTGATGAGCTTCAGGCTAGAGTCTCTTGGGTGTGCTTTAGGGGTATTCTCTACCCTTATGAGCTCCAGAAAGCCTAACACGAACAAAACCTACAACAGAATCTGGACCAGGTTTGTCAGCTTCATGACTTCTGCTGGAAAATCTTTCAGAAATCCTGGAGTTCAAGACGTTTTGAGTTTTCTCCAATCAGGCTTGGATCTTCCTTTGTACTCTGAGGGAACTGATTGACAAGTTTCAGCCTTATCTGCATTTTCAGGAACATCATAGGCAACTCATCCCCTGGTTCAACAATTCTTTCAGGGGGCTTCGAGAATCAGGCCTCAGAGGAAACCTAGATTCCCCAAATGGGATCTTCCGCTCGTCCTTGATGCTCTTTCAGCACTCAACAACAAGGATCTTTCTATTAAGGACTTATCAATCAAACTGGCCTTTCTAGTGGCCATTACTTCAGCCAAAAGGGTTTCAGAAATAAGCTTCCTGGGTTGTCAAGAACCCTTTTTGACTTCTTCCCGGACCGAGTGGTCCTCCTTTCCATGCTTGGGTCTAAGCCAAAAGTCACTTCAGTTTTTCACAAGAATCAAGAAATAGTCCTTCCTACTTTCAATTCTCCGGAATCAGCAGACAATCATCCCTTGGATGTGGGCGAGACTCTGAAAGAATACTTGCGAGTTACTTCATCTTTTAGAAGCTCGAACTACCTGTTCTTGTTACACACTGGTAGCAACAAAGGAAAGAGGGCTTCCTCCAGATCGATAGCAGCCTGGATTGTTCAATCTATCCAACAGGCCTACAGGGCAAAGGGCTTGGCTCCTCCAGAGGCAGTGACAGCTCATTCCACCAGAGGCATGGCAGCCTCATGGGCAGCAGCTCGACACATGGCTCCTGAAGTGATATGCAAGGCAGCTTCGTGGTCTTCTATTCATACATTTATGTCTCATTGTATTGAGCCTGCTTCCCTTTCCTCTGTTAATTTTGGTCGAAAAATCCTGTCAGTTGACGGGAAAGATTAAAATATTTTTTTGTTCAGCATACCCTCCCGTGTGGATTGGCTAGTTATTTCCCACACGTAGTCTGCCATGGAGTCTGTCAGGAAAACTGAAAATTTATTACCAAATACTTACCGTAATTTTCCTTTCCTAAAAGACTCCATGGTAGACGGAGTTCCCACCCATGAATTAAAAATATGAAAGTTGAAATTTGAGTCGGCTAGTTACGGAACACCTGTCTGTGGAGGTGAGCTCAAATTTATGGGTATGGGGTCCTATAGCTGTGGAGAGGAGGCGGGGTTAACCCACACGTAGTCTGCCATGGAGTCTATCAGGAAAGGAAAATTACGGTAAGTATTTGGTAATAAATTTTCCGTTTTACTCTTTCGTCCATGGACCGACACAGCTTCTCTATTGACAAAGTGGGACGTCCCAAAGCAGTGTCAGAGAAAAAAAACGAGGGGTGGTAACAGCATAAAAACAAACTTCACCCCAAAACACAAAACAGCACTCCTCCAACGGAGGAGTTGCAACTCTAAACAGCCGCTTGCAAAACCTTGCGGCCGAAAGAGGCATCCGAAGATGCACCTACATCAACTTTGTAGAATTTTGTGAAAGTGTGAGCGGACGACCAAGTCGACGCTTTACATAGTTGGGAAACAGACGCTTGATGTCGGAAAGCCCAAGAGGCACCTATTGCCCTGGTCGAATGCGCCGTGACAGGAAAGGAGGGCGCCTGACCCTTTAAGGCGTAAGCCTGGATTACTATCTGTCGGATCCACCTAGAGAGGGTGGCCGATGAGACTGCTTGGCCCTTCTTGGGACCAGCCACCGAAACAAACAGTGAGTCTGACTTCCGGAACAGGGAAGTAGCAGATAGGTATACTCTCAAAGCTCGGACAACGTCCAAGGAATGCAACGCCGACTCCTTAGGATTCGACGGATGAGGACACAAGGATGGAAGTACAATGTCTTCGTTGAGATGAAAAGCCGAAACGACTTTCGGAAGAAAGGAAGGCTGCGGCCGCAGCACCACCTTATCCTTGTGGAAAATCAAATAGGAAGCCTTGCAGGACAAGGCTGCCAGCTCAGAGACTCGTCTAACTGACGTAACAGCCACCAAAAAGACCACTTTCTGAGAAAGTGTCAACAGGGGAATATCTCTAATCTTCTCAAACGGTGCCTTCTGAAGCACCGAGAGGACCAGGTTCAAGTCCCACGGAGGTAACGGGGGACGGACCGGAGGGGCCACATGTCGAACCCCCTGCACAAATGTACTCACGAGAGAGTGAGTCGCCAGGGGTCGCTGAAAAAAGACAGCCAGGGCAGATATCGGACCCTTAATCGTACTTAGGGCAAGCCTTTGGTCCACCCCATGCTGTAAAAACAGCAGGATTCTTGAAACCAAATAGGTACGCGGATGCCATTTCATTTCCTCACACATGGAGATGTAGGCCCTCCAAGTGCGGTGATAAACCTTCCTAGAGGACGGTTTTCGAGGACTTCTCATAGTAGAGATTACTGAGTCTGACAGGCCCCGGTCTCTCAGTACCTGGTTCTCAACAGCCATGCCGTTAAAGCCAATGACTGTAAATCAGGATGGAATATGGGACCTTGAGATAGCAGGTCCTTCCGTAGTGGTAGGCGCCAGGGGACGTCTGCTACCAGACGTACTAGATCGGCGTACCAAGGACGCTGAGGCCAAAATGGAGCGATTAGGATCATTGGAATTCCCTCTGCCTCCACTCTGCGGAGCAGAAGAGGAAGAAGCCTTAAGGGAGGGAAGGCATAGATTAGCCGATACTGACCCCACGATGCTACCAACGCGTCCGTTGCGTCTGCCCATGGGTCTCTTGACCGGGCCACAAATCTCAATACCTTCCAGTTGAGTCGGGAAGCCAGAAGATCTACGTCTGGTGTGCCCCATCTTTGGCAGAGGAGTTGGAACACCTCCGGGTGTAAGGACCATTCTCCCTGGTCCAGCATCTGGCGGCTCAGGTAGTCCGCCTGCCAGTTTTCCACACCCGGAATGTACACGGCCGATAGTGCCGGTACGCTCTTCTCTGCCCACTTCAGGATGCGAGCAACCTCCGATGCTGCAGCTGAGCTTTTTGTTCCTCCTTGATGATTGACATATGCCACCGCTGTGGCGTTGTCTGACTGGATCCTGACTGGACGCCCTTGCAGTCTCTGAGACCATTTGAAGAGGCACAGCTTGATCGCCCGGATCTCCAGGACATTGATCGGCAGGAGGGCTTCCTCTGGGGTCCAGCGACCTTGCGGCGACTGGACACCCCAGACTCCCCCCCAACCTGTAAGGCTGGCATCCGTCGTGATCACTATCCAGTAAACCGGAAGAAATGACTTCCCGGCCCTTAGATCCGGTGCTGTCAGCCACCATACCAGGGATCTCCTGACTAGGTGGCTCACTCGGATTTGATAATCCAGAGATGAAGGGCATCTGTTCCATCTGGACAGAACTTCCTTCTGTAACACTCGAGTGTGGTATTGAGCATATGGGACCGCCTCGAAGGAGGCTACCATGAGGCCCAACACTCGCATGCAAAAACGGGGTGACGACCAATTCCTGGAAGTCAGCTGCCGTACTGCAGCCCGGAGGGTCTGCAACTTCTCCACAGGGAGGAATACCTTTGCCTCTGAGGAATCCAGAATCAACCCCAGGTACACTAGGCGTTGAGTGGGCACCAATACTGACTTTTGCGTGTTTAGTATCCAACCACAGTCTCGAAGAGTCTGACAGGTAATGGACACGCTTACCTCTAATTCTGAGCTTGAAGGGGCCTTCAGCAGAAGGTCGTCCAAGTAACCTGTGATAGCGATACCCCGCTGTCTTAGAAGTGCCAGAATCGGAGCGAGCACCTTGGTGAACGTCCTGGGTGCTGAGGCAAGGCCAAACGGGAGGGCCACAAACTGGTAGTGGTTCTTCCCGATAGCAAATCGCAGAAACCTCTGGTGTCTGGAGTATATGGGGACATGCAGGTATGCGTCCTTGATGTCCAAGGAGGCCAGAAAGTCCCCCGGATGGAGAGCCGTGACTACAGATCGAACCGACTCCATCCAAAATCTTTGTACTTTCACAAAGCAATTGAGGGCTCTGAGATCCAAGATTGGCCGAACCCCCTCCTTCTTCGGCACAATGAACAGATTTGAGTAAAAACCCTGACCCCGTTCCTGTTCTGGAACTGGAATAACTACCCCGCGTTCCAGTAGACCCTGGACCGCCCCATACAGGGCCTCCCGATGGGTCGGTAGTAGCTGGAGATTGGAGGTGATGAATCTGTCCGGTGGACAAGAGAGAAATTCTATCTTGTAGCCTGAGGAGATTACTTTGCAAACCCACCTGTCGGAGACTAGAGCAGTCCACTGAGTCGCGAATTTGCGAAGACGTCCCCCCACCCGAGAGCTGGGTGGGGGCGGACCTCCATGTGGACGCAGATTTGTCCGCAGGCTTGTTGGGTCTGCGGGACCAAGGACGCTTTTGTCCTTGGGCAGGCGCTTTATCGGCCTGGGGTCTTTTCCCTGTCGCCTTAAGGGGGCGAAAAAAACGCTTGCGTGCAGTAAAGGAGGGCCCTTGCCCTTGGCGTGGCCCCTTACCCTTGCTAGTTTGGGGAAGCAAAGTGCTTTTACCTCCTGTCGCATCCTTGATGATGTCATCCAGAGAAGCCCCAAAAAGTCTGTCGCCCTTAAAAGGCAGATCCAACACGGCTTTCTTGGAAGTCTGGTCCGCAGACCAGCCCTTTAGCCAGATCAGGCGGCGTATTGCTACTGCATAAACCGAAGCTCTTGACAGCAGGGGAATAGTATCCATGTCTGACTCGCAGACAAACTTAAGGCCCTGGACCAACTGGTCGGCCAAAGTTATCTCATTAGGAGGAGCATCTCGCTCCTTTAACCCCTGGAGTAGCAATTTTGCCCATTCAGTAAGTGTCTGAGACACTAGGGCCCCCGCCAATGCCGGGCGTACTGCCGAGCCTACCACTGAGTATAGGTAGCGAGCGAGTGCTTCAGCCTTCTTATCCACAGGGTCCTTGAAAACCGGAGCCCCTTCTACTGGAATAGTGGTGGCTCTATTAAGTCTGGACACCGAAGGGTCCACTATAGGGGGAGAGGTCCATATCTTCAGAAAACTCTCCTCAAAAGGGGTACCGTACTGCAAACCTCTTTGGGGCTGTAAAGACCCTCAGTGGGTTCTCCCATTCCTTGTATAAGAGTTTGTCAAAATAAGACACACAAGGGAACACCTTAGCAGTGCGGGCAGGTTTACGAAACCCAAAGGGGACTGGAGTATCTGCTACTTCTGCAGTATTTTCCAACTTTAGCGTATCCCGCACTGCAGTAATAAGGTCAGATACCAAAGCCGTCTCGCGTACTGACCTGGACTTGCAGTCCTCCTCACTGCCTGATCGGTCACGGTCTGCAGTCTCTGATGCATCAGAATCTGGGCCATGAGCCGTAGCTGGACCTGGTTCTGCATCAGAAATATCCCCAGAAGATTTCAGGGGACGGGGGCGTTTATTACCCCCTGTATTCCCGTGTGCTGCTTCCACCCTGGCAGCAAACGCCTCTAGGATTGCCGACATAGCGTCCATAGACACCTCAGGGACACCAGCTGCTAAATCTGGTGTTTCAGGGGAGAAGACATCTGGCTCAGATGCTATGCTGACCACACGCTGACACCCACAGGGCTCCAGGCAAGATATCAATAGGCCACCCTCCTGTGCTGCAGAGAGGCTGGGTCACCCAGAGGACTCACCACCCTGGATAGGTACTGCTATGCTGCCGTGTGCTGCGTCTGTGATGCTGTCCCGCTGCTGCTGTGTCAGTCTGCTTCTTTTATCAGCACTTCCTGTGTGAATTTTCGCGCCAGTGTAATGCACCCTAGAGGCCGGAGGCTCTCGCAAAATGACTGCCAAAAACGTCTGTATGGAAGATAATGTGGGCTCCAAGAAAATGGCCGCGGAGCCGAAGATAGAGGTCAAGCAGCCGTAGCCCACAAAAAGATGGCCGCCGAATGGCAATCTATACATACAGGGTGGACAAACATGGCCGCCGATCACCTGATGGGGGCCAGTGGGTGTGGCCGAACCACAGAAAGATGGCCACCGGGCAGTCACAAGAGGCCAAACTTGGCATGGACCACCTCAAAATGGCCGCCGACAGCATGGAGGAGGAAGGACACACACACACACACACAGGTACGCAGAAATGACATTTCTTTTAAATGTTAGTTACAGCCAGCCCCGCTCCAGTGGGACCCCTTAGGTGACCCCCAGCACCCAGCAACCTTTAGCTAGAAGCCCAGGGAGGAGGGAAAGGCAGGGAGAGAGGGAAGAAAGGGGCCACAACCACTTACTTGATCTCTCCAGGAATGTCCAGCTAAATCACCCAGCCGAGGCAGGGGAGTTTTACTTACCTATCCTGCATGTATTATGCTGGAAGACATTCCAAACAGATCATCGTCCGCGCACGGAAGGTGACTGTTGGCCAGGCATGCTGTGATTGGACCCGAAAGGGACGATCATATGTATGCCCTGGAGCGTGACGCTCACCGGACAGGCTGCTGCGACTCGGCCGTAAGGTCAGCCGAAGCTGAGCGGTCCGATGCAAGCCTTGGAGCGTAAGCTCACCGGCCAGGCTGCTGCGACTCGGCCGTAAGGTCAGCCGAAGCTGAGCGGTCCGATGCAGGCCCTGGAGTGTAGGCTCACCGGCCACCCGTGGAGCGACGGGTATGTCGTGGAAAACCCAGCGCGTAGCTAGGGTCGGCACACGCTCGATGGCCGAAACTGGGGAGACTACAAGGATCAAGGATCCAGCCTGTCACCCAGTCGATCGAAGATCGCAGGAAACAACAAATGAAAAAAAATATATATATATTTTTTCCCCCGGACCAATGGGCCCGAAGGGAGCCATGTCCTACTCCTTGCTAGACAGAAAAAAACTGATCTGCGAGATGCAGACTGAGAGGTTATACCCAGAGGGTCCGCCCCCTGGGCGGTACTGTAGAAGGTGTGATGCAACACTTTTTACAAGTTTTTCTGCCTAGTCACTCCTAATTAACGGATAATACCCACTTTGTCAATAGAGAAGCTGTGTCGGTCCATGGACGAAAGAGTAAAAAAATGTAAGCATCGCCTAGGGAGATTTTTAATTACTGAAGTTTGGTGTCATGCCATGTGTGTGCGCAATTTTAAAGCGTGACGTGTTAGGTATCTATTTACTCAGCATAACAACATCTTTCACATTATACCAAAAAATTGGCCGTAACTTTACTGTTTTGTAATATTTTTAGCACACAAAAGGCGTTTGAAAATTTAGTGCGCAAATACCGAGCGAGATAAAAATTTGCAATGACCGCCATCTTATTCCCTAGGGTGTCTGCTCCAAAAACATATATAATGTTTGGTGTTTTGAAGTAATTTTATAGCCATAAATTTATGATTTTTACATGAAGGAGAGAAGTGCCAGAATAGGCCGAGTGCTGAACTGGGTAAAATATCCATTTATTTTATCTTTAAACTCGGTCTTTTGTATTTATAGAAAAAAAATAAAAATAAAACACAAAGGTGATCAAATAGCACCAAAAGCAAGCTCTATTTGTGTGCCAACAAATAAAACATTTTCATTGGGTTACAGTGTTGTATGAGCGCGCAATTGTCATTAAAAGTGCATCAGCGCTGAAATGTGAAACTTGGTCTGGGCAGTGCGCAAGTGGTTAATATAAGGCTACATGCACACGGACGTTTTTCAAGCCGCTTGTTTGAGCGTTTTTTGCAGCTTAAAAACATCTCTTCATGTTAGCCTATGGCCTCATGGCCACCATGGCGTTTTGGAGCTGTAAATGGCATAGGCGTTTTTAGGCCCCATGTAGACGGGACGCTGGTGCAAAGTGTTCTGAACTAAGGTTGAAAGTGGCGTTTAGAAATGCGCGCTTTGTGGCGTTTGCATGCCGTGTTTTACCACATTTGCGTGTATATGATAAGGAGCCGCCCTAAGCTCCAAAAACAGTATTATTTACGATTTTAGCTATTTAGTGAGACCAGAGTGATATGAGCAGCTGAGAGCAGCAGTGTAGTTGTATTTAGCGTGTCACTTGCCACATCACTTGCCACAAGTTGTGGATTGTCCACTTGCCACGTCAGCTGCCCCAAGTTGTGGATTGTCCACAATGCAATGGAAGCAATTTCATTTATATATATATATATATATATATATATATATATGTCACCTTTAAAAACGCTTCTAAACTAAAATGCGGCTAAACGCTGGTACCGCGTCTGAAACGTGGAAATCTTTGGCGTCAGAAGGCATTTTGAGGGTTTGTGAAAAACGATTTTAAACGCAACTGCGGATTTTTTTTGCCAGGACAAAAACAGTGTTTTGGATGTAATAGAATTCAATGGACCCGCATCCAAAACGCAAGTACCGCAATTTTGCGGCGATTTTTTGTTTTACCTGTTTATAGCTGGTTGTTAAAGGAAATGTAAAAAAAAAAAAAAAAACGGGTCAAAAAACAAAACCAAAAAAAAAAACAGCGTGGGGTCCCCCCCCCCAGGTCCATACCAGGCCCTTGGGTCTAGTATGGATTCAAAGGGGACCCCCCCCCAAAAAAAATGAAAAAAAAATGGCGTGGGGGTCCCCCCAGAATCCATACCAAGCCCTTCAGGTCTGGCATGTATTTTAAGGGGGACCCCGCGCCAAAAACAAAAAAAAAGTGCGTGGGGTCCCCTTAGAATACACACCAGACCCTTTATCCGAGCACTCAACCTGGCAGGCCGCAGAGGAAAAGGGGGGGACGAGAGAGCGCCCCCTCCCTCCTGAACCGTACCAGGCCGCGTGCCCTCAACATGGGGGGTTTGGTGCTTCGGGGCAGGGGGGGCTACCTGCGGCCCTCCCCACCCCAAAGCACCCTGCCCCCATGTTGATGGGGACAAGGGCCTCTTCCCGACAACCCTGGCCGTTGGTTGTCAGGGTCTGCGGGTGGGGGGCTTATCGGAATCCGGGAGACCCCTTTAATAAGGGGGACCCCAGATACCTGCCCCCCACCCTATGTGAATGGGTATGGGGTACATCGTACCCCTACCCATTCACCTGGTGGCAAAATAAGTCAATAAAAAAAGACAACACAGGTTTGAAAAGTAATTTATTGGGCAGCTCTGGGGGTCTTTCTGCTAGGCTCCCGCTATCTTCTGCTAGCTCTTTTGCTAGCGGGGGTCCCGGGCTTCCTCGCCATCTTATTCCGATTTCGGGGGTCTCTTGTTCTGTTCTCCGGTTGTTCTCCCGCTCTCCGATGCCTTCTCCACGATCTCCGGTTCTTTCTGCCGGGCCCCCGCTATCTTCTCGCAGCCCTTTTGCTAGCGGGGGCCGGTCTTCTACGTCGCCTTCTTCCTTCTTTTCTTCGCCCGATGTTGCCTCGTCGCTGTCCACCGCCGCAATGATCTGTCCAAGCAGCGGTGCCACTTTTATTGGCATGGGGCGTGGTCACCGGCTTATGCCACCAATGACCCCGCCCCCGTATGATGTCACAGTCCCGGGGAATGATGGGACTGTGACGTGAAACGGGGGCGGGGTCAGCGGTGGCATCATCCGGTGACCACGCCCCATGCCAATAAAAGTGGCACCGCTGCTCGGACAGATCATTGCGGCGGTGGACAGCGACGAGGCAACATCGGGCGAAGAGAAGAAGGAAGAAGGCGACGTAGAAGACCGGCC
Organism: Rana muscosa; assembly: GCA_029206835.1. NCBI lineage: Eukaryota > Metazoa > Chordata > Amphibia > Anura > Ranidae > Rana > Rana muscosa. The sequence goes on along the minus strand of CM055127.1, from coordinate 234,325,337 downwards.
CCCGCTAGCAAAAGAGCTGGCACAAGATAGCGGGGCGTCCGGCAGAAAGAACCGGAGATCGTGGAGAAGGCATCGGAGAGCAGGAGAACAACCGGAGAACAGAACAAGAGACCCCCGAAGTCGGAAGAAGACGGCGAGGAAGCCCGGGACCCCCGCTAGCAAAAGAGCTAGCAGAAGATAGCGGGGGCCCGGCAGAAAGACCCCCGGAGCTGCCCAATAAATTACTTTTCAAACCTGTGTTGTCTTTTTTTATTGACTTATTTTGCCACCAGGTGAATGGGTAGGGGTACGATGTACCCCATACTCATTCACATAGGGTGGGGGGCCGGCATCTGGGGGCCCCCTTTTTAAATTGCGTCTCAGACGAAGGTATTGACTAAAGGGAATACTATTTACAAGGGGTTTAGGATGTGAGCTAGTGGCGTGCAACAAAGTGTTGCCTGCTGTAGCTTTCCTGTATAAAGTAGAACACAAGTTGCCTGTTTCATCAACAAACAATTCAACGTCTAGAAACGTGATTCGTTCCTGACTGAAGTTGTATGTGAATTTGAGGTTGTAGTTGATTTGAAGCCCTTCTAAAAAAAGAGATTAGTTCCTCTTTTGATCCTGCCCAGATCATTAAAATGTCATCTATGTAGCGATACCAAGTTAGGATATGCTCCAAATTGACATCGATACACTCACCTGAAAGCAAATCACGCTCCCACCCCCCCAGGTACAGGTTGACATATGAGGAGGCACATCCCGCCCCCATAGCCACACCCTGCACCTGGAGGTAGTGGGAGCGTTTGAAAAGGAAGACATTATTGGTAAGGGTAAATTCTAGCATCTCTATTATAAAATAATTATATTTACGAGAATCTTTGTCGCGTTCGTTAAGGAAGCTACGAATTGTCTGTACCCCAAGCGAATGAGGTATAGAATTGTATAGTGCCTCGATATCTATTGCCACGAGCCAGGCTTGTTTTGGTATCAAAAGATCATCAGTGATCTTAAGCAGTTCTATAGTATCCTTTACATGGGAAAAAAGACTACGCACATGTGGGTATAGATATTCATCTATAATTCTACTAATGTTTTCTGTTAATGAGCCACAACCAGAGACAATGGGACGTCCAGGTGGAGGTATTACTCCTTTATGGACTTTGGGTAATGCATAGAATGTGGGCGTTAGGGGATTTTCTATATTCAGGAATTGAAGGGTATTAGCATCTATGGTACCTGTTCTATGTGCCCTATTAAGGATTTCCTTGTATTTTATAATGCTTTGTAAAATATAGGATGCAGGCACTGGTCTGTACCAGTCTCTATTTAATAGTATATCAAAACACATTTTTTCATAGTGACATCTATTCATTACAACTACATTGCCTCCTTTATCTGACGGTTTCACTATTAAATCATCGTTGTTACGTATAGAGTTAAAAGCTACTTTCAATCTAGGGTTGAGATTGGGGGTGGGCCTTTCTTCCAATTTGTGGCCTCTATTGCTTTGGTCACCTGCAAGACAAAAGCCCAAATGTTTGGGTTGCCTTGCAGGACAGGGAAAGATCGTGACTTAGGCTTATAAGCTTTAGGAGTAACATATACAGGTTTATTAGATCTTGATTGAATAGAACCACCTGGCACCACTCCTGGTACCTGGTAGGTCCATCCTTCTTCCTCGGGATTACTTTCGTCCCAGAGGGACATAAGATCATGTAAAGCTTGAAGTTCTTGAATTGTCACATTGTCTAGAATAGAATTATCATTTGGCTCAGGAATAGTGGTATTTTGTTTATTATCATAGAGCACCTTATACATAAGCCGTCTAGCGAACAGATGTAAGTCCTTGACAAGTTCAAACTTGTCAGCTTCCCCGTCAGGGCAAAATGACAAGCCTAAATGTAGCACAGAGATTTGATCATCCGTCAGATGATGTGTTGAAAAATTGACAATATCAATTTTGTCCCGGCCTACATTGTCTAGAGGGTCGAGACATATTATTTTGGCTCCTGCTGACTTGTACTTGAGGATATTGTACTTGTTTTTTTATCTGACATAAAGATTGGTGCAGTTCTCAGATCTGGTGTTAGACTAGGCCCTGCCATTGCAGGTTCTGAGAGGGCATTATAGTAAGGGGAGCTGCTGGGATGGAAACCACATCCACCCCAAGAGATGGAGATATTAGTGATCCTGAGGTGTTGTTCAGCACATTGGTTGTACTGACACCGGGACCATTGGGTTTCCGTGATCGCTGTGATCTAGAGCGTTTGTCTTTCAATGGAAAATGAGACCTAGAAGTCTCTTGGAGGCTGCTATCAGTGTCGTTTTTCCTCTTTTTGGTGTCTGTTTCCGATGAGATGGAGGAAGTGTCTGATTCTCTTCTATCGAAAGTATTCGTAGGAAAATCTTTATTGTCAAAAAAAAATTTGAAAGAATTACGTGATTGTCCCTGTGCTGTCCATTTGTAGGCCTGAGCATTGTCATATGCTCTTTTATCCCGCTGAAATTTGGTTTCTTTAGTTTTAATGAGGTTCGTAGCAGATTTTGTTAGGTGCTCTTTCAGTTTTTTGTCACATGCCGCATAGTCAGTATACGTGGATATGTTCACGTTACTGTCCTGCCATTCCTGTATTTCCATATCTATAGTTTCTAAATCAGTGCCATACTGATTACAGAGAATTTGCATCATTTTGATAGAACATGCATGAAGATTGGCTTCACATGCTTCTTTAATTGTGCCTTATACTTTTTTGATATTTGGGAATATTTGTATCCTTAGCCCCCAAGGGACAATTTTGGATTCTATATATTTTTTTTAAAAAGTCTTTGTGCCAAAACATACGTGTCTTTTTTTCCACCAATCTCTGCAACCCTAGAAATAATTTATTAGCATCTTCTTCAGATGCTTTGTCTCTGGATCTGGATCTCTTGACATCCTCCACAAAGTCCTCCCACTCCTTACCACAATATCCCGCCTTCCCCCTGGAATACACCTTGCGTTTCCTCCAGTCTGTAGAGAGTCCCCCTTGGGGTACACAGTGTAGTCAAAACAAAAGATTATCTGAAACAATAATAATAATAATAAAGAATAACAACCAGATCAAAAAGCTTACAAATTTACAAATGAATTGGGTCACACCTGTATTTTCATATATATATAGGTATAATTACTAAATTCAAAAAATAGATATTTTTTATGCAATTGCTCTGAATAAAGAGAATGCAGGTGTTTAAACCACCCTAGGTATAAAAATAAGTAGCATTCAGAGCAAGCATGAGTCAAATGGCATGATCAATAGCATCTATATCCCTGTTAAATTGGATATAGAAAGGAAACCCCTAATCGGGGCAGTATGTGGGACTATAAAGATGCTTATTGATGATATTGAATAATTATTCCCAATACGAGTGAGTAAATATCCAGAAATGATACAATAAAATTCATTTATTTCAGATACAAAATTACATGTTTTTAAAACCATAAAGAGAAAGAAGGAATACATAAATACACCGTAATGCATTTGTTCCTCCGGTGTTGCGTGCTGCTGGTCCTACTAGTTTCACCTATAAACAGGCTTCATCAGGGACATATACACACAAATCTACAAACATACATGAAAATTAATTTAATGTAAAGTTCAAATGCAAAAAAGCCTTCATTAGTTTTACTGTGAATCAAACTTTTATATATTACACATTACATTACATTCAAAGAAGTTCACTCTAAGACAAAGACAAGTACCTAGTAATTCACGAGTAGCCACCTCATGTCGAGCCAGAGTATAACTCCTCTCAACAGCTGGAATGAGTTGATGTATACCTCACCCTACAGGCGTTCCACAATGAGACAGATGCCGCAAACGAGTGTACACGGGGAGTTTAACACAATTCCAATATGTAGCGCTCAGACTCAATTAAGAATCCTATAATGCCAGATCTAAGCTATAGGTGATAAAAAATGGGACACATAAACCAGATCAATTAGTAAGGGGTTACCATAATGGTGGCTGAGCAGTGTGATGCAAAGATTTGTAGAGGGGAATGGAGTGTGTAAGGGGTAATGTTAGTGTAGAGGGGGAGTAGAAGTTACATTAGATAGGGGGTGGGAGATTTATAGCAGAATTGAGGGGGAATGAGACTAGAAGAGTGGAGTGAGAAGCACTGAATAAGATAAGATAGAAGACCTGAATGTAGGTGATCGGCTGTGATTGGGTCAGGAGGGCAGAGCTGGAGGGGGAGAGCAGAAAAGAATACACAGGCTGGGGGCAGTGAGTTGGAGGAACAATCCACTGTGAGACAGAGAAGGAGAGTACAGGAGTGACTGAATGGAGACTGACCTGGGCACAATCAGTGGGACTAAGAAAGGAGAATGTGAGCAGGACAAGCATCTAGAAAGGGGGGGGGGTAGTAACAAACTTATGGAGGTTGATAGAAGATAATGCAGGAAGGAGAGCTACTATCAGAGCACTGAACCATGCAGGGAGAGAATGCCAGGAGACTGGGGATGCTCTGCTAATGTAACAGAGAGGCAGAGGGAGATCGGCATATCGGCCCCGCCCATCCCCGACATCAGAGCTTAAATTTGACATCTCCACTCACTCTCTCTGCAGCCATACACCCCAGCTTGCCCAGCAAATCACTGTCTGCGCTGGATCCATGATCACACTGCCGCATGTCCTGTTAGGCTGTCAGCAATGGGCATGGGAGCCACCCCTGAATCCAGGGACAAATCTGGGGACACACAGCCTCTGGGGATGATGTCCTCAAAATGGGTTCTGTCCCCGGAAACCGTGAATGTCTGGTCAACCTAACCTACAAGTAAACAGCAATAATTTGCATGGGTGTCATTCCAATGCCACAAAAACGTCTGTTTCCCGTGACAGCATTGGATTGACACCCATGCTAACACTTTCTTACATTTGTGTTTGGTGTTTTGCAACATTTTTCTGAACTTTTTTTTTGTGTTCACAATCTGTTCATGACAAAATAATTTTTTTGTGTATTTATCACACTTCTCATGTTATTTACATATTCATTAATAGCTCTGCCGCTGCACTTTGTTTTTTTATTGTTCATGTACACTCATGTACAGCAGCTTTATGTTTGTATCCGAGCGCAGATACCTTACCCTCATTCTTGTAATATTTGTTATCAACTTCCTGACTGAGGAAGCTCCATCTTGGGCCTCCCCTTATGTAGAACAAGACAGTGACTTCGGTGAATCAGGTTATTGATTATCCCATCTACTGCTGAAGCAAAGTGTAAAGCGCAAAGAGTAAACACTCTTTTGCCAAGTACACGGCTGAATTCAGACATTGGATCGCAGATACCACTTGGAACCCTGCAGCGCAAAAAAGTCAGTTTCACCAAGGGCTTTCTAAACAGATAAAAGATGAGCTTGCCATACTAGAGACACCTAATGATCTCAAAGCCTTCATCCGAATATGTATCCGAATGGATCAAAGACTTACAGAAAGGAGGAAGGAGAGACTGGGAATGTTTAGAAGTAATGGTGGCATGCGTTTCTCTGCTAGTTAAAGTGGTTGTAAAGCCTAAACATGTTTTTTACCTTAATGCATTCCTTGCATTAAAGTTGGAACTTTATTTAGAAAATGAAAGCAGAGTTCCAACCACATATACAATTTTAATTTTTATTTTAAATCTATCTCATTCAATTACATAATGTATAATTAGCATTGGTTAGTCTTGACATTATCACTGCATTTATTAATATTTTATTGAAAAAGTTACCTTTTCATGCATCCTGCTTGGGCATTCCCATCTTGCTTGTGGGCAGGCGAAGCCCACAAGCATAAACTTCCAGGATACGGTCAGACTGTATTCCCAACATGCACCGCCCGTTCTCATGTATGTGCAGTAAGAGGACACAGCAGCGCAGGAAACTTCACAGGTCGCCATCACAATGGGCGTCGGCGTCGGAAGTGCCCGCCCCATTGTGATGGCAATGAAGATGACCCTAAGATATAAACCGCATTTGCCCGCGTCACTTCCGGTTTTGAAATACCGCAATTGTAGTCCTCGGCGCGTTGCCCACTGATTCCTGGGAAATGATGACAAACATCTCCCAGGAGCACTAGCGAACACAGGCACTGAGGGAAATGACGTCAGGTGCCGTGGAGCAAAAGGGGCAGATTAGAAGGGACCACAGCAACAGGCATGAAAATGGCCCAGTCTCTTTGCTGTGGACTGTGCTGGGTGGTCTCTTTGCTGTGGATTGTGCTGGGTGGTCTCTTTGGACTGGGCTGGGTGTTCTCTTTGCTGTGGGCTGGGTGGTCTCTTAGCTGTGGGCTTGGCTGTCTCTTTGCTGTACTGGGCTGCGGCTATCTCTTTGCTGTACTGGGCTGCGGCTGTCTCTTTGCTGTGCTGGGCTGCGACTGTCTCTTTGCTGGACTGGACTTGGTTGTCTCTTTGCTGGACTGGACTTGGCTGTCTCTTGACTGGGCTGTGGCTGTAATGCCCCTAAATTATACTTCATTCCCTGTTCTCTAAAGGGGTGGTCCTAGGGGTGGTTCTGGGGGCAGTAGGAGCGTGACCTGGGGGGGGGGTGAGTTTCTGCACCTTTTCTCTGAGAAAAAAAAGGCCTGGGTATAGCTATGTAAAACATTTAAAAAAGCGCTTACAGCACTCAGGTGAGAGAGATTATACGTTCTATTCTACTCCTCATGAACTCTATTCACGCATAGACTATTTTATGATCCCACATGCACAATTACAGGCTGTTTATAGTACAGCAATCAGCATAATTAAATGTTTAGATCATGCACCGATTGAGTTTACATATCGACTATCAGAGCTCTCAGCTTTCAGAACTAAATTCTGGAGACTGAATGAAAGCCTCTTGCAGATTCCCAAGATAGCGGAAGATGTACAACATGAGATAGGTCAGTACTTCCAAACCAATAAACAACCTGACTGTGATGTAGAATCCTATGAGAAGCCCATAAGGCTGTTATAAGAGGTGTTCTTATCAAACATGGAGCATGGTTTAAGCGCCAACGGATGGAAAAACTCACAGCCCTTCTTCAGGATATCCAAAAAGTAGAGGCAACATAAACATAAACCTTATGCTTGAACAAACTGTTGTCTCCCTCTGTAAGCAGGTTACTGATCATTTAAGATACCAGGCCAAAGCTACCATACAACGATGTCGCAGTCTTAGATATGAGTCAGGAGACAAATGTGGGAGAATGCTAGCGCGTTTGGTTAGAGAACAAAAACTAGCTTCATATATCCCTCAAATCATTACACCTCAAGGTCAAAAAGCAGCGCTCCCTAAGCAAATTACACAGGGCTTTAGAGACTTCTACTTTTCATTATACAACCTTCCAGAGCAGTCTTTCTCCCAGATAAAAATGGAAGATAATATCGCCTCCTCTCAACTCTCTCAGTTAACCTCAGAGGTTCGAGAAGACTTGGAGACGCCAATAACTCTAGACGAACTCCAAGATGCACTTGGGGCCTCTAAACTAGGCAAAGCCCCGGGCCCTGGCGGGTTTTTGCTACAGTATTAGAAAATAGATAGGAGCAAAGAAAATGGGATTTTTAATGGTGCAGAGATGACAAAGTATCAAGCAAATTATAATAAAATATTTTTATTTTAACACCAAAATAAAAACAATGGTAAAAAACGGTATAGAAAGTGATTGTTACAAACAGTACAGTTGAGTTGGACAGTTGGATGGCCTAACTCCCGACATGTTTCGCCCCTAAATCGGGCTTTTTCAAAGGGGAAGCACTGTCCAATAGGTGATATACACCTTCTACAAGATACAGAAAAAGACACACACAAATACATATACAATCCATTAATAATGATAACCAATAATGAAACATATATTATAATATTAGTGATAAGAAGGTCTATGCATGCAAAATTCACCCCCCCCTAGGGTCAAGCCCCTTACCTCTCTATACACTCCAGCCAGCCCAGATGGCCGCGTCCCCAACGGTAGCACCGGAACCCCGCCCAGGGCACATCCAAAGATCACAGAGTGCAGCAAAAAAAACCGCAAGGGGAGAAAAAACGACCCGTAGCCTGGGTAATATCTAAAGTTGAAAATTAAAGATATGTCCAGTGAGAAGGAAATACACATGGACACACAGATCCCCATAAATCCACATATATGTGGCCCCAGAAAACACATTGCCTAAGCAATGCGTCTCCTGGCAATAATGTTACCCAAAAATGGAATAAGTTATTGTTGATGATGGTAACTTACACAGGCTACAGGGGTAATTGACTTGATTCCTAGGACGGCAAGGACAAACGATTCACATATGTATAAGCAGTAGTTCCCAAGCGCTGAAAAAGTAATTTGTGATATACGGTAAGAGAAGAGTTAATGGAGCTCCAACACAGATGTGAGAGCAGACTCGGAAAGAAATAGATTTAGTCACTAGACAAGATTTAAACAGGGACAAACCATGCCTCCAAATCAGATTTCTCAAAAAGAGAGTACTACAACAAACATACTTAAATGAAGCAGAAAGGAACAGAAGAAGAATAAACCTGCATACTATAACAATGAGAAACGATTTACCTTGTGAACATATAGCGATCGTATGGTCCCAGGGGCTCAGCAGCATCCCTGCCCTGAAATCCCTGGTCTATATATACCCCCCATCCGGTCACATGGACCGGAAGTGGATACAGGCTGTACCGCACATGCGCCGGCGCCATTGTATGATGTCATTCTGCATCGCCACTCTGAACCACAGTTGAGGAGAGCAAAGAGACAGGAAGCAGTGGAGCACTCTTGTGGTGGAATTAGAGAAGACACCCCGAAGGGGCTTTTCAATGAATGAATGTTACAGTGGAAAGCCTGCATGCTTGTCAGCAAAATGGGCGTCCAGTCGCAACTGGAACGCCCTTGGGTGTCCATATGATCCTGAAGAAGTGCTAAGCAGAGTTCGGGGCATCCACCAGGGACAACGCCACCCCGAGCAGTCCGATGGATGCAGAGAGAGGCTTGACACCAATAGCTGCACCCGGGTGGCGAAGAAGCATGCATATAATGAAAAACATTTATAATGAGATAATAACCAAAGTAAACAACAATGTACAAACAAGAAAAATTATTATAAATGTGTGTATGAGTGAATAGGTGATAATATAATACATGAAAGTTCTATAATATCTTCATATTTACAAAAAAATACACATTACACAAAGACTCTTGATTACATATATATAAAAAATATATATATTATTTGTATATACGAAAAACATTTTTTATAAGGAAAGGGGGAACGTCTATATTTATATATTTACAGATTTGTTGTCTCCATATATAGATCACTAAATGAAATATAGTCCATATGATTGGTCGACTAATGTGACCAATAAAACAATGGACCATAGATTTCACATAGACTTATGAGCCAAAGGAAGGACTAAGTTGTTAACTTAGCCCTAAAGCTCGTGGGGGATAATGGAAAGGTAGGGAAGAGATGTTGTTCCAATTCAATATTGACCAAAATACTAGAATAGGGGTGAAGAGAGAAAAGAGGGGGAAAAGGGTGAGGAAGGATAAAGGGAAGGGGGAAGGGAAAGGAAAAGGAGGGGAAAAGAAAAGAAAAAGAAAGGGAAAGGGGAAAGATCGAGAAGGAAATAGGGGGAATTTTTTTTTTTAAAAAGGGGAAGGAAACAAGAAAAAAGAAAAACAGGCAAAGCTATAGTGAGGGTGGGGGAGGCAGCAAGGGAAACAATATGCAATGTTCATAAAAAAGGTTTATAGCTCAACATTTCATTCAATCCAGGATAAATTGTTGCTTTCAGCAAAAAAATCCATCGGGATTCCAATTGCAAAAGTTTCTGATCGTTGTTGCCTCCCCTAACATCCAGAGGAATATGTTCCAAGGCCATGAATTTGATGGTGTCCAATCTGAAGTCATAATATAGACCAACATGGCGACTGATCGGAGTTTCTATTCTTCGTTTTTTTATCAAAGATATATGATCATTTATTCGTTTGAAAAAGGGACGTTTTGTTTTCCCTATATAAAAGGAACTACAGGTACATTGCATCATGTAAACAATGCCTGTAGTCTGGCATGTTACTCTGTGTTTTATCCTATGGGTACATCCATTGGGCAGCATGACTTCATTACTATTTAGCAAGAAATGACAGTTGTCACACCTCCTACATGGGAAAGACCCAGGACATGTGACAGCTGTGGATGGAGTTTTATAATGACTCTGTGTCAGCCGATCCCTAAGGGATTTGGCTCGTCTGTAAGTAATTTGAGGTTCCTTCTCAATGTACTTACATGCTATGGGATCTGCCAGTAAGAGTGGCCAATATTTTTTGATAATCTGTCTCACCTGTTTGTGCTGCTTATTATAGGATGTTATAATTCTAACAGGTTGATTTGTACATTAGATTTTTTTCTGATGAATCAAGGTGTCCCTAACATGTGCTTTGGCTCTATTGAAGGCTTTTTTCAGGGTACTATGGTTATACTCCCTATCTCGAAGGCGAGAATACAAAAGATTTGCTTCTTTCAAAAAATCCTCATCCCTGCTGCAGTTTCGCCGCAGCCGCAGATATTGGCTGTAGGGGATGCTGCTGATCAGGGGTTTCGGATGAGAACTGGAGGCATGTAGTATAGCATTAGTTGCAGACGGTTTTCGAAATAGTGAGGTGCCCAAAGATCCATCACTTTCTACAAAAATCTCAATATCCAAAAAATTCACAGATTTTTGATTACAGGACATTGTAAACTTAAGGTTGAACTGATTATTGCCAAGTATCTCCATAAACTCAAGTAATTCATCATGCGTGCCGGTCCAGACCATAAAGATATCATCGATATATCGATGGAATGTAAGCACACATTCTAAGTAATTCTGAATGTCATCTCTGGAAAATAGGTCCCTCTCCCACCCCCCCAGATACAGATTGGTGTAGCATGGGGCACACCATGTCCCCATTGCCACGCCCTGTATCTGGAGGTAGTGGGAGAGGCTGAACATGAACACATTTCTAGTCAATACGAATTTCAATAGTTCCAGAATAAAATCATTGTATGGATCACTTGATTGGCCACGTTCGCGCAGATGTTCTGCCACAACCGATAATCCCCGATCATGGGGGATTGCGTTGTAGAGGCTTTCCACGTCGACTGTGACCAACCATGCATTGTCGGGAATGGTGATACCCTCCAATATTTTGATCAAATCTATCGTGTCCTGTACAAAAGAAAACAAGGCTTTGACATGTGGGTCCAAATAGCTGTCGATGAGGCTGCTGGCATTCTCACTCAGACAGCCACATCCTGAAATAATAGGCCGGCCTGGAGGACTGTCCAAATATTTATGGACTTTAGGCAGCGCGTACATTGTGGGAACCCTAGGTTCCAAAACGTTAAGAAACGTCCATGTAGGTTTGTCAATCAGATTTTTAGATAATGCCCTAGAGATGATATTCCTGAATTCAATGCAATAATGGTCAATAACAGTTCGTGAAATGGGCCTATACCATTCCTTGTTACAAAGAATGCGTAGGCATTCCGAGACGGTAAATTACTAGAATAAGTCCGAGACCATGTCATTCCTTCGATTTCTCTTGATATTTGTTGTACAAACGCCCAAATATTGGGATTATTGCCCAAAGTTGGAAAATTCCTTGATTTGGGCTTAAAAAGTTGTGGGGGAGGAAAACATCTGATCGCAGGATCAGTTTCTGATGAAAGGGGAGGATTAAATGGTGAGTCAATGGACCCACCATCATCCTCCCATAATTCCATCAGGTCCTGTATTGCTTGAATCTCTCTAATAGTAAGATCATTAGTCCCACTAGAAGTAGTGACATGATCAATACTGTGTGGTTTGTGATAAATTGTCTTAAACATTAGACGACGTGCAAATAGGTGAATGTCCTTGATGATGTCAAAGGCGTCCACCTTTACTTCAGGGCAAAAAGTTAATACCAGCTGTAGTACCTCAAGTTCTTCGGGACTAAATTGGCATAAAGAAAGGTTTAGAATCTGAAATTGTTTGTCCTTAACTTCCATTGGTATTGTCTCACAGAATCTTACTGATTTACCGGATTTGGGTTTTCCGGTGTTCCCAAAGCTAAAAAAATGGGCGCCATTTTGGGATTATTCTTGGCAGTAACAGACTGGGCCAAAACATTTGCCTTCTTCAAAGGCTGAGTAGAAACCAAGACTGAAGAAGAGAGGGATGAAGATGGTGTACCCCTGGGGTCAGAATTTTTTTCCCCATGGGAGACTCGCGAACTCTTGGCCGAATTGTGCGATGTATTAGAGCGTTGTTGTGAATTTCTAGGTCTAACGGTAGGTGATTCGCGAACATGTGTTAAAGCAGGTGCAATTCTTACATTTTCCGTAAACTATACATTAGAGTCCCCCTTACGTTTCTTAGACATCCTTTCAGGAGCAATGTCCTGGTATACCGTTGATTGACTAGATGATGCTGGAGAGACAGAGATGTCAGATACATGTGTAACATGATTCTGCACAGTTTGATTTGCAGATTTCGTTGATTGCCTCTGTTGGGCAGGTGGATTCCATTTATACGCGAACCCCATCTCATATGAGAATTGAACCCTCAAGAATTTAGTTTCTTTATTATTAATTATTTCTATGGTGTATTGTTCAATATGTTCCTTAAGCTCACGTTCTTTATTTGTAAAGGTAGGCAATGCCATCATAGAAGAGTGTTCCGCATGCCATTTGTTAATCTGCTCATCAACCTCATTAAGCTCAATATCATATTGTAGACACAATTGAGACATCATCTCAAAAGATCATGATTGGAGATTAGACTCCCAATTTAATTTTAGCCTGTCATCTATTTTTTTCAAGTTAGGAAATATTTGAATCCGCAGCCCCCAAGGGGTAATCTTGTTTTCAACATATTTCTTAAAGTATTTTTTGTGCCAGAAAATTCTGACCTTTTTTTCAACAAATCTTTGCAATTTAATGAAGGATTTATCTAGATTGGCCTCCCGTACTACTGAGCTTTGAGAAAGGTGAATTTTGGTCATAAGTCCCTCCCAGTTATCCCCACAGAACATGGTGTAGCTGGCCAGCTAAGACCTGTCCTAGGTTGCTAATGTGGCTTACATGCATATATAGCTAGACCTGCTAATATTGTTAAAACAGTGCATATGCTCATTTGCGAGAGATAACAGCAGAGTTATTTACTGTGACTTTATATATGGATGTCATATAACAGTTGTATATTGTGTTCACAGAAGCAAAAGAAAAAATATGCCTTTAAGATTATTATATACTATGCAGAAAAGTAAGCTTAATAACACAGCAGAATTGCAACCAGAAAGCATAGAGTTAAGCTTTTGTGACTCATCAGGAGTTTTAGCCAATCACAACCAATCTCACTGAGCAAATGTCTCTGGCCAATCATAGCCAGCATTTCACTCATGTTCTGTCTAGGAAATCTCATAGCACATGTCTAGAATTTCATTTTACATCAGAGTGTGGAGCTGAACAGTTCAGATCCATCCAAAATCCAGTTTTATGGAAGCAAGTGGCCAAAATAGGTATTTAATACAGTTATATAAGTTCCTATTGTAAATAATGTGATTAGAACTGTATACTGAAACTAGTTATGTGTTCACTTGTAGTTCCACCAAACCAGCAAACAAACGTTCAAACAGACAGACAAACCAGGTTTGCAAACAATCAAACAAACAATCAAACCAGCAATCAAACCAGATTCAAACCAAGCTTCAGAGCAAACATCAGAGCAAACAGCATTATAGAGCAATTCCCAGATAGATCATAAAGTGTCTAAAGTATTTTAAAGTGAAAGTACAGATACTGAAGAGAGAAATATACAGTATCTATCTACCATTTTATGTAGAATTACAAGATTGAACAGTTGAACCGACATTTGTTATACTTTATTCAACACGTGTTTGTACATGGACTTTCTGCGGCGAAATTGTCAGTGTTATATATGAAGAAAAGCTGAAGTGAATAAAGAAGTTATCTTAAAGGTTTGGTGTGCTCTTTAAACCTACTGCTTCCATAGAACGGCGCTAGAGGAATTATAGAGTAACAGATAGTCTTGTGTGGACTAAAAGATCAGAGAAATCAAATTCTTCACAGCGCATAAAAGCACTTCATAGTGCTGCGCCTGCCACAGTGGAACTATTTAGCCCAAAATGGAACTATTAAGCCCAAAGTGGAACTATTAGCCCAAAGTGGAACTATTAGCCCAAAGTGGAACTATTAGCCCATTGAGGGTGAAGCGATAGTGCTCCTCAACTTGCACAGTAAAGAGCGCATTTGAGCAGCGGAGCTACCATAGAAGCCATAGAACGTGTGTTTTAGTCAAACAGCAGCCGACTCTTAAAGTGGCAGAACGGCAAAGGCAAGATAGTCACAGAGAAAGCGCCAACCCTCCTGCGATCCCTAGAGAGAGAAAAAAGACGCATGGTGGGAGGCCAAAGTCCAGAGTTACAGTGCCTGCACCGCTACCCACAAAGAGGCCACGTACTGCAGCCAGTTATTTCCCCGCCACTAGGCCCAAAGCCTGCAGCACAAAGCATCGCACGTCAGCGAAAAGCATCGCAAGTCAGCGCAGAGCATCGCAAGACAGCACAAAGCATCGCACATCAGCGCAAAGCATCGTACATCAGCGCAAAGCATCGCACGTCAGCGCAAAGCATTGCACGTCAGCGAAAAGCATCGCAAGTCAGCGCAAAGCATCGCAAGACAGCACAGAGTATCGCAAAGCATCGCACGTCAGCGCAAAGCATCGCAAGACAGCACAGAGCATCGCACGTCAGCGCAAAGCATCGCACGTCAGAGTAGAGCATCAGATCAACAAAGACAAGTCTCCTTTAAGACTATTTGTTCCAGCAACCTACAGATCACAGTAGCCTGTTCTTCAGAATAAGGTCAGAACTTTCCTTTATTACTATCATTGCACATAGGCTTGACAAGAAAGAGACATTTTCGTGTTCAGGAGTAAAAGGACTGTAAGTAAAGAACAAGGGTCAGTTGTAGTACACGGACTCTAAAGTATTTTAAAGAGAAAGTCATTTTTACTGCCTGCACCTATTGCTATTGCATTTAAAGTGAAAGTCTTCTTAATATTCGTATTCATTGTTATAGCACTTAAAGTAAAATGTCTAAGCCTAGTATTTCTATGCCACTGTTTGAGGATACAAAGATAGATAAGATAGAAAGTGAAGAGTAAGTGAACCTGTCTGAGGTAGAAGAGTCTGATGCAGCATTAGTCTTGCCCCAAACAGATGAACTAAGACGTTCAGAACGTATCAGAAAACCGACCCTAAAGATGCTGGAAAATTTGGAGCAAGAAGCAGTATTGAAAGGAAAAAAGTTCACCAGAATGTATGATAAGTGGAAATCCTACATTAAAGATGTTCGTAGAAAGCTAAAGCAAGAAACTTGAGTGATATGATAAAGACAGTAGAAGAATCTGAAGCAGAGCTTATGGCAGCATATGTCAACCTGTGGTCTTCTACAACACCTCCCCAGGATATTGTAAGGAACATGGACACATGTACTGAAGTCACTAAAGGTTTAGTAAAGCTCATGAGAGAACTATCATCTGAAGCTAACTATGAAGAAGTTAAGGCAAGAAAGAGAATGAATGAGCTTTTTATGAGAGACTATGCTAGGTCCTTAGGAGGAACCACAATCACAAGTAGGACTTCTTCCACTAGCAGAAGTGCCAGTAACATATCAGAGTCCTCAAGTACTTTAATAGCCAAAAGAAAGGAACTTGTCGAACAACTTGCTGTCAAGAGAGCAGAAATTGAGATGGAATCTGCAATCGAGGCGCAGCGTCTACGAGTAGCAGAAATGGAAAGGCTGAAGGAAGTCAAGATTATAGAAGCCAGACTAAGAGTACACGAAGAGGACATGAATAGTAATCATAAGTCCAAATCTGTACTAACTGAAGATGCAGACTCCTACTTCCTTTCATACGCCCAGGAGAATGGAAGGAAATCTCCAGTATGTAATGAAGAAAAAAGTCATTGCCCTTCCATCCCTGCTCAGAAAGACGAAGAGAGAGACTCACCCAATTCAGAACTAAGTGAGAAAATAAAACAGGATAATTATGTTCCTAGATGTCACTGCAATGATCAGGAGAATGTTGCGACTACAGTCCCAGCAAAAGGACAAAGAACAGTCCCAGCAAGACTTCCCGTTTCAGAACCTACTGTATTTCCAGGAGACATACTGAAGTTCATAGAGTGGAAGGCAAGTTTTGAAATGATCATTGAGCATCATTGCTCCAGGCCAGTTGACAAGTTATTCTACCTTCAGAAATATGTTGGTGGAGATGCAAAGAAAGTTCTTGAAGGTAACTTCTATAGAACAGATGAAGAAGCCTACAAGCAAGCTTGGGAAAAGTTAAAGGCAAGATATGGTCATCCTTTCTTAGTACAAAGAGCCTTTAGGGAGAAATTGAATAACTGGCCTAAAATAGGTCCTAAAGAACATTTCAAACTCCAAGAGTATGGTGACTTCCTGCAAGCATGCAGCAATGCCATCCCACATGTACGAGGACTAGAAGTACTGAACGACTATCTAGAAAACCACAGGATGCTAGCTAAGCTACCTGAAGAAGTGGCTTCTAGATGGAATCGCTATGTGACTGAACAGTTAGATCTAAGTAAGGACTTCCCAAGTTTTGAAAAGTTCTCTGAGTTCGTTAATAAGGAAGCACGAATAGTATGTAATCCAGTAACAGGATCTTACGCCTTAAAAGTCCTTAGAAGAAAGGGCGGCGAGAGATATAAGACGTGCAAGAGCAACTAGCTTTGCAACCGACACAACAGAGAAAGGTATAGATACCTACGAGAGCAAGTTCAAAGTTACTACTGGGATCAGTAGAGAGACAGAACCGACAAATCCTCAGACTACTTTTAAGTGTATGTTCTGTGGAGAGAACCACTCTATACACAAGTGCCAACAATTGAAGGAGAAATCCCCAAATGAAAAGAAAAAGTTTGTACTTGTTAACCAACTGTGTTTTGGGTGCCTAAGGAAAGGCCATATTACTAAGGAGTGTAAGAAAAGGGCCACATGCAGCGTTTGCAAAGGACGCCATCCTACACCACTACATGAAGAACGTCCAAAAAAGGATAAATCCTCAATACCTAAAGATGCTGAGGAAGAAAAGAAAGCATCTGTATTCTCTTGCAGAGTGAGGGAAAGCAACAGCACATTAATGGTTGTACCAGTGTGCATTTCAAATCCTAAAAGGAAGAATAAGAAGGTATATGCCTATGCACTACTGGATGCCCAAAGCGATGTCACCTTCATCGATCAAGAAATCTGCAAGAAATTACAAGTGGCTACAGAACCAGTGAAGCTCAAACTCACCACAATGACGGGGAGAGACACATTAGTGAACAGTCAAAGGATTGAGAGTTAGAGGACTTCATTCAAACCTCACATTGGATCTACCTCCAGCTTATACGAAAGACAATATACCTCTAGATCGAGATCGCATACCTACCTGTGAAACAGCCAATAAATGGGAGCACCTATCTGTCATATCTCATGAAATGTCCCCGCTGAAGGAGTTTGGTGTTGGACTGTTGATAGGTTATGATTGTCCCGAAGCTTTGGTACCACGAAGGGTAATCACAGGAGGAAAGGGTGAACCCTACGCTGTTCAAACTGATCTAGGATGGGGCGTTGTTGGAGGAAAACAGCAGATTGCAAACTCAAGACAGGTGACAGGATTGTGTCATCGAATATCTGTCCAAGAGTTACCAGCTGTAAGTTCAGCGGAAGTAATCAAGATCCTTGAATCTAACCCAGCAGATCATGCTTCAAGAGGCCTGAATGTAACAGAATTGAAAAATTCAAACTGGTTCACCGGTCCAGAGTTCCTTTGGGAAAAGGAAATCATACCCAGTGAAGGTTACACAGAATTGTCTGTGGGTGATCCAGAAGTAAAAGTTGTACAAACATTGAGCACTGCCGCCAAGTGTCAAGATGATATACTTGAAAGACTAGCCAGATGTTCAAAATGGAATACAGTCAGAAAAGTAGTAGCTCGAATTCAACGTTTGGCAAAGGGAATCAGAAAGAAGGAATCATTGAACGTAGCGGAAAGAATGAAGGCTGAAGAAACGGTCATAAGACTCATTTAACAGAGATTCTATAGTGAAGAGTTGAAGAGACTTGGTCAAGAACCTAAAAGGCTTCCCAACAACCACCCATTGTACAAGCTTAATCTTGTTCTACAGGATGGTATACTGAAGGTGGGAGGGAGACTGGAAAATGCATCGTTACCCAGCAGAGTGAAGCATCCAGCAATTCTACCCAAAAATTCTACCTTCACAAGATTGATTATCGATCACTACCACAACAAATCCTTGCATCAAGGAAGAAGCTTTACCCAGAACTGTTTGAGAGAAGGTGGTTACTGGATAGTAAAAGGAAGCAAAGTTGGGGCGTGTCCGGATGTAGAGCGAGGAAGACGTGCTGCTGAGGAGCTCCGCACATCCTGATTCCATCTGATGCCATCCTGCCTTCCCACCGCCCTGGTAAGCCCCCAAACTTACCCTGTGGGCTCCTGAACGTCCCCTGCCTCGGCCCCAGCTTGTATTTTCTGCCTGGTCACCCGTTTGTGCCACTACCGGGACCCGCGGCTGGCTCTGTGCTCCTGGGACCCGCCGCCATCTTGCGGCCTGCTGACACTCCCGAATCCTCTGAGCTAAATTGCCGCAATTCGCGGGGCTGAAGGAGCCTCATCCACACAAACCAAGGGCGCCAGTGGCGAGGAGGGTGCTCCGGACCTGCGCTGCGGACACCGGGGGGCCTCGGGAGGTTGATTACCCCGGCCCGCGGCCTACAGCCATCTTGCGGCCTACCGCACTTCCCGCAGCCTCCGGCCTCAATTAATTTATGCCGCGGGACGAGCGGCGGACATCCACATCCTCCTGTAGTACCATCCGTGCGGGGTGGGGTTGGCAGTGCATCCAAGGTCTTTTAGAGAGCTGCTCCCCCGCACCTACACCTGCGGCCCGTTGCCATCTTGCGGCCTGCAGCGCCAGCCCCGTCCACCGGACACTGTGGGACAGTCATACCTTCCCTCCTCCTGTGATCCTTGGCTTACTGACTGCTCCGCAACACTGCGGGGGGGGGGCTGTCCCGTACCTGCACCTCTCCACCTTGTCATTAATACGGCCTCCATCCTCCCCCTTGAACTGAGCCCCCTGCCCACGAACCCCCCCCAAACTCTCCTTAATCTTGGGGTAAGGCTTGGATGGGCCGCCCTAAGACCCGCTACTCCACGAACAAGGGCCCGAAGGCTCCTCATATCCCCCCGTCAGCGGTTGCTTCGTCTGCACGGTGCTCCTCGGCTGGGATGGCGGCCAATACACAGATGGCTGCGGAGTCGGGGGTGGCGGCGCCCCCCACGGGAGTGGAGATCCTGGTGGCCATCACATCCTGTAAGGAAACTCTGACATCTAAATTTCGCTCTCGCATCACGGAGGTGGAGGACAGGGTCTCCATGGTGGAGGATACGGTCCGGTCGGACTCCAGGGAGGTACGGGCCCTCCAACTTCAAGTGAAAGCGCTGCAGGAGCGCGCAATAGATACCGAGAACTGCCTCAGGCGGAACAACATCCGCATAATTGGACTGCCCGAGAGGGCTGAGGGCCCTAGACCTGCTGAATTTACTGAGCAATTACTGACCACCCTGTTTGACCTGGGTGCCACGCCATCTACCTTTGTGGTTGAAAGAGCCCACAGGGTTCCGCCGCTCCCTCCGAGACCTGGGGCCCCTCCACGCCCCTTCCTGCTACGAATGCTGAACTACCGGGACCGGGACCGCATTCTGGCGGCGGCACGCGTCATGCCTGAAATTAAATATGAGAATACCAGACTACTTTTCTTCCCAGACTTCTCTCAGGAGGTACAGCAACGTCGCAAGTCCTTTACTGATGTGAGACGCCGGCTCCGGGAGAAGGGAATACGCTTTGGCCTGTTGTATCCCAGCAGACTGCGAATCACCGATGGTAGCGACACTCACTTCTTTGACACCCCGGAGGCGGCAGCGGCGTGGCTAGACGCCCGTTAACTACACAAAGCCGAGGACCCATGGTGGAATACACCCGGCAGGGAGCAGATGCGCATCAACTATCCCATCAATGGACGTCTCTCCTGTCTCATGGTGAATCCCAGTAATACCCCCTTCTGAGTCCCCAATCCTGTTTATCCCTGCTGACTTCCACCTTTACTCCATCTACATAAGTGTTAACTTCTGCTGGCTAGACTGCCACTTACTCCTGTCTAAGGAGCTCCAACAGCAAATACTGAACTGCCCCGCCCGTGAACTGAGGTGACCCGAGTTGTCCCTTGTTCACACTTTGGACCCCCACCCAGAGTCGAGACGGACTTCCCTGGAGACTTCTCCTTCACCTGCGGTCCTACGGGCCGACTTCTTGAGGTCGCAGTGACCTAAAGATTCTATGTTTTTTTCAGTTATGGGACGAAACCCTGCATCAGTTTTTATGGCTCTTGGGCCCCTTTTTTTTTGGCCCTTGAAGCTAGGTTTGTATGATGTTTGGGTAGGGTGTTCTATGTTCTGGGGGGGAGGGTTTCATTGTTATGACGGTCCAGATTATCACTGTGTTGCTCAATTAACTTATGGGTCTCTGACCCTATTGAATAGGTGTGCCAATGCCGAGTTTAATTATATGTGTTGGGTTAATGGGCTCATCCTGCTTCTATTTCCCCCTGGTGCTCCTTGATGGCTCCCCCGGACGCTGAACTCCTGACCATTCTGTCATGGAATGTTCGGGGGCTCAACTCAAAATTTAAAAGGTCACTATTATTCCAATAATTGAAATTACATAATCCCCACATAGTGTTACTGCAGGAGACACATTTAACCGGTAGCAAGGTTCTGGCTCTGAAGAAGCCCTGGGTGCAGAGGGCGCTTCATGCGACCTACTCTTCGTATTCTCGTGGGGTATCAATCCTGATTAGCAAACGTATATCGTGTGTGATTCATGATGTTCATCTGGACCCCCAGGGAAAATTCGTTATGGTAGTGCTAAGTGTATATAACAAAAAGTATGTTATTGTGAATGTCTATCTGCCTCCCCCGAGTCAGATACAGACTTTGTACACTCTCTATGAGAGGCTGGCTCCGCATTGCCCAGCGCAGGTTCTGTTCATAGGAGATTTTAATGCTACACTGTCCCGTGACCTGGACAGGCCTTCCCCCCAATCCAATTTTAATTCTGATCTCGGAACGTGGGCTCAGGCCACGGAGTTCCAGGAGGCGTGGAGGTGGCCTCATCCCCATGATAGAACGTACTCATGCTTTTCGACCACATTTCGAACCTCCTCCCGCATTGATCTGGCTTTTGCCAATTCCACCATGCTGGCTAACATTCAAGAGGCATGTTACCTTCCCTCTGGCCTCTCTGACCATCACCCACTTAAATTGACCATTAGGACCACCAGGTCGCGGAACAATACCCTTTGGAGGTTACAACCCCATTGGATCAACAATGATGCTGTACATGACAGAGTTCTCTCTCCCCTGGGGGAATATTGGGCACACAATGCGGGGTCGGCTTCTCTGGAGATGACCTGGGACGCCTCCAAGGCTCACAGCAGGGGTCAGTATATCTCAGCTGTGGCGGCGGTAAAGGCGGAACTAGGAGACGGGGTATCTGACCTGCAGCGTAGGGTGGACGAGGCACTGAATCGGTATTCAGCCTCGCCAACGGTCTCCAATTTTGAGCACCTTTCATCGCTTAGGCGAGAACTACATCTCCATGTTTCAGATACCACTAGGCTTGGTATACAAAGTAGCAGACAGGAATACTTTGAACATGGAGACAAAAACAGCAAACTGCTAGCGCTGCTAACGCAGCAGGACAGGCCCTCAGTGGTTATACCGGAGATCCTCACGACAGATGGCGCTTTGGTCACCTCTCAGGAGGATATTCTGGCTGCGTTCACCACATTTTACACCTCCTTGTATGTCTCTTCACTTCCTGACGGGTTTGACCCTACACCTATGATCTACCTACTGGACACGCTAGCCCTGGGATGGCTCTCTGACACGGAGAGGCAACTCCTTGTCTCGGAAATCACTCCAGAAGAGGTCACATTGGCCATTAGGTCTTTTCCGGCAGGTAAAACCCCAGGGCCGGACGGCCTGCCCATTGAGTACTATAGGGCCCACGCAGAATTGCTTGCCCCCAAACTAGCTCAGATGTTTCAAGCTTGCTTGAACCAAGACTCCTTACCGCCCTCTATGAGAGAAGCCCACGTAGTTCTCATTCCAAAGCCCCATAGGGACCCTAAGTTATGCGCCTCCTACAGGCCAATTGTACTTCTCAACTGTGACCTTAAAATCTTGACCAAGCTATTGGCCACTAGACTTAACGTAGTAAAAAAATCCATGATTGACTCTGACCAAACGGGCTTTATGCCCGGTAGATCTACAGACATTAACATATGCAGATTATTCACTAATATTCATGCCCCCCATACTAACCAAGGTACTAGAACCATTGCCACCTTAGATATAGAGAAGGCATTCGACACAGTGGAATGGGTCTATTTGTGGGAGGTGCTTAGAAGAATGGGGTTCCCGTTAAAATTCATAGGTTGGATACGCACGCTTTACACTGGTCCCACAGCATGCATTAAGCTGAATGGCTCCTTGTCTCCTCCGTTCCCCCTGCAGAGGGGCACCAGACAGGGATGCCCTCTCTCCCCGGCCCTGTTCGCCCTGGCCGTGGAGCCTATTGCTGAGGCCCTTAGGAGCTCGGCCGAGGTCCGTGGTCTTAGGGTGGGCTGGCTGGAGGAGAGAGTGGCTCTCTACGCGGACGATATGCTCCTGTTCTTGAATGATGCTGGTGACTCTCTGCGGGGCGCACTTAGTATCATGGATGCCTTCGCCGCCTTCACGGGGCTGAGAGTGAACTGGCACAAGTCGCAGTTGTTTCCAGTGGATGCGGGGGCCAGGTCCTCCTCACCCTCCTCTCTCCCGCTTCAATGGGTTGAGCGGTTCACCTACTTGGGAATTGTTGTCTCAAGAGAGAGTGGGGACTTTGTGCGGCTCAATCTCGACCCTGTCTTGGTAGCCATTAAAGCCAAACTTAAGGCGTGGAGTAATCTCCCCCTTTCTCTCATTGGGCGTATTAACTTGCTCAAGATGAAAGTCCTCCCTAAACTCACATACATTTTTCGGAACTCCCCTCACTGGCTGACTAAAGTTTTCTTTAATTCCCTCAGGCAACTCTTCCTCTCCTTTATTTGGGGGTCCAGGCCACCTAGATTCAAATATTCCACCTTGACCAGGCCTGTGGACAGTGGAGGCCTGGCCCTCCCTGATTGTTACAAGTATTATTTGGCCACTCAGCTTGTGACCGCCCATTGGTGGTTACGACTGGACCTGACCAACTCTGCAACGGTGCTGGAGGCAGCCATAATGGGGTCCTTGGAGGCACTGGAGGGGCTGCTATTCAGGGGGCCTAAAACGCCCCACAATCTCACCCCTTCGATGCGTACCACTATGCGGGCATGGAAGGCGGGTGAGGCGCTGAGGGCACCCCAGCCGAACTCTTGGTCTCCTCACACCCCCTTGTGGCTGAATCCTAACCTATCGCAATTCCACACTATCCCAGATCCGCAGGCCTGGGCCAAATACAAAATACTGACCCTCAAACATATCATCACCAACGGAGATCTCACCCCCTTTCACACTTTATGCGCCAAATTTAACGTGCCTGAACGAGCCCATTTTAGATATCTCCAAATTGCACATGCCTACAGGTGCCAATTTTTGAGCAGGCCAGTTGAACTGGCATACTCCGAGCTGGAATCTACCATCCGGGTGAAAGACCTGGAGAAGCCCACATCTCAGATCTATGGATCCCTGCTGGTTGCTGCTATCCCCGAGCTGTCTTCCCTTCGCAGGAAATGGGTGGAGGACATACCGGGGCTGGACGAAGACGACTGGAGGGAGGTTTGGGACTTTCCCTTCTCCCCACTGGTCTCAGCGAGGGATAAATTAGTCCAATATAAAATTGTACACAGAGCTCACTACACACCTCACAGGCTACACCAGATGTCGCCGGAGCATTCTCCGGAGTGCTGGCGTTGCTCCTACCAACCAGGGGGTTTCTTCCACATTTTCTGGGCTTGCCCAGCAATCGTACCCTATTGGAACGAAGTGCTACGGGTGATCACTAAGGCCACTGGGACTTGCGTCCCATATGAACCTATATACTGTTTGCTAGGACTAGTTGATCAACTGCCAATGATCAGAGCCAGAAAAACACTCATATCCCTGCTACTATACTATGCGCGCAAAGCCATTACGATGAACTGGAAACAACCGTCTCCCCCCTCTGTTAAATTCTGAAAAAGATTAGTTAATGCCAGTTTGCCCCTATATAGGGCCACTTATTCGTCCAGAGGTTGTCCGCACAAATTTGAAAAGGTGTGGAGTTGTTGGCTAGAGGACAGAAGCACGGCAAGTGACATAGTGACCAATACCTAAACTTGTAATGTATCATTAGATTATCACTTTATTAACCCAAACAAGTTTTTCAGGCTACCCTCCTCTATTGATATCACTTTGAGCATGACTTATCTTGAATGGACCCTCTCCCCCAGTTTGGGGTTATAGTGTAAGTTAAGTTAAAGTGTATGTGTTATTTGTTGCCCTGTGGCGGTATGTTGCCGAACCAGGGTAACGGCCCCTACGTGGGCAGATGTTGTGCCTATGTGTGGGCAAAATGTGTGTGTCTATAAAACTTCAATAAAAAGATTTTACAAAAAAAAAAGGAAGCAAAGTTATAACAAAGTATATAAGTAAATGCGTAACCTGTAGAAAGGCACGTAGACCTACCGAAGAACAAAGAATGGCAGATTTACCGGCAGATCGTGTAAACCCATCACCACCATTTCTTTATAGTGGAATGGATTGTTTCGGCCTGTTCATCACCAAGCAAAACCGCAAGGAATACAAGAGATATGGACTAATATTTACATGTCTAAGCTCCAGAGCAATTCATCTGGAAATGTTAAAAGATATGTCAACTGACGCATTCATTAATGCCTTGAGATGTTTCATAGCCATTAGAGGTACTGTCAGAGAGCTTAGATCTGACCAAGGATCTAATTTTGTTGGAGCAAAGAATGAATTGACGAAAGCTCTAAAAGAGATCGATAAAGAAAAAGTAACTCAGTATTTGTCAAAAAATCAATGTGATTTTAATATGAATGCTCCACATGCAAGCCACACAGGAGGAGTTTGGGAAAGACAAATCAGAACTGTAAGAAATGTGTTAAGTTCCGTGTTGAGAAAGAGCTCCGGAAGAATAGATGATGCCTCACTTAGGACCCTATTCTATGAAGTAATGTCTATTGTTAACAGTCGTCCACTTACAGTTGACAACATCAATGATAAAACAAGTTTGGAACCTTTAACTCCCAACCATCTACTTCACCTTAAGTCTGATTACATACAACCACCACCTGGCAAGTTTACCAAAGAGGATTTATATGCCAGAAAGAGATGGCGAAGAGTCCAATATCTATCAGAACAGTTTTGGAATAGATGGAAGAAAGAGTACTTAGCCAATCTTATGTTAAGAAGTAAATGGCAAACACTCAGAAGAAATGTACAAGTTGGTGACATAGTATTAGTGAAAGAAGAAGATTTACCTAGAAGTCAATGGAAATTGGCCAAAGTTCTAGAAGTTCAAAAGGATAAAGACAGACTAGTAAGAAGAGCGTTGTTACAAATAGGAGACTCAAAACTTGACAAAAAGGGAAAACGTCTCACTATTCCACTCAGGTTGGAACGTCCTATACAGAAGTTAGTTGTTCTACTTGAGAGTGATAAAAGACACTTGGAAGTTGAGAAACTGATGGAAAATTCCCCAAATTCATGTTCAAATCCTACTATAGAGAACATAGAATTATAGGTAATTTGGTGGGAGTGTAGCTGGCCAGCTAAGACCTGTCCTAGGTTGCTAATGTGGCTTACATGCATATATAGCTAGACCTGCTAATAATGTTAAAACAGTGCATATGCTCATTTGTGAGAGATAACAGCAGAGTTATTTACTGTGACTTTATATATGGATGTCATATAACAGTTGTATATTGTGTTCACAGAAGCAAAAGAAAAAATATGCCTTTAAGATTATTATATACTATGCAGAAAAGTAAGCTTAATAACACAGCAGAATTGCAACCAGAAAGCATAGAGTTAAGCTTTTGTGACTCATCAGGAGTTTTAGCCAATCACAACCAATCTCACTGAGCAAATGTCTCTGACCAATCATAGCCAGCATTTCACTCATGTTCTGTCTAGGAAATCTCATAGCACATGTCTAGAATTTCATTTTACATCAGAGTGTGGAGCTGAACAGTTCAGATCCATCCAGAATCCAGTTTTATGGAAGCAAGTGGCCAAAATAGGTATTTAATACAGTTATATAAGTTCCTATTGTAAATAATGTGATTAGAACTGTATACTGAAACTAGTTATGTGTTCACTTGTAGTTCCACCAAACCAGCAAACAAACGTTCAAACAGACAGACAAACCAGGTTTGCAAACAATCAAACAAACAATCAAACCAGCAATCAAACCAGATTCAAACCAAGCTTCAGAGCAAACATCAGAGCAAACAGCATTATAGAGCAATTCCCAGATAGATCATAAAGTGTCTAAAGTATTTTAAAGTGAAAGTACAGATACTGAAGAGAGAAATATACAGTATCTATCTACCATTTTATGTAGAATTACAAGATTGAACAGTTGAACCGACATTTGTTATACTTTATTCAACACGTGTTTGTACATGGACTTTCTGCGGCGAAATTGTCAGTGTTATATATGAAGAAAAGCTGAAGTGAATAAAGAAGTTATCTTAAAGGTTTGGTGTGCTCTTTAAACCTACTGCTTCCATAGAACGGCGCTAGAGGAATTATAGAGTAACAGATAGTCTTGTGTGGACTAAAAGATCAGAGAAATCAAATTCTTCTAATGCCACAGCGCATAAAAGCACTTCATAGTGCTGCGCCTGTCACACATGGCCATGGTGAAAGTCTATGTGGAGCCTATCTTATCAAGCAACAATTTTAATCGTGAACATATTGAACAATACACCATAGAAATAATTAATAATAAAGAAACTAAATTCTTGAGGGATCAATTCTCATATGAGATGGGGTTCGCGTATAAATGGAATCCACCTGCCCAACAGAGGCAATCAACGAAATCTGCAAATCAAGCTGTGCAGAATCATGTTACACATGTATCTGACATCTCTGTCTCTCCAGCATCATCTAGTCAATCAACGGTATACCAGGACATTGCTCCTGAAAGGATGTCTAAGAAACGTAAGGGGGACTCTAATGTATAGTTTACGGAAAATGTAAGAATTGCACCTGCTTTAACACATGTTCGCGAATCACCTACCGTTAGACCTAGAAATTCACAACAACGCTCTAATACATCGCACAATTCGGCCAAGAGTTTGCGAGTCTCCCATGGGGCAAAAAATTCTGACCCCAGGGGTACACCATCTTCATCCCTCTCTTCTTCAGTCTTGGTTTCTACTCAGCCTTTGAAGAAGGCAAATGTTTTGGCCCAGTCTGTTACTGCCAAGAATGATCCCAAAATGGCGCCCATTTTTTTAGCTTTGGGAACACCGGAAAACCCAAATCCGGTAAATCAGTAAGATTCTGTGAGACAATACCAATGGAAGTTAAGGACAAACAATTTCAGATTCTAAACCTTTCTTTATGCCAATTTAGTCCCGAAGGACTTGAGGTACTACAGCTGGTATTAACTTTTTGCCCTGAAGTAAAGGTGGACGCCTTTGACATCATCAAGGACATTCACCTATTTGCACGTCGTCTAATGTTTAAGACAATTTATCACAAACCACACAGTATTGATCATGTCACTACTTCTAGTGGGACTAATGATCTTACTATTAGAGAGATTCAAGCAATACAGGACCTGATGGAATTATGGGAGGATGATGGTGGGTCCATTGACTCAGCATTTAATCCTCCCCTTTCATCAGAAACTAATCCTGCGATCAGATGTTTTCCTCCCCCACAACTTTTTAAGCCCAAATCAAGGAATTTTCCAACTTTGGGCAATAATCCCAATATTTGGGCGTTTGTACAACAAATATCAAGAGAAATCGAAGGAATGACATGGTCTCGGACTTATTCTAGTAATTTACCGTCTCGGTCTGCACGGGCCCTGTCGTCATTACAAAAAGACAAACAAATCGTAATCAAGCAGGCTGACAAAGGTGGAAACCTTGTAATTATGGATCGTGACAAATATGAATCTATGTGCCTACGCATTCTTTGTAACAAGGAATGGTATAGGCCCATTTCACGAACTGTTATTGACCATTATTGCATTGAATTCAGGAATATCATCTCTAGGGCATTATCTAAAAATCTGATTGACAAACCTACATGGACGTTTCTTAACGTTTTGGAACCTAGAGTTCCCACAATGTACGCGCTGCCTAAAGTCCATAAATCTTTGGACAGTCCTCCAGGCCGGCCTATTATTTCAGGATGTGGCTGTCTGAGTGAGAATGCCAGCAGCCTCATCGACAGCTATTTGAACCCACATGTCAAAGCCTTGTTTTCTTTTGTACAGGACACGATAGATTTGATCAAAATATTGGAGGGTATCACCATTCCCGACAATGCATGGTTGGTCACAGTCGACGTGGAAAGCCTCTACAACGCAATCCCCCATGATCGGGGATTATCGGTTGTGGCGGAACATCTGCGCGAACGTGGCCATCAAGTGATCCATACAATGATTTTATTCTGGAACTATTGAAATTCGTATTGACTAGGAATGTGTTCATGTTCGGCCTCTCCCACTACCTCCAGATACAGGGCGTGGCAATGGGGACACGGTGTGCCCCATGCTACGCCAATCTGTATCTGGGGGGGTGGGAGAGGGACCTATTTTCCAGAGATGACATTCAGAATTACTTAGAATGTGTGCTTACATTCCATCGATATATCGATGATATCTTGATGGTCTGGACCGGCATGCATGATGAATTACTTGAGTTTATGGAGATACTTGGCAACAATCAGTTCAATCTTAAGTTTACAATGTCTTGTAATCAAAAATCTGTGAATTTTTTGGATATTGAGATTTTTGTAGAAAGTGATGGATCTTTGGGCACCTCACTATTTCGAAAACCGTCTGCAACTAATGCTATACTTCATGCCTCCAGTTCTTATCCGAAACCCCTGATCAGCAGCATCCCATACAGCCAATATCTGCGGCTGCGGCGAAACTGCAGCAGGGATGAGGATTTTTTGAAAGAAGCAAATCTTTTTTTTGTTTACAAAAATTTTTATTAGGAAGTTCAGATGTACAGTTACATAGAGTGTTTATAAAGGTAATCAATAGTAAAAAAATCAAAAGAAGAGGAGATAATCGAGCTCATACATGAAGATAGTGAATATATAAAAAGTTTTCTGGTACAAAAATTTCTTACATGGGTGTATGTTACATATATAAAGGGTAGGCATTATAGGTCAAGATTGCATGAATTTGCTAGAGTGTGTGGGTGGAATTTCAGGTTCTAAGTTAATGAGTTATGTTGTAGGCCAATATGACCATTTCCTTACATAAACCTGGAAGGTATCGTGAAGTGTGTGAAAGATTCTTTCCGAAAGTTTTATCGTCTCCATCCGAGCTAGCACCTGCGCCCAAGGCAGATTGTTTGATCTCCAGTTGGAGGCAATCATCCATTGGATGGACCTACATAAAGTATGGAAAAGTCTTTTGCAAGGGGTGGGAACATTGGGTATATCAGCATATAGAAGGCAGATCTGTGGGGAGATTGGGATTTTCTGTTTCAAGGTATTTTCAAAAATTTCTGCAGCATTGTGCCATGTATGATGCAGGTGTTTGCAGCTCCAGAATGTGTGTAGGATAGTGCCTGGTTCTGAACAGCCCCTGAAACAGTATGGAGAAATAGAAGGATAAAAGGTGTTGAGCTTGGACGGGGTGAGATACCATCTAGAGTATATTTTAATGGGAGTTTCTCTGGAAGAGATAGCTATGTTACTCCTCCGGAGATTATCCGACATTCCATGCCATTCATCTACTGTGAAGGTGTTATTTAGGTCGGTTTCCCAATGGAGCATCTGACCGAACTTGTCGAGTGAATGAAAAGTGTTTAGATAGCTATATAGATGGGATATGATACCTTTATCTCTAGAAGAAGAGATGCAAATCCGTTCAAATACTGTAACAGGGGGCTTGGTGGTGAGAGAGTAATGTTCTGCGTAAAAGGCTTTGATTTGGTTATAGTGTTGAAGTTCGGATGTGGGGATACTATATTTATCTTGCAGAGCGGTGAATGAGGAGAACTCCCCATTTATTTGTAAAGATTTAAGTGTAGTGAGCTTATTATGGGTCCAATAGGTGAAGGAGTGGTGATCTCCGTGAGTACGGGTAAATCTCAGGTCGCCTAGAAAGGAAGCAAGGGGAGGAGTGAGTGAAGACAATTCAAAAGTGTGTTGTGCTTTGAGCCACAATTGGTAGAAGTGTGCCACAATTATGTTGTATTTTGAGAGTTTGCTGTATGAGGTTGTTTTGGACCAAAGGATCCCCTGTAAATACAAAGGGGAAATTGAGGACTCCTCAAATTTTTTCCATGGGATATTTTGATTGGGCGCGAACCATTGTGCTAATTGGGCAAGTCTGGCGGCCAGAAAATAATGCCATAGGTTAGGGAGACCCATCCCGCCCATGGATTGAGGTCTGTGCATATATGCATAGCTGCATCTGGGTTTCTTGTTGAACCATATAAATTTGTTGATTTCCCTTTGGAGCGAAGCTAGTTTGGATTTGGGAATGTTAATGGGGAGGGAACGGAAGTAGTATAGCAGTTTGGGGAGGATTGTCATTTTAATAGCGCAAATTCTGCCTAGGAATGATATATGGAAGGTTGACCAGGTCTTAAGGAGTGAGGATATATTATTGAATAAGGGAATATAATTGGTTTTGAAAAGTAGGTTGTGTGCTGGGGTGATAGAGATGCCCAGATATTTAAAAGATTGAGAGCACCATATAAATGGGAAATTGTTTTTCAACATGGTCTTTAAGTGATCGGGGAGATTGATGGGTAGAGCCGAGCATTTGTTCATGTTAATTTTTAGACCTGATATGTCGTGAAACAGTTTTAGTTCCTTGAGAAGGGAGGGAATGGAAACGTGAGGTTCGGTGAGAAAAATTAACGCGTCATCTGCGTAGAGGCTTATCTTAAACTCATCTTCACCCTTGACAACTCCCTTTATATCCGGGCTGTTCCTAATTTTGTGGGCAAGAGGTTCCATTGCTAGTGCGAACATTAGTGGGGATAGTGGGCAGCCTTGTCTAGTACCCCTACTTAGAGGAAAGAATTCCGAGTTATGACCTGGAATTTTTATACGGGTCTGGGGGGAGTGGTAATAGAGCATTAAAGCCACACATGAATTTATTAGGGATGCCAAATTTAGGTAGGATGTGATTGAGGTAAGACCAGGATACACTATCAAAAGCTTTATGAATATCCAGGCTGAGGAGGCATAGCTCTTTGGAGTGTATGTTGGCATCCTGTACGATATTGGTTACCAGCCTAATATTGTCAGTTATTTGGCGTCCAGGTATGAATTCTGTTTGATCTATGTGCACTATACTAGTAATAACTGCTGCTAACCTATCAGCAAGAAGTCTCCCAAAGATCTTTAAGTCATTGTTAAGAACTGAAATGGGGCGGAAATTTTGTGGAAGAGAATGGTCTTTGAGTGGCTTAGGTATTAATGATAAGTTCGCTAGGAGCATTTCTTCTGGGAATTGATGACCATCTAGCACATAATTGAAGAGTTTAAATAGGTTGGGGGCTAAAAGAGACGCAAATTTTTTATAGTATGCAGAGGAGAACCCGTCCGGGCCTGGGGCTGTAGAGGTCTTCAGGGATTTAATTATGTTAATTATTTCTAAATCTGTACATGGTGCGCTAAGAGATTCTATCTGTTGGGAGTTGAGGGAGGGTAATGGGATATCATCCAGCCAAATTTGGGAGGGCTGTTTAGGTTGGGGTTGAGGCCCCGAAAGGAGGTCTTTGTAAAAGGAGGAGAAGATGTTCAACACCTCTTGTGGATGAGTAACAGTGTTCCCCGCATTATCTCTAAGTTTATAGACATGGGGTGGGTTATTAGCTTGATTTAGTTTTCTGGCAAACATGGCGGAGGTGGAATTGCTATGGAGGAAGAATTTAGCCTTAGAAAATCTGAGGGATTTCTCAGTGTTGGCTGATAAAATTTGGTCTAAGGCCAGGCGTTTGGATTTGATTTGATCAGTTAAGGCCTGGGAAGGGGCTTGTTGAAGTTTATTGTACAGTCTATTTAGGTCCTTAGTGAGACATCTAGTGTCTGAGAGCCTGTCTTTGTTTCTCTTTGCAGCGAGAGAAATTAGTTGCCCACGTAAGACTGCTTTATGGGCAACCCAGACGGAGGAGGGAGGGGTTTCGTCATTAATATTTTCATTGAAATAGTTCTCTATATGAGTGGAGACAGATTGGGCGATTGTGGGATCAGAGAGTAAGGAGTCGTTTAGCCTCCAGTTGAAGGGGGATGGTTTAAGACCAATATATGGTGTCTCAAGAGATGTGATATCATGATCTGACCATGGACAGGGGTGAATGATCGCTTTAAAGGAGTTCGCCAACAGGATAGGGGTGCAGTAGATATAGTCTAATCTGGCATAAACATTATGGGGATGTGAATAGTGAGTGTAAGCTTTGACGCCGACATTGTGGGCCCTCCATGAGTCTATAAGTTGAAAGTGATTGAGGGAACGGTTCAGGGACTTCGGAAATGCCTTAGAAGATGGTGCGACCCTGCTCCTGTCCAGGGCCGGATGTGAGGTTAGATTGAAATCCCCTCCCAGGATAATGTGGGGGGAGGCATATCGGTCTAGAGTCTCAAAAAAGTTAATGAAAAAAGAGGACTGAGATTCATTGGGAGCGTATACTGATGCTATTGTTATGGCCCTATTATCAATAGTGCCTTTTAAGATAATATATCGGCTTTCAGTATCTCTGAAAATACTTTGTACATCGAATATAATCGAATTGCGTATGAAGACTGTGACTCCTCTTGTCTTATTGTTGTATGTTGTATAGAATACTTGGTTGTATGTCTTATTGAAGTATTTAGGGTGGTTGGATGCGCAAAAGTGGGATTCCTGGATGAGTATGATGTCAGCCCCTATTCTCTTATAGTGCTCAAAAGCTTTTTTACGTTTGTGGGGGGAATTAAATCCCTGCACATTGTGCGATATTATTTTAATACCCATTGGTGGGGTCTAGGGTGTGGGGGTTAATATTGTCGTGATGGGGGAAAAATAGGCAAGGATCAGAAGTATACAATACGTTATGGATAGAGTTAGTGATTAAGTCTGATGCTAAGATTATGATCAGCGGTATTGAAAGAACGGGGATTGGTATACAAGCAGGGAGATGGGCATTGTATCTTATGCAGTTACCAGAGTAGTCTAGAGCTATGAAATCTATGTCAAACAACGTTTTTTGTATGTAGTTAACATTACTTCCTTTTTGTACAATGAACACAGTAGAAGCCTTATGGGCTAAAATTTCAAAAATGAGAAACAAAAACAAAAATAACAATGGGACAGGATAAAACCTGTCAAGAAAACTTGAATAAACATCATTAGGACAAATAAGTTCTCCAGTTCTCATCCGAAACCCCTGATCAGCAGCATCCCCTACAGCCAATATCTGCGGCTGCGGCGAAACTGCAGCAGGGATGAGGATTTTTTGAAAGAAGCAAATCTTTTGTATTCTCGCCTTCGAGATAGGGGGTATAACCATAGTACCCTGAAAAAAGCCTTCAATAGAGCCAAAGCACATGTTAGGGACACTTTGATTCATCAGAAAAAAATCTAATGTACAAATCAACCTGTTAGAATTATAACATCCTATAATAAGCAGCACAAACAGGTGAGACAGATTATCAACAAATATTGGCCACTCTTACTGGCAGATCCCATAGCATGTAAGTACATTGAGAAGGAACCTCAAATTACTTACAGACGAGCCAAATCCCTTAAGGATCGGCTGACACAGAGTCATTATAAAACTCCATCCACAGCTGTCACATGTCCTGGGTCTTTCCCATGTAGGAGGTGTGACAACTGTCGTTTCTTGCTAAATAGTAATGAAGTCATGCTGCACAATGGATGTACCCATAGGATAAAACACAGAGTAACATGCCAGACTACAGGCATTGTTTACATGATGCAATGTACCTGTAGTTCCTTTTATATAGGGAAAACAAAACGTCCCTTTTTCAAACGAATAAATGATCATATATCTTTGATAAAAAAACGAAGAATGGAAACTCCGATCAGTCGCCATGTTGGTCTATTTCATGACTTCAGATTGGACACCATCAAATTCATGGCCTTGGAACATATTCCTCCGGATGTTAGGGGAGGCAGCAACGATCAGAAACTTTTGCAATTGGAATCCCGATGGATTTTTTTGCTGAAAGCAACAATTTATCCTGGATTGAATGAAATGTTGAGTTATAAATCTTTTTTATGAACATTGCATATTGTTTCCCTTGCTGCCTCCCCCACCCTCGCTATAGCTTTGCCTGTTTTTCTTTTTTCTTGTTTCCTTCCCCTTTTTTTAAACAATTCTTTCCGCCTATTTCCTTCTCGCTCTTCCCCTTTCCCTTTCTTCTTTTTCTTTTCTTTTCCCCTCCTTTTCCTTTCCCTTCCCCCTTCCCTTTATCCTTCCTCACCCTTTTCCCCCTCTTTTCTCTCTTCACCCCTATTCTAGTATTTTGGTCAATATTGAATTGGAACAACATCTCTTCCCTACCTTTCCATTATCCCCCACGAGCTTTAGGGCTAATTTAACAACTCAGTCCTTCCTTTGGCCCATAAGTCTATGTGAAATCTATGGTCCATTGCTTTATTGGTCGCATTAGTCGACCAATCATATGGACTATATTTAATTTAGTGATCTATATATGGAGACAATAAATCTGTAGATATATAAATATAGACGTTCCCCCTTTCCTTATAAAAAATAATGTTTTTCGTATATACAAATAATATATATCTTTTTTTATATATGTAATCAAGTGTCTTTGTGTAATATGTATTTTTTTGTAAATATGAAGATATTATAGAATTTTCATGTATTATATTATCACCTATTCACTCATACACACATTTATAATAATTTTTCTTGTTTGTACATTGTTGTTTACTTTGGTTATTATCTCATTATAAATGTTTTTCATTATATGCATGCTTCTTCGCCACCCGGGTGCAGCTATTGGTGCCAAGCCTCTCTCTTCATCCATCGGACTGCTCGGGCTGGCGTTGTCCCTGGTGGATGCCCCAGACTCTGCTTAGAACTTTTTCAGGATCATATGGACACCCAAGGGCCTTCCAGTTGCGACTGGACGCCCATTTTGCTGACCGGCATGCAAGCTTTCCACTGTAACATTCATTCCTTGAAAAGCCCCTTCGGGGTGTCTTCTCTAATTCCACCACAAGAGTGTGCTCCACTGCTTCCTGTCTCTTTGCTCTCCTCAACTCTGGTTCAGAGTGGCGATGCGAAATGACATCATACAATGGCGCCGGCGCATGTGCGGTACAGCCTGTATCCACTTCCGGTCCATGTGACCGGATGGGGGGTATATATAGACCAGGGATTTCAGTGCAGAGATGCTGCTGAGCCCCTGGGACCATACAATCGCTATATGTTCACAAGGTAAATCGTTTCTCATTGTTATAGTATGCAGGTTTATTCTTCTTCTGTTCCTTTCTGCTTCATTTAAGTATGTTTGTTATAGTACTCTCTTTTTGAGAAATCTGATTTGGAGGCATGGTTTGCCCCTGTTTAAATCTTGTCTAGTGACTAAATCTATTTCTTTCTGAGTCTGCTCTCACATCTGTGTTGGAGCTTCATTAACTCTTCTCTTACCGTATATCACAAATTACTTTTTCAGCGCTTGGGAACTACTGCTTATACATATGTGAATCGTTTGTCCTTCCCGTCCTAGGAATCAAGTCAAAAACCCCTGTAGCCTGTGTAAGTTACCATCATCAACAATAACTTATTCCATTTTTGGGTAACATTATTGCCAGGAGACGCATTGCTTAGGCAATGTGTTTTCTGGGGCCACATATATGTGGATTTATGGGGATCTGTGTGTCCATGTGTATTTCCTTCTCACTGGACATATCTTTAATTTTCAACTTTAGATATTACCCAGGCTACGGGTCGTTTTTTCTCCCCTTGCGGGTTTTTTTGCTGCCCTCTGTGATCTTTGGATGTACCCTGGGCGGGGTTCCGGTGCTACCGTTGGGGACGCGGCCATCTGGGCTGGCTGGAGTGTATAGAGAGGTAAGGGGCTTGATCCTAGGGGGGTGAATTTTGCATGCATAGACCTCCTTATCACTAATATTATAATATATGTTTCATTGTTGGTTATCATTATTAATGGATTGTATATGTACCGTATATACTCAAGTATAAGCCGAGATTTTCAGCCCTTTTTTTTGGGCTGAAAGTCCCCCCTCGGCTTATACTCGAGTCAGCGAAATTGAATATTGTAAAATGTACTTGAAGGCTGCAGCGTCCATCGTTTAAAACCCGCGGGCTCTTCCTGGTCCCTTCCGTGATAGGCGGAACTGTGTCTGCCGAGAATCGCCTATCCCGAATGTTCTCTCATCCTCAGTTTCCCAGCAGACGTCCGTGATTGGCGGAAACTGAACACAGTGTCTGCTGGGATGGGTGAAGATGAGAGAACGTTCGTGATAGGCGATTCTCAGCAGGCAGTTCCACCTATCACGGAAGAGACCAGGAAGACAGCGCGAGTTTTAAACGATGGACGCCGCAGCCTTCAGGTACAATTTTACAATGTTCAATTACAATTCTAGGGAAACAGTGAGGGTGGGCACAGTGAGGGTGGGCACAGTGAGGGTGGGCACAGGTGAGGATGGGCACAGGTGAGGATGGGCACAGGTGAGGATAGGAACAGTGAGGATGGGAACAGTGAGGATGGGAACAGTAAGGTGGCAATGGGCTTAGTGAAGTTGCAATGGGTGGGCATTGTTGACTAGTGATGAGCCGAACACCCCCGGGTTCGGTTCGCACCAGAACCCGCGAACGGACCGAACGTTCGTACGAACATTAGAACCCTATTAAATACAATGGATGCAAACGTTCGAATTCTAAAGTGCTAATTATAACGACTATTATGCATGTTATTGTCCTAAAAAGGGTTTGGGAACCCGGGTTCTGCACCAGGGGACATGTATCAATGCAAAAAGAAGTTTTAAAAACGGTCGTTTTTCGGGAGCAGTCATTTTAATGATGCATAAAGTGAAAAAAAAAAAGTCAAATATTCCTTTAAATATCGTACCTGGGGGGTGTCTAAAGTATGCCTGTGAAGTGCCACGTGTTTCCCGTGTTTAGAACTGTCCCTGCACAAAATGACACTTCTAAAGGAAAAAAAAGCCATTTAAAACTGCTTGCGGCTTTAATGTAATGTCTGGTCCCGGTAATATGGATGAAAATCTTTAAGAAAAATGGCATAGCTACCCCATGACCCCCCCCCCCCTACCCCAGCCCATTACCAGCCCCTTTGGGTCTTGTATGGATATTAAGGGGAACACCGCACACAAAATAAAAAAGGCCCTATATACTCTGAACAGCCGTATACAGGCGGTGCATACAAGACAGGGACTGTAGGTTTGTTCTTATGTAGAATGTGTTTGTAATTTTGAACAGGTACATTGTTTAACCACTTAACGACCGCTCACTGTATATATACGTCGGCACAATGGCACCGACAGGCACAATCACGTAGAGTGTACGTGATTGCCTTTGTACAGTTGGGGGGTCCGATCGGACCCCCCTTCTGTACAGTGAGCGGTCGGAATTCGTCTGGGAGCGTTCCGAGATGGGGGGGCGGCCATTCGATTCCGACCACCCCCCCGCGATCGCTCCCGGCGAATAGAAATGCCCCCTCTGTCTGTGTACTGTTTACACAGATAGAGAAAGCAGGAGGAAGTGATGTCATCTCCTGTGCGGCGCTCACATATACCGAGCGTCGTACAAGAGAAGACACACAGGTCAGTGCACTAACACTACACTAACACCAGCACACATAGGCACATAAATCGCCCCCCCAGGCCCCCCCAGATCACCCCCCAGCCCCCCAGATCACCCCCCAGCCCCCAGTCACAGTGTCACTGATTGCAGTGACCATTTATTTACTGATCACTGCAATCAGTGACATTTGTGACTGTAAAAGTGTCACTACATTTAGTTTTAGGTCCAGTGTAGCCCCCTAACCCCCCCTAATAAAGGTTTAACCCCTTGATCACCCCCCAGATAACCCTTTCACCCCCTAGCACCGTCGTCGCTTGGCGATCATTTTTCTGATCGCTGTCTTGGCGTCGGTGATGCAGATCGGTACCCAGTAATTTTTTTTAGGTTCGCCGCAGGTTTTTATAGCGTCGGGTACCCCCATAAATTATCTAATAAAGGTTTAACCCCCTTGATCGCCCCCCAGGTAACCCTTTCACCCCCTATCACCACTGTCACTAAGCGATCGTTTTTCTGATCGATGTCTTAGCGTCGGTGATGCTGATCGGTAGCCAGTATTTTTTTTTAGGTTCGCCGCAGGTTTTTATAGCGTCGGGTACCCCCATAAATTATCTAATAAAGGTTTAACCCCCTTGATCGCCCCCCAGGTAACCCTTTCACCCCCTATCACCACTGTCACTAAGCAATTGTTTTTTCTGATCGCTGTCTTGGCGTCGGTGATGCAGATCGGTACCCAGTAATTTTTTTAGGTTTGCCGCAGGTTTTTATAGCGTCGGGTACCCCCATAAATTATCTAATAAAGGTTTAACCCCCTTGATCGCCCCCCAGGTAACCCTTTCACCCCCTATCACCACTGTCACTAAGCGATCGTTTTTCTGATCGATGTCTTAGCGTCGGTGATGCTGATCGGTAGCCAGTATTTTTTTTTAGGTTCGCCGCAGGTTTTTATAGCGTCGGGTACCCCCATAAATTATCTAATAAAGGTTTAACCCCCTTGATCGCCCCCCAGGTAACCCTTTCACCCCCTATCACCACTGTCACTAAGCAATTGTTTTTCTGATCGCTGTCTTGGCGTCGGTGATGCAGATCGGTACCCAGTAATTTTTTTAGGTTCGCCGCAGGTTTTTATAGCGTCGGGTACCCCCCATAAATTATCTAATAAAGGTTTAACCCCCTTGATCGCCCCCCAGGTAACCCTTTCACCCCCTATCACCACTGTCGCTAAGCGATCATTTTTCTGATCGATGTCTTAGCGTCGGTGATGCAGATCGGTAGCCAGTAAATTTTTTTAGGTTCGCCGCAGGTTTTTATAGCGTCAGGTACCCCCCATATATTATCTAATAAAGGTTTTAACCCCCTAATTGCCCCTAGTTAACCCTTTCACCAGTAATCATCATATAAGTGTTACGGGTGACGCTGGTTAGTTAGTTTGCTTTTTATAGTGTCAGGGCACCCGCCGTATATAACCCAATAAAGGTTTAACCCCCTGATCGCCCGGCGGGTGATATCAATTAGGTTTTAGCGTCAGAGAGGGTCTGCGTCACACCCCAGGCAGCGTCAGGTTAGTGCCAGTAACGCTAACACCCACGCGTGAAGCATACACCTCCCTTAGTGGTATAGTATCTGAACAGATCAATATCTGATCTGATCAGATCTATACTAGCGTCCCCAGCAGTTTAGGGTTCCCAAAAACGCAGTGTTAGCGGGATCAGCCCAGATACTTGCTAGCACCTGCGTTTTGCCCCTCCGTCCAGCCCAGGCCACCGAAGTGCAGTATTGATCGATCACTGTCACTTACAAAACACAACACACATAACTGCAGCGTTCGCAGAGACAGGCCTGATCCCTGCGACTCCAGTGCTGTAGGAGGTGATTTCACCACCACAGTTAAAAAAAAAAAGAAGCAAATATGCCGAAGCAGTGGGGCAGCAGGGGCGGAGGAGCGATTTTGCTCCTAATGCCGCGTACATACGGTCGAAATTCCGACGGAGGCTTGCCCGTGGAAAAGTCCGACCATGTGTGTGTGGCATAACTTTTTTGCGGGAGGATGCCCCCATGCTTCGGCATATATAAATGGTGCATGTATGCCCATCATTAGAAGTGGGTGGATGAAGGGCGGTATTCTAATGGTGGGCATACCCACCGATCAATCTCTTTTTTCGTTCAGCCACCTGGCTGCATGAAAAAAAAAGATTACAATACATGTCCAACAAGGACCAGCAACGTACTGGTATGTTGCTGGACTTTGAATGGTTATACCAGATTGATGCCTGCGGGTTTAGGTATCATCTTGGTATCATTCTTTTCAGCCAGCGGCCGGCTTTAATGTTAAAGCAACCCTAGTGGCTAATTAGCCTCTGGACTGCTTTTACAAGCAGTGGGAGGGAATGTCCCCCCCCCGGATATAAAAAGCGCCATTGGGAAATTGGGAAAGCATTTTATCACACCGATCTTGGTGTGGTCAGATGCTTTGAGGGCAGAGGAAAGATCTAGGGTCTAGACCCCAGTTTTTTCAAAAAAAGAGTACCTGTCACTACCTATTACTATCATAGGGGATATTTACATTCCCTGAGATAACAATAAAAATGATAAAAAAAAAAAAACATGGAAGGAACAATTTAAAAATAAAATAAAAAAGCAAAATTAATAATAAAAAAAAAAAACCACCCCTGTCCTGCCCTGCTCTTGCCCAATGGCGAACGCAAGCGTCGGTCTGGCGTCATATGTAAACAGCAATTGCACCATGCATGTGAGGTATCACCGTGAAGGTCAGATCGAGGGCAGTAATTTTAGCAGTAGACCTCCTCTGTAAATCTAACGGGGTAACCTGTAAAGGCTTTTAAATGCTTTTAAAAATGTATGTAGTTTGTCGCCAATGCGCGTTTGTGCGAAATTTTAAAGCATGACGTGTTTGGTATCTATGTACTCGGCCTAAGATCATCTTTTTTATTTCATCAAACATTTGGGCAATATAGTGTGTTTTAGTGCATTAAAATAAAAAAAAGTGTATTTTTTCCCCAAAAAATGCGTTTGAAAAATCGCTGCGCAAATACTGTGTAGAAAAAAAAAATGCAACACCCACCATTTTATTCTGTAGGGCCTTTGCTTTAAAAATATATATAATGTTTGGGGGTTCAACATAATTTTCCTGCAAAAAAAAAAATGTTTTCATGTAAACAAAAAGTGTCAGAAAGGGCTTTGTCTTCAAGTGGTTAGAAGAGTGGATGTAAGCTTCCTAATGTTGTGTATAAAATGCCAGAA
Source organism: Rana muscosa (assembly GCA_029206835.1). Lineage (NCBI taxonomy): Eukaryota > Metazoa > Chordata > Amphibia > Anura > Ranidae > Rana > Rana muscosa. Next base: position 234,283,886 of record CM055127.1, on the reverse strand, counting down.
CAGTTCAAAACCCCCCCAAATGACCCCATTTTGGAAAGTAGACACCCCAAGCTATATACTGAGAGGCATGTCGAGTCCATGGAATATTTTATATGTTGACACAAGTTGCGGAAAAAAGACAATTTTTTATTTTTTTTTTTATTTTTGCACAAAGTTGTCACTAAATGATATATTGCTCAAACATGCCATGGGCATATGTGGAATTACACCCCAAAATACATTCTGTTGCTTCTCCTGAGTACGGGGATACCACATGTGTGAGACTTTTTGGGAGCCTAGCCGCGTACGGGACCCCAAAAACCAATCACCGCCTTCAGGCTTTCTAAGGGTGTAAATTTTTGATTTCACTTCTCACTGCCTATCACAGTTTCGGAGGCCATGGAATGCCCAGATGGCAAAAAAAAAACCCAAATGACCCCATTTTGGAAAGTAGACACCCCAAGCTATTTGCTGAGAGGTATTGTGAGTATTTTGCAGATCTCGCTTTTTGTCACAAAGTTTTGAAAATTGAAAAAAAAAAAAAGAAAAAAAAAAAATTCTTTCTTCATTTTCAAAAACAAATGAGAGCTGTAAAATACTCACCATGCCTCTCAGCAAACAGCTTGGGGTGTCTACTTTCCAAAATGGGGTCATTTGGGGGGGTTTTGTGCTATTTTGGCATTTTATGGCCTTCGAAACTGTGATAGGTAGTGAGGAGTGAAATCAAAAATTTGTGCCTAGAAATCCTGAAGGCGGTGATTGGTTTTCGGGGTCCCGTACGCGGCTAGGCTCCTAAAAAGTCCCACACATGTGGTATCCCCGTACTCAGGAGAAGCAGCAAAATGTATTTTGGGGTGCAATTCCACATATAACCATGGCATGTGTGAGCAATATATCATTTAGTGACAACTTTTTGTAATTTTTTTTTTATTTTATTTTTTGTCATTATTCAATCACTTGGGACAAAAAAAAAAATATTCAATGGGCTCAACAGGCCTCTCAGCAATTTCCTTGGGGTGTCTACTTTCTAAAATGGGGTCATTTGGGGGGGTTTTGTGCTATTTTGGCATTTTATGGCCTTCAAAACTGTGATAGGTAGTGAGGAGTGAAATCAAAAATTTGCGCCCTTAGAAATCCTGAAGGCGGTGCTTGGTTTCCGGGGTCCCGTACGTGGCTAGGCTCCTAAAAAGTCCCACACATGTGGTATTCCCGTACTCAGGAGAAGCAGCAGAATGTATTTTGGGGTGCAATTCCACATATAACCATGGCATGTGTGAGCAATATATCATTTAGTGACAACTTTTTGTAATTTTTTATTTTTTTTTGTCATTATTCAATCACTTGGGACAAAAAAAAAAATATTCAATGGGCTCAACATGCCTCTCAGCAATTTCCTTGGGGTGTCTACTTTCCAAAATGGGGTCATTTGGGGGGGTTTTGTACTGCCCTGCCATTTTAGCACCTCAAGAAATGAGATAGGCAGTCATAAATTTAAAGCTGTGTAAATTCCAGAAAATGTACCCTAGTTTGTAAACGCTATAACTTTTGCACAAACCGATAAATATACACTTATTGACGTTTTTTTACTAAAGACATGTGGCTGAATACATTTTGGCCTAAATGTATGACTAAAATTGAGTTTATTCGATTTTTCTTATAACAAAAAGTAGAAAATATCATTTTTTTTCAAAATTTTCTGTCTTTTTCCTTTTATATCGCAAAAAATAAAAATTGCAGAGGCAATCAAATACCATTAAAAGAAAGCTCTATTTGTGGGAAGAAAAGGACGCAAATTTTGTTTGGGTACAACATTGCATGTCCGCACAATTTACAGTTAAAGCAGCGCAGTGCAAAATTCTGAATTCACCTCTGGTCCTCTAGCTACCAAATGGTCCGGGGCTTAAGTGGTTAAGTGTAGCTCCAGCCCAAAAATCTATTTTTAAACTTTTTGGAAAACATAGGTAAGGGTTATCACCCCTGTAACATTTGTTTTGCTGTCTGTGCCCCTGTTCAGAACATTTCACCTCACTTTCCGTCCCAATGACAACTGTTTTTGAAATGTGGTGTTTTTCTTGAAACAAGGATTGGTGATAAAGCATCAGTACAGAGGAGACACCTTTCTCCCATATTAATTCTTACAGGAGAGAATTTTCCTTCCTAGGGGTAGATTTCCTCTCACTTCCTGTTGTCTTCTTGCGTTTGCAAGTAGGAGTCGTTTGTAAGTTGGATGTTTGAAAGTAGGGACCTGCCGTATATACTCTGCAGAAATAGGCCCCTTAGTTGTTGGTGTTGGCACAACACTGTAAGCACTCACAGTTACTCTTGGTTGGTGCTGGAATGCCCTGCTGTCAACTATTATATCAGGAATTGTAATTACATATAATTGTTGAACAGTGGTAGTAAAAATTGGGCCTTTGATGGTGGTGCTGGTGCCACAACACTGTAAGCCCTGACAGTTACTCTTGGTGGGTGCAGCAATGGGTCCTGCTGTGAATTATTAGATCAAGAATTGTAATTGCATGCCCCTGTTGAACAGGGGCTGAAAAATTGGGCCTTTCGTGGTGGTGGTGGTGGTGGTGGTGTTGCCACAACACTGTAAGCCCTCAGAGTTACTCTTGGTGGGTGCAGGAATGGGCCCTGCTGTGAATTATTAGATCAAGAATTGTAATTACATGCCCCTTTTGAACAGGGGCTGAAAAATTGGGCCTTTCGTGGTGGTGGTGGTGGTGGCGTTGCCACAACACTGTAAGCCCTCAGAGTTACTCTTGGTGGGTGCAGCAATGGGCCCTGCTGTGAATTATTAGATCAAGAATTGTAATTACATGCCCCTGTTGAACAGGGGCTGAAAAATTGGGCCTTAGGCACTGGTGGCACAACACTGCAACCCCTCACAGATACTGTACTTGGAGCACAGCAATGAGCCCTGTTGCAAAGTATTGCTTCAAAAATTTTAATTACACGCCCCTGTTAAACAGGGGCTGAAAAATTGGGTCTTAGCCACTGGTGGCGGCACCCATAAACAAAAATGATCTTCCAAGCTATCATCATCAATCGTATCATTGAGGACTCGGAGGAGGAGGATAGCCAGTCAACATAACAGCACAGGCACTCAGCATCAGCATCAGTCTTGAAGGGATGTGACATGTTAAAATCAATTAGTCTGTTATATCAGCATCAGGTGTGTGGTGGATGGTTATATCTGCAAATTAACAAATATATTGGGGGCGCTGAGAAACTAATGAATAACTAACAATAAATTAGTAAACATAATAATGGATTAATAATGGTTTAAATATACACACCAGGAAAAGTGAGTAAAATTGGGTCACAATGATAATTCTATGGCTGTCCAACCAATAAACACAATAACATGTGCAATCTCCTTAATGGATTAGCAATAATGACCCATCAAATGAAAATCAAATCAATTAATTAATGTGACACTGGGTGCAAAAAAAACTTTGAAAATTGTGATGCCAATATTGATAATTAGATGTCCCAAATTGATTGAAACAAATATCAGCAATATAGTATATAATACACTGTGCAATATCAATAATGACAACTGAATGTCCCAAAATTGTGCAAATGTTGGAATAAATAAGAGTCCATAAGTAAAACGATATATGAATCCTAGTGCAAAAAAGCTTATTCCATCAAAGATATTGCTTGAAGTGATAACCTTCACCAATTCAGTGTGAAACACCCGATAGTGTCCGGGTTAATAAAGCAGCTTACCAGATGTTGTTGACTCTTTTAATTAAAAAGGAGTCATATACGCTTTTAGCAAATTCCACTTGCTAACATGGATATTGATGTCAGATATAGGCATGGAAAATCCCTGCCTCCCGGAGGCTCGGATGAGGATGTATAAACCACAAGAAAAAGAAATGGAGCGGAAATAGTGTAATTCCGTTTAATAAAATTTTTTTAGTAACAACATGGCAGCCAAATGCCCCCTTACTTGGATAGTGCCTTGAGCCCGGCACTGAGGCTGATGAGCGTGGACTAGTAGGGCTGGTGACCCGAATAGAGATGAGCCGGCGTGCGTTCCACCTTGTTTGGAGGAAGAACCAGCAGGACCGGAAGTGTCGTCAGAACGTAGTCTAGCGTCGCCTCGACAGCCGTTTCGTATTGCACGTCGTCAGGAAGCGTGCTAGACTACGTAAAACTGATTATTAAATACGGATGTCAATCAAGGAGAGGGGAGGAGTCACCAAAATCAAATCCAGCCTCAATGCCGTCTCTCCGCAATTACAGCAATAATCTTAATACAACGGAAGTCCATACAATTGAATAACAAATTAATATAAGTAATATATATCCCGCTGACAGCACATCTATTATACTACATAAAACATAGTATGCATACATAATCTATGCTAACTCTATAGCATAGATAAAAAGTCGTGCGCGATAATAGCGCCCTCTAGTGTATAAGTGGATAAAACCACTCTCAATCTGTATATTATGCAGAGAAGAGTACATACAATGGTGTCATTGAATATAAATTATAAAAAAAAGAAAAAAAAATCCCTAAAAACTAATTGATTTATTATATAAATTCATAAAACAATAAAAGACAATAAAAAACAATAAAAAAGGAATAAAGATATATAAATATATATTTTTCTAATTGAACCCATATATCTGCAATCCAAATTAGTAATTGGATAACTATTTATTCGTTAGTGAGGAAGCAATTCAAATCTAGGTCAATATTGAGGCCCAGCGGCTGCATGGTGGACAGTCTAAACAGCCACTGGGTCTCATTCTGGGATATGGCCTTGGTGAGGTCCGTCCCCCTCCAGTTAAATGTAGCCCTATCAATACCATAAAACACCAATTGGCGAGGATCTCTATTATGATATTGAAGAAAATGACGCGATACGCTATGGTTAGGAAAGCCTTTGGCAATATTTGCCACATGTTCATTTATCCTAATTCTGAGCTCTCTTGTAGTCCTCCCCACATATTGCAGGGAACAAGGGCATTCCAAAACGTAGGTCACATATCTGGAATAACAAGTGATTAAGGGTTTAATCTTAAATTCTTCCTGTGTTACCAAGGATTTGAATTTACTTATTTTCTTGGTACGTCGAGATGTGGTACGGCAAGCCTTGCATCTAGTACAGTAATGAAACCCAGACCCATCCAAAAAAGTCAGAGGTTTTTCAGGGGGGTCAGGAACATTAGGTGCAATGATGTTTCTCAAACCTGGCGCCTTTCTATAAATAAATCTAGGCCTTTGGGGTATAATAGATGCCAAGTCTCTATCCTTTTGTAGTATAGGCCAGAACTTTTTGAAGATTTTTTCAATACTTTTGTATTGCCTATTAAATCCTGTGATAAATGGCAGTGTTCCCATGGTTGAAAGATCTTTTTTCTTTTTGGATTCCAGAAGGGAATATCTGTTCATACTCCCCACCTGTTTTTTAGCTATGACCAATTCATTTCTAGCATATCCCTTCTCACAAAACCGATCTGTAAGGATTGCTGCCTGAGTGTTGTAATCTCTATCCTCAGCACAATTACGCCGGATGCGCATGAACTGGCCCTTGGGTATGGCCCCAAGCCATTGGGGATGATGGCAGCTGTTAGTTGGTACAAAGGCATTCCTATCGGTGGCCTTAAAGAATGTCCTCGTGCCAATCTTGCCATTTTGTTTGACCAAAGTAAGGTCCAAATAATTAATGGTTGTCAGACTAAACTCAGCTGTAAATTTTAGCCCATATTGGTTGGAATTTAAATTCTGCAGGAAGCTATGTAATGTGGTCTGGGATCCCTCCCACAACAACACTACATCATCGATGTACCTTTTATAATATAATAGAGATGAAAGTTGATCTGTATAAATGGTTTCCCCCTCCCATTTATTCAGTACCAGATTAGCCACACTTGGGGCATAACGAGCCCCCATTGCGACCCCTTTTATTTGATTATAGAACTCCCCCTGTGCCCAAAAATAGTTATTTCCCATAGCGATTTTGAGTCCCTCAACTAAAAAATTAATTTGGGATTTTTTGAGCTGTGAATCTGCAGTAAGTGCCACTTGAACTGCAGTAAGCGCATCCTCCTGTCTTATATTAGTATAGAGGGACTCTATGTCCACTGTAACCATAATGGTTGCATCTGTCACCTGGATGTCAGTAAGGGATTTGATCAATTCACGACTATCCTTGAGATAAGACCTGCCTTGAATGACCAAAGGCTGTAGGAATATATCTAAATATTCTCCTACTCTGGAGTAGAGGGAACCAATCCCGCTTATAATTGGGCGACCTGGTGGTTTTTCTTTATTTTTATGTATTTTTGGTAACACATATAGCACCGGAGTACGTGGTACTTTGGGTGAAAGGTACTGTGCTTCTTTAATATCTAGGATCTGTTGACTGACCCCTTTATCAATCCAAATATCAAGTTCTATCTTTAATTTATTCAATGGGTTAAATGGCAGTGGTTTATATGTATTAGTGTCTTTTAACAACCTTTGGATCTCTCCATAGTAGTAATCTTTAGTAAGTATAACTACACCCCCCCCCCCCTTTGTCCGCTGGACGAACTACTATATTTTTGTTTTTTTCCAATTGTTTAATCCCCTCTGACAGGGATTGATTAGTTCTGGCCTTTTTAATTTCTAAGGATTTAATCTCATCTTGCACCATATGTTTAAACACCTCGATGTGATGGTGTGTTCCCTTTTGGGGATTAAATATGGAGTTATTTTTCAGCCCACTATGTTTGAATTTAGTCATTTCTATCATAGGGGGACTAGGATCCTTCTGAGAGAAGAATTTTTTAATATTGAGCTTCCTCACATATTTTTCCACATCAATAAAAAGTTCGAATTTATTAAGATTCTTGTTGGGTGCAAATTTTAATCCTTGTGTTAAAACATTTAATTTGTTTTCTGAAAACGAAACACCTGCTAAGTTGAAGATACCTTCATCTAGCTGTCTCTTTGTCTTTTTCTTTCTGGCTCCCCCTCTTCTACCTCTTTTTCTATATATTCTTTCGGGTATTGGGGTGTAATAGGTTGAATTTTGTAAGGTTCTTTCCATCCCCTCCATTCCCCCCCCCTTGTTGGTAGTTATTTTGATAGGGCGTTGGTCGTCCTCTAAAATTACCCCTATAGTTACCCCTAGGGGGCCTAGGCGGAAAATGGATAGGTCCTTGATGGTAATAAGGATAGCCATACTCATTAGATCTATTATCTAGGGGTCCATACCTGTTGTAAGTAGGTGCTGGATAAGAGGTGGAGTAGTAATCATTTGACGGAGGATAATTGCCCCCATTTGGGGGTGGTGGGGGATAACCCCTATTACCTTGAGTGGCTGGGCCCTTAGGATTGGATGGAGCTTTAGATTTCTTTGGGGTATGGATTTTATTTTTATTTTTAATTTTTATTGACTGGGTATCCGTATTATGTACTTCCATATCCCTATCGACCAGGGATTCTTTAGGATTCTCCAAATCTAAATCATCCTGCCATTTGTATACCTTGTTTTCCTCATAATCTTTAATATCTCTCTGGTATTTTTTCAGTTTTTTCTGCTTAATCTCTCCATCATATTTGGATAGGTGGGTCTGAAGACTTTGCGCCCTCTCCAAATATTCTTTGGTTCCCATAAAGGGCTCCATATTGTTTTTGAGATCAGCTATATTGGCTTCTACCAATTGATTTTTGGCTTTGCGCCTCCTAATCATTAGCTGCATTAATTTTTGTTCGCAGCTATTAAAAAACTGAAACCATTCATCTAACAAAGTGAGATTGTCTACACTATCAGCTGGGTTAACATCCCATCTTAACCTACGGGGGGTTAAGTTTTTTTCCTATATACATCTCAAATGAGGCTATGTCCCACCATAGCCTTATTTGTTTCTCCATGTCATATTGAAGTTGTTTAAAGCCCCTTTCAATATCCAGATTTGGGCTGGGTGTTTGCTGGAATATTTCTTCAATATTTGTCTGTCGACCCTTCATGAAATTAAATACATCCATGGCTGCGTAGATTGAAAAGGATTATAGTGAAACCTCTGAAGATGTGTGTGTTGGTGATCTCGCGCCTTAAAAAAATATATATATAAATGATATATATATAGAAAATATACTATGAATAATATATTGGAAGTAAGCTGCTATCCCCAAGATTCCAAAAAAAATGATAGTTCTTTTGAAATAATGTAGTGGATGGTTATATCTGCAAATTAACAAATATATTGGGGGCGCTGAGAAACTAATGAATAACTAACAATAAATTAGTAAACATAATAATGGATTAATAATGGTTTAAATATACACACCAGCAAAAGTGAGTAAAATTGGGTCACAATGATAATTCTATGGCTGTCCAACCAATAAACACAATAACATGTGCAATCTCCTTAATGGATTAGCAATAATGACCCATCAAATGAAAATCAAATCAATTAATTAATGTGACACTGGGTGCAAAAAAAACTTTGAAAATTGTGATGCCAATATTGATAATTAGATGTCCCAAATTGATTGAAACAAATATCAGCAATATAGTATATAATACACTGTGCAATATCAATAATGACAACTGAATGTCCCAAAATTGTGCAAATGTTGGAATAAATAAGAGTCCATAAGTAAAACGATATATGAATCCTAGTGCAAAAAAGCTTATTCCATCAAAGATATTGCTTGAAGTGATAACCTTCACCAATTCAGTGTGAAACACCCGATAGTGCTCGTGGTAAATAAAGCAGCTTACCAGATGTTGTTGACTCTTTTAATTAAAAAGGAGTCATATACGCTTTTAGCAAATTCCACTTGCTAACATGGATATTGATGTCAGATATAGGCATGGAAAATCCCTGCCTCCCGGAGGCTCGGATGAGGATGTATAAACAACAAGAAAAAGAAATGGAGCGGAAATAGTGTAATTCCGTTTAATAAAAATTTTTTAGTAACAACATGGCAGCCAAATGCCCCCTTACTTGGATAGTGCCTTGAGCCCGGCACTGAGGCTGATGAGCGTGGACTAGTAGGGCTGGTGACCCGAATAGAGATGAGCCGGTGTGCGTTCCACCTTGTTTGGAGGAAGAACCAGCAGGACCGGAAGTGTCGTCAGAACGTAGTCTAGCGTCGCCTCGACAGCCGTTTCGTATTGCACGTCGTCAGGAAGCGTGCTAGACTACGTAAAACTGATTATTAAATACGGTACGGACCCCTAGATAATAGATCTAATGAGTATGGCTATCCTTATTACCATCAAGGACCTAGCCATTTTCCGCCTAGGCCCCCTAGGGGTAACTATAGGGGTAATTTTAGAGGACGACCAACGCCCTATCAAAATAACTACCAACAAGGGGGGGAATGGAGGGGATGGAAAGAACCTTACAAAATTCAACCTATTACACCCCAATACCCGAAAGAATATATAGAAAAAGAGGTAGAAGAGGGGGAGCCAGAAAGAAAAAGACAAAGAGACAGCTAGATGAAGGTATCTTCAACTTAGCAGGTGTTTCGTTTTCAGAAAACGAATTAAATGTTTTAACACAAGGATTAAAATTTGCACCCAACAAGAATCTTAATAAATTCGAACTTTTTATTGATGTGGAAAAATATGTGAGGAAGCTCAATATTAAAAAATTCTTCTCTCAGAAGGATCCTAGTCCCCCTATGATAGAAATGACTAAATTCAAACATAGTGGGCTGAAAAATAACTCCATATTTAATCCCCAAAAGGGAACACACCATCACATCGAGGTGTTTAAACATATGGTGCAAGATGAGATTAAATCCTTAGAAATTAAAAAGGCCAGAACTAATCAATCCCTGTCAGAGGGGATTAAACAATTGGAAAAAAACAAAAATATAGTAGTTCGTCCAGCGGACAAAGGGGGGGGTGTAGTTATACTTACTAAAGATTACTACTATGGAGAGATCCAAAGGTTGTTAAAAGACACTAATACATATAAACCACTTCCATTTAACCCATTGAATAAATTAAAGATAGAACTTGATATTTGGATTGATAAAGGGGTCAGTCAACAGATCCTAGATATTAAAGAAGCACAGTACCTTTCACCCAAAGTACCACGTACTCCGGTGCTATATGTGTTACCAAAAATACATAAAAATAAAGAAAAACCACCAGGTCGCCCAATTATAAGCGGGATTGGTTCCCTCTACTCCAGAGTAGGAGAATATTTAGATATATTCCTACAGCCTTTGGTCATTCAAGGCAGGTCTTATCTCAAGGATAGTCGTGAATTGATCAAATCCCTTACTGACATCCAGGTGACAGATGCAACCATTATGGTTACAGTGGACATAGAGTCCCTCTATACTAATATAAGACAGGAGGATGCGCTTACTGCAGTTCAAGTGGCACTTACTGCAGATTCACAGCTCAAAAAATCCCAAATTAATTTTTTAGTTGAGGGACTCAAAATCGCTATGGGAAATAACTATTTTTGGGCACAGGGGGAGTTCTATAATCAAATAAAAGGGGTCGCAATGGGGGCTCGTTATGCCCCAAGTGTGGCTAATCTGGTACTGCATAAATGGGAGGGGGAAACCATTTATACAGATCAACTTTCATCTCTATTATATTATAAAAGGTACATCGATGATGTAGTGTTGTTGTGGGAGGGATCCCAGACCACATTACATAGCTTCCTGCAGAATTTAAATTCCAACCAATATGGGCTAAAATTTACAGCTGAGTTTAGTCTGACAACCATTAATTATTTGGACCTTACTTTGGTCAAACAAAATGGCAAGATTGGCACGAGGACATTCTTTAAGGCCACCGATAGGAATGCCTTTGTACCAACTAACAGCTGCCATCATCCCCAATGGCTTGGGGCCATACCCAAGGGCCAGTTCATGCGCATCTGGCGTAATTGTGCTGAGGATAGCGATTACAACACTCAGGCAGCAATCCTTACAGATCGGTTTTGTGAGAAGGGATATGCTAGAAATGAATTGGTCATAGCTAAAAAACAGGTGGGGAGTATGAACAGATATTCCCTTCTGGAATCCAAAAAGAAAAAAGATCTTTCAACCATGGGAACACTGCCATTTATCACAGGATTTAATAGGCAATACAAAAGTATTGAAAAAATCTTCAAAAAGTTCTGGCCTATACTACAAAAGGATAGAGACTTGGCATCTATTATACCCCAAAGGCCTAGATTTATTTATAGAAAGGCGCCAGGTTTGAGAAACATCATTGCACCTAATGTTCCTGACCCCCCTGAAAAACCTCTGACTTTTTTGGATGGGTCTGGGTTTCATTACTGTACTAGATGCAAGGCTTGCCGTACCACATCTCGACGTACCAAGAAAATAAGTAAATTCAAATCCTTGGTAACACAGGAAGAATTTAAGATTAAACCCTTAATCACTTGTTATTCCAGATATGTGACCTACGTTTTGGAATGCCCTTGTTCCCTGCAATATGTGGGGAGGACTACAAGAGAGCTCAGAATTAGGATAAATGAACATGTGGCAAATATTGCCAAAGGCTTTCCTAACCATAGCGTATCGCGTCATTTTCTTCAATATCATAATAGAGATCCTCGCCAATTGGTGTTTTATGGTATTGATAGGGCTACATTTAACTGGAGGGGGACGGACCTCACCAAGGCCATATCCCAGAATGAGACCCAGTGGCTGTTTAGACTGTCCACCATGCAGCCGCTGGGCCTCAATATTGACCTAGATTTGAATTGCTTCCTCACTAACGAATAAATAGTTATCCAATTACTAATTTGGATTGCAGATATATGGGTTCAATTAGAAAAATATATATTTATATATCTTTATTCCTTTTTTATTGTTTTTTATTGTCTTTTATTGTTTTATGAATTTATATAATAAATCAATTAGTTTTTAGGGATTTTTTTTTCTTTTTTTTATAATTTATATTCAATGACACCATTGTATGTACTCTTCTCTGCATAATATACAGATTGAGAGTGGTTTTATCCACTTATACACTAGAGGGCGCTATTATCGCGCACGACTTTTTATCTATGCTATAGAGTTAGCATAGATTATGTATGCATACTATGTTTTATGTAGTATAATAGATGTGCTGTCAGCGGGATATATATTACTTATATTAATTTGTTATTCAATTGTATGGACTTCCGTTGTATTAAGATTATTGCTGTAATTGCGGAGAGACGGCATTGAGGCTGGATTTGATTTCGGTGACTCCTCCCCTCTCCTTGATTGATATCCGTATTTAATAATCAGTTTTACGTAGTCTAGCACGCTTCCTGACGACGTGCAATACGAAACGGCTGTCGAGGCGACGCTAGACTACGTTCTGACGACACTTCCGGTCCTGCTGGTTCTTCCTCCAAACAAGGTGGAACGCACGCCGGCTCATCTCTATTCGGGTCACCAGCCCTACTAGTCCACGCTCATCAGCCTCAGTGCCGGGCTCAAGGCACTATCCAAGTAAGGGGGCATTTGGCTGCCATGTTGTTACTAAAAAATTTTTATTAAACGAAATTACACTATTTCCGCTCCATTTCTTTTTCTTGTGGTTTATACATCCTCATCCGAGCCTCCGGGAGGCAGGGATTTTCCATGCCTATATCTGACATCAATATCCATGTTAGCAAGTGGAATTTGCTAAAAGCGTATATGACTCCTTTTTAATTAAAAGAGTCAACAACATCTGGTAAGCTGCTTTATTTACCACGAGCACTATCGGGTGTTTCACACTGAATTGGTGAAGGTTATCACTTCAAGCAACATCTTTGATGGAATAAGCTTTTTTGCACTAGGATTCATATATCGTTTTACTTATGGACTCTTATTTATTCCAACATTTGCACAATTTTGGGACATTCAGTTGTCATTATTGATATTGCACAGTGTATTATATACTATATTGCTGATATTTGTTTCAATCAATTTGGGACATCTAATTATCAATATTGGCATCACAATTTTCAAAGTTTTTTTTGCACCCAGTGTCACATTAATTAATTGATTTGATTTTCATTTGATGGGTCATTATTGCTAATCCATTAAGGAGATTGCACATGTTATTGTGTTTATTGGTTGGACAGCCATAGAATTATCATTGTGACCCAATTTTACTCACTTTTGCTGGTGTGTATATTTAAACCATTATTAATCCATTATTATGTTTACTAATTTATTGTTAGTTATTCATTAGTTTCTCAGCGCCCCCAATATATTTGTTAATTTGCAGATATAACCATCCACTACATTATTTCAAAAGAACTATCATTTTTTTTGGAATCTTGGGGATAGCAGCTTACTTCCAATATATTATTCATAGTATATTTTCTATATATATATCATTTATATATATATTTTTTTAAGGCGCGAGATCACCAACACACACATCAGGTGTGTGGTAGCTGGTGGTGATCCAAGACTGGTTCATCTTGATGAAAGTCAGTCGATCAACCGAGTCGGTGGACAGGCGCACCCTGTGATCCGTGACAAATCCTCCAGCAGCACTGAATGTGCGTTCCGAAAGAACGCTGGATGCAGGACAGGCCAGTAGCTCAATTGCATACTGTGCAAGCTCTGGCCAGTGATCCATCCTCAAGACCCAGTAAGCCAGAGGATTTTCGGTGGGGAAGGTGTCCAAGTCTGACCTTGCCCATAGATATTCCTGCACCATGTTTATCAGACGCCGGCGATGGTTGCTGGAACCGATCATACTTTGGGGCTGCGGACTAAAGAATTGTCTGAACGCATCGGTCAGACGGCCACCTTCCCCACCGCTCCTTCTTTGACTGGCCGAAGCCTCAGCAACTCGTTGTCCAGGACCAGGAGTTTGTAACCTCCCAGTCTCTGGGAACGCGTTGCACAGACCTTTCTGCAAGGCCTCCCGGAGTTGTCTCATCCTCTGCTCCCTCTGCGACGGTAACATAAGGTCCGCAACCTTACCCTTGTACCGTGGATCAAGGAGAGTGGCCAGCCAGTAATGGTCCCTCTCCTTGATCCGAAGAATACGAGGATCCTTCCGCAGACTTTGCAGGATCAGGGAGGCCATGCAGCGTAGGTTAGCTGAGGCATTCGGTCCGGAGTCCTCTGGGTCACTAAGGACGACATGATCCGCAGCCACCTCCTCCCAGCCACGTACAAGTCCACTGGTTTCTTGGGACTGTAAATCATCCCTAAAAGACTGCTGCTGATGATGCTGAGTGCCAGCCTCCACCTCCATGCTGACACAATCCTCCTCCTCCTCCTCCTCCTCCTCCTCCTCTTCCTGTGCGATGGGTGGGACAGAAGGAACACTGTCTGGGTAAAGGGGGCCTTGAGAGGCAAGGAAGTCCTTCTCTTCCTGCCTCTGTTCTGCCTCAAGTGCCCTGTCCATTATTCCACGCAGCGTGTGCTCCAACAGGTGGACAAGAGGTACAGTGTCACTGATGCATGCACTGTCACTGCTCACCATCCTCGTGGCCTCCTCAAATGGTGCCAGGACAGTGCATGCATCCCCGATCATGCCCCACTGGCGTGGAGAAAAAAAACCAAGCTCCCCTGACCCTGTCCTGGTGCCGTAGTCGCACAGGTACTCATTGATGGCCCTCTGCTGCGTGTGCAGCCGCTGCAGCATGGCCAACGTTGAGTTCCACCTGGTGGGCATGTCACATATAAGGCGGTTCTTGGGCAGGTTCAACTCCTTTTGCAGCTCAGCCAGGCGAGCACTGGCATTATAAGATCTGCGGAAATGCACACAGACTTTCCTGGCCTGCCTCAGGACATCCTGTAAGCCCGGGTACCTGCCCAAGAACCGCTGCACCACCAGGTTAAGGACATGAGCCACACAGGGCACATGGGTCAGTTGTCCCTGTCGGAGGGCGGAGAGGAGGTTGGTGCCATTGTCGCAAACCACCATTCCTGGCTTAAGCTGGCATGGCGTCAACCACCTCTCGGCCTGGCCCTGCAGAGCAGACAGGACCTCTGCCCCAGTGTGGCTTCTGTCCCCCAAACACACCAGCGCAAGCACGGCATGGCATCTTTTTGCCTGCGTACTTGCGTAGCCCCTTGAACGGCTACGGAGCACCGCTGGTTCAGAGGACAAAGCACAGGAAGAGGCCATGGAGGAAGAAGAAGAGGAGGGGGTGGAGGAGAGAGGTGTGTCACAACCACTAGTAGCATTTTGTAGGCGTGGCGGTGGAACAACCTCCAACACTACTGCACCTTGTCCTGCATCCTTCCCAGCTGACAAAAGAGTGACCCAATGGGCCGTGAAAGAAAGGTAACGTCCCTGTCCATGCCTGCTGGACCATGAGTCAGCGGTAATATGCACCTTACCGCTGACCGCCCTGTCCAGCGAGGCCAAGACATTGCCTTCCACATGCCGGTAGAGAGCCGGAATAGCCTTCCGTGAGAAAAAGTGGCGTTTGGGAACCTGCCACTGAGGAACCGCACATTGCACAAACTCACGGAAGGGGGCCGAGTCTACCAACTGAAAAGGCAGCAGTTGAAGCGCTAGCAATTTAGCCAAGCTAGCATTCAACCGCTGGGCATGTGGATGGCTGGGAGTGAACTTCTTTCGACGGTCCAGCAGCTGGGGCAGGGAAATTTGCCTGCTAGAATCGGACGTCGGTGTACTGCTAGCAGAGTGGCCGCAAGTACTTGGCTGTGACACACCTAATTCTACACCTTCATTCCTCTCAGTGCATGTTTCAGAGAGGACTGAAGTTATAGTGGGGTTGGAGATCCCAGCTGATGCGGTGCAAGGAGAGGTCCGCTTTGTTCTTTGGTGTGGGTCTTTGAGGTAGGCTTGCCAACGAGCTGCATGGCAGGTCAACATATGTCTGGTCAGGCATGTGGTACCCAAGCGGCTGATGTTTTGGCCACGCGATATACGCTTGAGACATATGTTGCAAACAGCAGCTGTGCGATCTGATGCACTAGCCTCAAAAAAGGCCCACACCAAAGAACTTTTTGAATGACGGGCAGAGGCAGCGCCCTGCACAGGCGGAGCTCTGCGGTGTGATTCCGTCGGTGTACTGCCCTTACGCTGGCCACCAAAGGGCATCCTGCCTCGTTGGAGATGTGCCTCCTCCTCATCCTCCTCCTCCTCCTCTCTCCTATTAGGCACCCACGTGGAGTCAGTGACCTCATCATCCCCTCCCTCCTCATCACTGGAGCCAATCTGGCAGTATGCTGCAGCTGCTGGAACATGACTGCCAGATTGGTGTCCTTCTTGAGCATCCCCTCTGTCTGCTCTCACGCTACTGCCTTCCTGTAGCTGGGTTTCATCATCAGACCCTTCGAAACGCTGGGCATCCTCCTGGAGCATGTACCCAACACTGTGCTCAAACAGTTCGGGGGACTCCTCAGGAGGAGGACATGGTGGGTCTAGGGAAGGAGTGACTGATGATGAGTCTGACATTGATACCAGGGAAGAGGACGCTTTGGCAGCTGCTTTGCCAGTACCCTGAGCCTGGGTGAGAGAGGATGAGGAGGAGGAGGAGGGCTTGGTCATCCACTCTACCAAGTCTTCGGCATGATGTGGCTCAACATGTCCAGCTGCCGAAAAGAAGGACAAGCGTGTCCCATGGCCATGTGCTGATGACAATGCACCGCGTCCATGACCAGCACTGTTGCCCCCAGACACAGAGCCTGCTTGCCCTCTTTTATTGCCTCCTGACTGTCTGCCTCTCCTTGTTTGCCTTCCAGACATTCTAATGGATGGCCTGCAGGGAGATGGGAAAAAAGCAATAAGGGCTACCTTCAGGTGTCCTTCTCTGTCCCTTTACTTAAGGATTTCTAAATATGGTTGAGGATGATTGCTTTCGCACAGAATAGCACAATGACAATTTCCCTGACTGTCCAAAAAACAAGGATTTCAAAGATGGTTGATGAGGAATGCTTTAGCACAGTATAGCACAAGGAGAATTTCCCTCACTGTCCTTCCCTGTCCCTAGAAACAAGGATTAGCACAGTAAAACACACTGACACTCTCCCTACCTATAGTTTTCTGTCCCTAGAAAAAATGTTTTTTTAAAGATGGTTGATGATCAATGCTTTAGCACAGTATAGCACAAGGAGAATTTCCCTCACTGTCCTTCCCTGTCCCTAGAAACAAGGATTAGCACAGTAAAACACACTGACACTCTCCCTACCTATAGTTTTATGTCCCTAGAAAAAATGTTTTTTTAAAGATGGTTGATGATCAATGCTTTAGCACAGTATAGCACAAGGAGAATTTCCCTCACTGTCCTTCCCTGTCCCTAGAAACAAGGATTAGCACAGTAAAACACACTGACACTCTCCCTACCTATAGTTTTCTGTCCCTAGAAAAAATGTTTTTTTAAAGATGGTTGATGATCAATGCTTTAGCACAGTATAGCACAAGGAGAATTTCCCTCACTGTCCTTCCCTGTCCCTAGAAACAAGGATTAGCACAGTAAAACACACTGACACTCTCCCTACCTATAGTTTTCTGTCCCTAGAAAAAATGTTTTTTTAAAGATGGTTGATGATCAATGCTTTAGCACAGTATAGCACAAGGAGAATTTCCCTCACTGTCCTTCCCTGTCCCTAGAAACAAGGATTAGCACAGTAAAACACACTGACACTCTCCCTACCTATAGTTTTCTGTCCCTAGAAAAAATGTTTTTTTAAAGATGGTTGATGATCAATGCTTTAGCACAGTATAGCACAAGGAGAATTTCCCTCACTGTCCTTCCCTGTCCCTAGAAACAAGGATTAGCACAGTAAAACACACTGACACTCTCCCTACCTATAGTTTTCTGTCCCTAGAAAAAATGTTTTTTTAAAGATGGTTGATGATCAATGCTTTAGCACAGTATAGCACAAGGAGAATTTCCCTCACTGTCCTTCCCTGTCCCTAGAAACAAGGATTAGCACAGTAAAACACACTGACACTCTCCCTACCTATAGTTTTCTGTCCCTAGAAAAAATGTTTTTTTAAAGATGGTTGATGATCAATGCTTTAGCACAGTATAGCACAAGGAGAATTTCCCTCACTGTCCTTCCCTGTCCCTAGAAACAAGGATTAGCACAGTAAAACACACTGACACTCTCCCTACCTATAGTTTTCTGTCCCTAGAAAAAATGTTTTTTTAAAGATGGTTGATGATCAATGCTTTAGCACAGTATAGCACAAGGAGAATTTCCCTCACTGTCCTTCCCTGTCCCTAGAAACAAGGATTAGCACAGTAAAACACACTGACACTCTCCCTACCTATAGTTTTCTGTCCCTAGAAAAAATGTTTTTTTAAAGATGGTTGATGATCAATGCTTTAGCACAGTATAGCACAAGGAGAATTTCCCTCACTGTCCTTCCCTGTCCCTAGAAACAAGGATTAGCACAGTAAAACACACTGACACTCTCCCTACCTATAGTTTTCTGTCCCTAGAAAAAATGTTTTTTTAAAGATGGTTGATGATCAATGCTTTAGCACAGTATAGCACAAGGAGAATTTCCCTCACTGTCCTTCCCTGTCCCTAGAAACAAGGATTAGCACAGTAAAACACACTGACACTCTCCCTACCTATAGTTTTCTGTCCCTAGAAAAAATGTTTTTTTAAAGATGGTTGATGATCAATGCTTTAGCACAGTATAGCACAAGGAGAATTTCCCTCACTGTCCTTCCCTGTCCCTAGAAACAAGGATTAGCACAGTAAAACACACTGACACTCTCCCTACCTATAGTTTTCTGTCCCTAGAAAAAATGTTTTTTTAAAGATGGTTGATGATCAATGCTTTAGCACAGTATAGCACAAGGAGAATTTTCCTCACTGTCCTTCCCTGTCCCTACAAACAAGGATTAGCACAGTAAAACACACTGACACTCTCCCTACCTATCCTTCTCTTTCCCTAAACTAAAGGAATCCAGGTTAAGCAAGAAAAAAAAATGTCACTGTCCCTGCCTATGCTTCTCTTTCCCTGCTCCGGAACACACTACACTAGGCCGCCGTGCTGGCGGCCTTTTATAGTGTGGGGCGTGTACTAAACACCCTCAGCAATAATTGGCCACAGGCATCCTGCCTGTGGCCAATCATTGCTCTCCTCGCTGCCGGCGCTGTGATTGGCCAAGCATGCGGGGTCACAGTGCATGCTTGGCCAATCACAGCGCCTGGATGACACTGCGATGGCGTAGTGCATTGTGGGCCGCGAATTAGGCGCGAACGGCCCAAATCGTTCGTTGTTCTGCGAACGATCGAACAGCCGATGTTCGAGTCGAACGTATGTTCGACTCGAACACCGAGCTCATCCCTATTGTTGACCCTCGGCTGATACTCGAGTCAGTAAGTTTTCCCAGGTTTTTGTGGTAACATTAGGTTCCTCGGCTTATACTCGGGTCGGCTTATACTCGAGTATATACAGTATTTGTGTGTGTCTTTTTCTGTATCTTGTAGAAGGTGTATATCACCTATTGGACAGTGCTTCCCCTTTGAAGAAGCCCGATTTAGGGGTGAAACATGTCGGGAGTTAGGCCATCCAACTGTCCAACTCAACTGTACTGTTTGTAACAATCACTTTCTATACCGTTTTTTACCATTGTTTTTATTTTGGTGTCAAAATAAAAATATTTTATTATAATTTGCTTGATACTTTGTCATCTCTGCACCATTAAAAATCCAATTTTCTTTGCTCCTATCTATTTACCAATTTAGGGATTTGGTGCCATATTTCATCAGTTGGTTATCCACAACCAAAACAAACGAACCCTACAGTATTCAAAATTTCTACCACTTCTAGGTCTCCATATGGTGGAATTGTTTAATAAAGTAAGCTCGGGGAGAACAGCCAATGGTCGGAATTTCTTGGCAACGACACAGTGGATTGACAAAAAATGAAATGTATTAATGAAAAGACAAATAGACAGTAACTACAATAGTTAAAGAGTTAAAACTGTATACAAAATGGAATGTACAGATGCGGTCCCTTGTCCGTCTACGTGTTTCGCCGCGAGGAAGGAAGCTTCTACAGGAAGCTTCTACTATGCCCAATTGATGCGCGCATTAGATGTTTTTGGTCTTGGCCTTATATACCTCTTTGGATTTTTCTATAGCTGTATATTTACTGACTGCGGGACAACTATATTGGACCCCGTCTCTTCCAAGATAGTGAGATCTGTAATCTTTCTTACTATCTCTGTTCGTCCTGAAGAAGCTTTGCGGCGAAACGCGTAGACGCACAAGGGACCGCATCTGTGCATTCCATTTTGTATACAGTTTTAACTGTTTAACTATTGTAGTTACTGTCTATTTGTCTTTTCATTAATACATTTTATTTTTTGTCTATCCACTGTGTCATTGCCTATAAAGTCCGACTATTGGCTGCTCTCCCCGAGCAACCCTCCATATTTTTCCTATATTATTATGGATGTGGCATTGTGAGTGCTTCCCCTTCCCCTGGTTATATTTTAAGAAAGTAAGTCTTGAAACACCTTTCCCTAGAGATACCTTAAAAGCACACGTCCCAGTAATCCTTAAAGAAGGAAAAGATCCCACTTGCTGCGGTAGCTATAGCCTGATGTCACTTCTGAATTGCGATCTCAAATTATTTACGAAGATTATGGCCACTCGAATTGCGCAACATTTACAACCCGCTGATACATCTTGACCAAGTGGGATTTATACCAACTAGAGAAGCTCGGGATAATACAATTAAAGAGTTAAACCTTATCCACACTGCACAGGAGACGTGTAATCCATGCATTAAAATAGGCACAGATGCTGAAAAAGCATTTGACCGTGTTATGATTGCGGTCTTACGTCACATAGGCCTGAGGGAACATATGCTGCAGTGGATATCTAAGATTTACTCACATCCGACGGCCCAAGTCAAAGTTAATGGAACCCCATCAGACCCCTTTCCTATCTCAAATGGGACAAGGCAGGGGTGTCCGGTGTCCCCGTTGCTTTATGTTCTCTCCCTGGAACCTTTCCTTTGTATGATACAGCGGAATTCAGATATCACTGGAGTTAGAGTGGGAAAGGGACAACACAAAATTTCAGCGTACGCGGACGACTTTCTCTTTATTCTCACTAACCCTTTAATTTCACTTCTGAACCTTCTTTGTGAATTTGAGATTTATGGCCGATTGTCTAATTTACAGATCAATTTTAATAAATCGGAGGCTATGGGGGTTGGCGTTTCTACTGCGCTGCTTCAGACCCTACAGATAAATTTCAAGTTTAAGTGGACAGATACAGCTTTGAAATATCTGGGAACATATATTCCCTGCAACCTAACTCGAGTCTTTGAACTCAATTTCCCCCCTTATTTGACTAGAACACGTATTTCTCTGGAGACGTGGAATCGGGGACTGCATTCGTGGTTTGGTAGATGCAATCTTTTAAAGATGAGTATCCTACCCAAGTACTTATACTTACTTCAAACCTTACCAATTAAAATACCATCCCAGTATTTTAAACAGGTCCATTCTTTATCAAATTTATATGGGCACATAAGAGACCACGTATTCCCAGATCCCAACTATCTAAACATAGTGGAGGTATCGCACTCCCAAACGTACTTAAATATTATCAGGCTGTACATCTGGGGCGCCTTATAGAATGGAGTCGCCACTCAAGGGATAAACTCTGGGTTCAGATTGAGCAAGCTCAAACTGACATTTTACTGAAAGGTGCACCATGGTGCTATGAAAATCTCCCGTCTTATTTAAAGTTACACCCTCTGATAGGCCCCACAGTACGTACCTGCTCACAAGTGATCGTCAAAACCTCTCTTTCGTCAATGGACTCGCCCTTGTTGCCTATTCTTGGTGAACCTGAGATTTCCTCCAGGCTTGAGAGATCAACATTTCTCCATCCTTTAACAAACAAACTGCTTTCGAGCATCACATTTTTTACTACCGGACGGCTGGCCGTCTATAGCTGCATTAATGGAGCCCTTGGGCTTCTTCCATCTGCCGTTATGGAATGCTCTGCAGCTACATCACTTTCTTTGCTCACTAAAGTCTCCGGAGAGGTTCGGTAGACAATTATCCACATTTGAAGAGTGCTGCTCGAACGATGGGACCTTGACACAAACACTCTCAAGGATGTATGGTCTACTGATTACCCCTCCGGAACAACCATATCTATCTTGGATAGAGAGATGGGAGAGAGAGATGAACTGTAAGTTCACAACTAGTCAAAGACAAAACATGATTAGACTCTCGCTGAAATCATCTATCTGTACTAAGATCCAGGAGACTAACTACAAAATATTAACACGTGGTGTCATACTCCACAGATGCTATATAAATTTTACCCTAAAATGCCAGATCGCTGTTGGAGATGTCTGGAGGAGGGAGGTACGATGCTACACATTTTTTGGGTCCTGTCCAAAGATAATACCATATTGGAGGGAAGTACGGAACATTATTCAAAAATTCACTGATTATAGGATACCTGAGGATCCAGATTTTTTACTATTATATGTTACGACTATCCCAGTTAAAAAATATGAGAAATCTATTTTACCACATTTAG
The DNA here is from genome assembly GCA_029206835.1 of Rana muscosa. Lineage (NCBI taxonomy): Eukaryota > Metazoa > Chordata > Amphibia > Anura > Ranidae > Rana > Rana muscosa. Next base: position 234,261,442 of record CM055127.1, on the reverse strand, counting down.
TAAATGCTGCTAAAGCATATATCCCTCTTAGGTGGAAAAACACACTACCTCCTACTGTCGGATGCTGGCTTCAGAAGGTGGAAGAGATCAATAAGATCGAAGATCTCACTTTTTCAGCACAAAACAAGCAAGAAAAGTACTCTGAGCTATGGAGACGGTGGAATATGTTTATCCTCTCTGAAGAAGGTTTGACCTTGCTTAACTCATGATTGTCAGGCATAGGGCATAGGTATCATAACTAGATACCTGACAATTAGCTATTCATTATTTATCCAGGGCTCCCCCCCCATCTCTTTCCCCTTCCCCACCCTTTTCCCTCCCTTTCCCCCTTTTTTTTTTTTGTTTTTGTTTTTGTTTTTGTAATTTAGAAAATGGAAAACAGATAGGGCAACCCTGGGTATAGGGACTCGGGGTGTTCCCTGTGGTAGTTGAAATATTGGCGTTAATTCTCACTGGATGTATATTGAGGGTGCTATGAATGATCTGGCTTCTATTTTTGGACTATTGTTCTATTTCCTTAAATATATCTGTTAATGTTATTGTGTATATATGACTGTTGTGAGAACCTAGACTCGCCTTTGATGGTTAAGAAATAAAATATCCCTAGACTATGCAGCTACATGAACGGTATAGGATCAGGATGGGAGATGAGAAGGGATGACTTAGGAGCACTCATTACTATTATCCCAAAGGAAGGGAAGGGTGCCACCCTGTGCTCAAAGCTATAGACCAATCTCGTTATTGAATGCAGATACAAAACTATTTGCCAAGGTTCTAGCAGATAGAATGAAAATGGTAATGATCGACCTGGTCCATCTGGACCAGGTCGGATTCGTCCCAGGAAGGGAAGGTCTGGATAATGGGGTTAGAAAACTGTTACTCACACAGGGAATAAAAAGACGTGGCTCCCCAGGACTTCTGCTTTCAATCGACGCGGAGAAAGCGTTTGATAGGGTAGACTGAGGATTCATGATGAAAACACTGGAGGTAATGGGAGTAGGCCCAAAGATGACCAAGTGGATTGAAGCATTGTATAATCGTCCAACAACCAGGGTAAAAGTTAATCGGACAGTGTCTATGCCCTTCGAGATGCAAAACGGAACTAGACAGGGTTGCCCCCTGTCCCCCCTATTGTTTGTCCTCTCACTGGAGCTGCTTTTGGCGGCGGTCAGACAGAGTCCAGATATAGGGGGAATTAGGATTGGGGATGAGGAGCATAAAATAGCCATGACGTGTTGTTCCTCATCACCAATCCCAGAGTAACCCTTCCCAATCTAATGAAGTTAATTAAAAATTATGGGAAAATATCAAATTTTAAAATGAACCCCGCAAAATCAGAAATTCTTAATATTAATGTAGCACCCTCTACCATTAGGTAGGTGCTAGAATATCCCCAGCAGAGTCCCCCCTTACCACACTATCTTGCTGTTGGGGGATCATTTTTGTACCCAGACAGATACTAAGACCAGAGCAGGGACAATCTGGGGAGAGCTGTTCGTGGCAACCTATCAGCTGCTTTCTTTCATTTCCAAAACTTATCTGAGCAAGCTGAAGATAGAATGTGATTGGTTGTCAGGCTCCAGATTTCCTATATCCCCCCCCCCAGCCCCCTTAGATCATCCTTTCAGATACGTGCACCAGATCAGGACATGATGTGTCCGAGTCCACCAATAAATAACTGGCAGAGATAGTTATTGGTCACATGACTACCTACTAATCACCTGTATAGAGATTACTGGGGTCCCGACCAATGAATCACAACTGCTATTCCCCTGATCTCTACCATCTGATTGGTCCCCTGCACCGTGCAGCTCATCTCCCCCCCAGGGATCAGTGTAAGTGTCGGAGTATACACAGCACGGAGCCCCCGGGCACTATACATGTGATCCCAGCTCCTGTGTACCCCATCCCCGCTCCCCGTCATCACCATTACCTGCACTGTGCCTGGCTCTGCCTCTTCCTCTATGCAGCTCTACCAGGGGGGCGGGGCTTCCTACAGCGGAGAACATGGGACAAACATAACTTACCCGGGGAGAGGGAGGAGAGACCAAGAAAGGTGAAAACTCCTCTTATTTCTCTAGGAAATGCTCATGGTTGGCCAGCTTTATTTTCTATTGTACTACATGATCCGTGTTTTGGTCTTCTTTAAAATGGCAGCCGGCGGAGACATCGTCTCCGCCAGCCATGGACCTCTAGCTGCGGCAGCCCGCGGCGACCAAAATCGCGGAAACCGGGAAAAACCGGATTGGTCGGGACATTGGCCGGGACAAAATAAATCCGGGAAAAGGGTTTGAATCCCGGGAATGTCCTGGCCAATCCGTGACTGTTGGCAACTATGGGCTAGGCCTGTTTGTTTTGATCTGGGACTGGGAGTGGTTAGTGTAGCAGTGGGTGTGACCACCTGTGCTCTGACTCTGAGGTGCCTCCCCTGCTTCCAGGAAGATTGTCCTGGAATAGAGGCTGGGCCTGAGGCTGGAGTGGCAGGCAGCTCGTGTGAGGAGCCTTGACCAATTCCCATTCGGTATTGGCAGGGGGCAGGCCTCCCATATAAGCTGAGGTCACATGCTGCTGGGGAGGATTGCTGGCCTGGAGAAGTGGAGAATGGAATACTAGGCAGTTGCTGCAGGGCGTCCCCATCTGGGGGGGGGGGGCGGGGCGCACCAAACGCGGAGTGGCCCGGGGAGAGCTGTGAGGGAACCTCATCCTTACATGGTCATAGATGATGTCCGATTCTGTACACGGTCACAGAGGAGGAATTCTTGGAGCAGAAGGGCAGGAGGTGCTGCTGGAACGTATTTCTGGATCAAGTTCTCCATCATGGACTTGGGGCAGGAGAAGGTCAGTGTGTATACCACAGTGGAGTACTGGAGCAGAAGAGAGATGCCTCGTACACACGACCGTTTTTTCCGATGGGAAAACTGCTATGAGAGCTTTTCATCGGGAATCCCGGCCGTGTGTATGCTACATCGCAGTTTTTCCGACAGGCAAACTGCCGGACAAAAAAAGAGATCTTTTTTCCCGTCAGGCCAAAAATCCGAACGTTAAATTCTCGTGATCTCATGAAGATTTTTTTTTTTTTTTTAAAGCTAGATCTGCATTTTTTGTGATTATTTCAAAATTATTTTCTAGTGATCTCCATATATTTGTGTAGTGCCCTGCTCCTATTGAGTAGGCGCTATATTTAAATTTAAGTTTATCTGAGCTGTAGTTTAGCTCAGAATATTATGTTAAATTGCTGGTTTCTGTTCCAGTTCATTTGTGTTATGCATTTTCCACTTGGCCGTTGGTGTCGCTGTCACCCCCGGTCAGTGTTGGAAATTCAACAGGCTGGATGAATTGAGTACCTCTTTGCCAAGAAACAGCCCAGTGGGAGTGGTTCACTCGCTGTGCATTCTGGAAGAGGGTACTTAAGGGACAGACACCATTTTCGCGGTCTCTCTGACCTGATGGCCCTCCTGGCCTAAGGTGTGTCGTAGCAGTTCTTCTGCCTCGGGGCCCGCTGGCCCGAGGCCCCATTACTGGAAGTAGGCCCAGGAGTTTCTGGAGCCTACTGGCCCAAGGGTGGTCCTGTGCTGTCTTGCCTGTGGGGAGAAGCCGAGCAATTGGAGACTCAATTGAAGGATGCATCCTGGCCAAATCTACCTCACAGTATCGCCGGAAGATACTGGTACTGGGAGATTGTACTTTGACTTTGCAAAGGTTCTTGGTTGTACAGTCCTGTGGCAGAGGATTGTGCAATGACTCAAGTGTATTCAACAAGTCTGTGGCAGAGAATATAACCGAGCACCACACCGGCTGCTAGGTCAGTGAGAGAGGCCTATCCGGTGGTTGCTAGATCCAGTTGTGGAGCTGTTTGTCCTCTGGATCAAAGAAGTACCCGTGATCCGCAAAACAAGGTACCTGAATCTCCCCTAACGATCCATCCCTCTATCTGACGTTTGTTAATAAAGCATTGGAAAAAGAGACTAGTGCCCCACACGATCGTTTTTCATGCCGTTAAAAATGCCATTTTAAAAAATGGCCATTAAAAATGATCGTGTGTAGGCTCCAGAGCATTTTTAACGACGTGAAAAACGGCCATTAAAAATTCCGGACATGCTCTCTTTTTTCACGTCGTTTTTCATGTCGTTTTTTTTAACGACGTTAAAAACGATAGTGTGTATGCTTTCACGACGTGAAAAAAAACGCGCATGCTCCGAAGCAACTATGAGACGGGAGCGCTCGTTTTGGTAAAGCTAATGTTGGAAATGGAGATGGCACATTCGTCACGGTGGAATTAATAGCATCGTTTTAATGCTGTGCATTCCGTTCTTCTTTTGATAATGCTTTAAAATTACCCTCTTTTGATAATGACATTGAGAGTTATGCCAAACTTGTTTCTAAAGTAATTCCAAATTGCTCTAATGATTATAAAATATTATTTATAAGCCGCACCTCCCTCCTAAATAATACTAATAATAATAAAATAATGTAATTCTCCTTTTTTCTTTAAATTTTATATTTTTTGGGGGTTTTTTTTTTTTGGCCTTTTTTTTAGTATTTTGGCTTAAATTATTCTTGTGTAAAGTTACCACAACAACCTTCCAAATGTGTCTCATTTGGCCTCAGGGAGGTTTGTGTCCCCTGATAATAACAATAATATAATTTGAGATGTCCCTGCCTGCTTCCTAGCAAGCTCTCTTTTGAAATACAAATCACATAGTCAAGTATTTAAAGGGCACTCAATTTTTTTTTATTTCAGAACATTAACAAATTAAAGTGGAAGGCAGCACTGGAGAGCCTGCTTGCATTTGTGCATCCCTTTCACCCCACAACAACCATACAAGATGTCCAAACCAAAATAGAGATTAGATCCCCCAAAAAAATTAACCCAATCTTGTCTTGAGCTCCCAGAGGTCAGGAGCCACAGCAGATAAGTCCTATATGTCCCCAGTCTGTGGTACTACAGCAGGCATTTTTTTCTCCTCTTCCTTGTAGCCTTCTCTCCAGCCTTCTCTGCAGCCTTGGTTGGTTTCTTCCTTGGAGGCTAGGGATCAGGAGGAGAGGTTGTGGCAGGAGGAGTAGTAGGAGGAGGAGGAGGAGGTGGAGGAGTAGGGACAACCTCCGTTATGTCCGTGTACCTAGTGAGTTCACCCAGCACGCCCTTATTGATGACTTTCAATAGCAGGGTCTCACTGAAATTTTTTTGCTGCAACTCCATTTGCCCTAGTTTGTGGGCGAGGACTGCGGCAAATCCCTCATCAACAGAGGGTGCCTCTCTGAGGGCCGCTGTTGCCTCTCTGAGGAAGGCCCTGGTTTCCTCCTCCACCTGCCTACCTCTCCTTGGCCCTCGTGGTTTAACTACCAGGGGAGGCATCTGGGCTCTTGTGCTGGGCCAGGCCTCCTCCTGGGTGCCACTGGGCCCTGCCTCCTCCTGGGTGCCACTGGGCCCTGCCTCCTCCTGATCCCCAACATCACCCTCTTCCTGGCTCTGCTCTGGCTGTAAAAAAAGAAAGGGACATTATTTATTTTGCCACATCATCATTCACAGACATTGTTCACCTCTAGACATTGTTGAAATCAATGCCAAAAGTTATGTCATTTTCATTGATTACGCATCCTGGTTTTGTTGTCTTGGGCACATAAAATTAGGCCACTACTGTATCTTGCTCTTCACAAACTTTATTGGTAGAAGTGTACATACCTTTAACAATACTAACATCTATTTAAATTCTACAATTTTGTACGATAGAAATATAGATAGCAAAACTTTACCTGGCTCCATATCTCCAAATCTGCCTCCTCAAGGCCCTGATCTTGATCCTCAGAGGAAGCCAGAGCAGGGTTGACAGGAAGGCTGGAGGACTGGCTGCAGGGAAGGCTGGAGGGTTGGGTACAAGGAAGGCTGGATTGACCTCTGGGGGGAAGGGTGGAGAGAGATTCCCGCACTTCCAGCTGGTCATCCAGAAAAGCAAGCTTACTGTAGTACCACAGACTGGGTTTATAAACCTTATCTGCTGGTGCACCTGACCTCTGGGACCTCAGGACCATAGTTCTCTGGGTCCTGTATGTCCCTCTGATGGTCGCAATTTTGTTTTTGACATCTTGGAGAGTTGTTGTGGGTATCTTTGTTTGCACAAATGCAAGCAGGCTCTCCAGTGCTGCTTTCCTGGCGTCTTTATTTTTATTACCGCCACTTTTTGTTTGCCATAATATAGGGAGCTCTTGCCATTTGTCGATGAACTCCCCCATGAAGTCTGGGTTTTTAAAAGTATTCATGATATCTGTAAAAGCGAGAAACCAAAAAAAATATATATTTCAGGCAACATTCCTCAACTGTGCATTGTCTACATATTTTGAGCACACAAATCTCCTCGTCTGATGAACCTCAAAAAGTAAAATTGTTAGGTACCTTGGTCACGACGTTCGTTGCTAACTCCCTCTCCCGAAAAATGAACGTATTTCCCAGACATGGATCTTCACTTTATATACACAGCGCATGCGTGAAACTCCGCACACTTTCCCCGCCCCTGACGTTCGATATTGTACTTTCCCCGCCCCTTCTCGCTCGTAGTGCTGAACAAAACATGGCGGAGACACAGGTGGCTGAGATTACCTCTACAGAGGATGAAATTACAGATGAGCCCAAATCAAGACCCAGGAGATATAAGGCATCCAACATGTCATTCGAGGAAATGGTGGAGATGGTCGCCATTTTAAAGAAGGAGGATTATGATGCCAAGCATGGTCCGTATAAAAGGCCTAATCTGGTCAAGTCCAGAATTATGGGCAAAGTGGTCAAAAGTCTCCACCAAAAATTCGGGGTGTGCAGAACGAAGGAACAGCTCAGAAAACGATGGTCAGATCTGAAGTTGCGGGAGGCCGACCAATATAAAAGAATCAAGAAAGTTATAATAAAAAGTAAGTTGTTTTTTTTGAGTTTCCATGGTACATATTATTTTCTTGTATTCTGTCGTGTATTTTTAACTTTCATATAGTACACTGAAAGATACCATCTTTCAGGTTCGTCCGCATAGTAAACGGACGTATTAAACCTCTTTCTCCGTACAGTTCCTCAAACGATGTTTTAGGATCATCCAGTGTGAACACCCATGTTTTTTGGTTTATTTGGGGGAGTAAATTTGGGCCACACTTATTTTTGGTGTGCTAATCCAAAGGACATTTGTTCATTTGAAAAAACGATATGCATGGTAATGTTAAAGGGAGTGAATGCTCAGCAGCTGATGAAACATCTGAACGCAGTAGTACAAGTGTGGGCCTAAAGCCAAAAAGCTTGAGGGAGTCACACACAGGTGATCCAGTGTAGATACTTTGGGGTGTTACAATGTTTCAAATTTGTTTACAAAATGTATATGCTCTGTTTTGGGCTATGTATCCAATCATTTGTCCCGGTTGGCACAGGGGGTAAAAATTAAAATGGAGCATGCTTCAAAAGAATGATTACCAAGTTTTTTTTCATGTTTCTTATTTTAGCAAAATTGAGTCGCTACTAATGAAACTATTCCTTTTATTTCAATCTCCCTAGGGATTCGAAAAGCTACCTCAGATGAGACGAGAATTGCAATACCTACAACAATACCCCCAGAACCCCAGGATGGAGAGGAATGTGATGTTGTGGAAGTGGAAAGTGGCACCACCACAGGTCAGAGTGAAACCAGACACATGCATGTTAAATAGATGTAGGCCTACATATTCTATCCTACATATTTCTTTTTACATTTAGGTGCAGTTCTGGCCGAAGACCCCAATAAGTTGACACATCACAGTGCCCAGATCCTGATCCAATACCTGATGGTCTGCTGTCGTGACCTCGAAAAAATTAAGGGAGATTTGCTAGAGATCAGGGCAAATACAAAGCGGGTGGAGGAAAGGCTCCAAAATATCATGGCTGTGCTTGGGCGTGTCTAATGTTTTTACACCAAATAACGTTTTACTTGCAGAGATTTCTATTTTTTTTTGTTATTTTACCCTTTAATGACTAGCACATGTTTAGCTTTTTCAAAATTTTGAGAAATATAGTTTGTTTATGCATGGCTGGTCATGCGTTTTAATACACCTGAAATTAAGGGAACATCCACATTTCTAAGGAAGTTGCCCACCTAAACAAAAAAAATAAAGGTATTTTTACATAACAAATCATTGTGGCTTCATTATGTAAATGTGGTGCTGAGTGAACTAATCAATGTTTGGTGTTTACACTGACAATGAAGGCTAATTAAAAGATTTTTTAATCCACATGGCAAAACAAGTGCACTAGGTAAACCTACCAGAAACATCAAACATTATACAATAAAAATGACAAACCAATCTTTACTCAAGAAAAAGTTTTATTTTTTTGGTCTAAAATTATTATAGATTGTCTGGCATTTCAATGGCCCCCCTACCCATAAAATAGTCCACATATTGGTTACGGACCTCACGTCCGGTTGGGGGGGCCAGGCCAGGACGGCCAGGTTCCAGGGCCACCAAAGTTTCTGCATTGATTAAAGAGGCCTCAGGCCCACTCAAAGATATATAACTCGTTGAATGCACCCTTAGGAAATTATGCAGCACACAGCACGTCATAACCACATGGTTCCATTTGTATGGGGCAAGGTGGATGGAGGTAAGGAAGAGGCGAAATCGGCTGGCCATGATCCCAAACGCATTTTCCACCACCCTTCTGGCTCTGGCCAGCCGATAATTGAAAACCCTCCTCTCAGGGGTGAGGGTGCGTTGCGGGAATGGCCTCATCAAATGGGGTCCCAGGCCAAACGCCTCATCCGCCACAAACACAAAAGGTAGTCCCTCCACATTCTGCTCCGCTGGTGGCAAGGCCAGCAGATCCAAAAGGAGCCGTTCTCCAAACTCCGTCTGGGCAAAAACTCCTCCATCAGACATCCTGCCATTCTTGCCAACGTCCACATAGAGGAACTCGTAGGTGGCCGACACCACTGCCATCATCACGACGCTGTGGAACCCCTTATAATTATAATAAAAGGATCCCGAATGGGGTGGTGGGACGACCCGAACATGTTTGCCGTCGATGGCTCCTCCACAGTTCGGAAAGTTCCATCGCTGGGCAAACTCGGAAGCCACATTCTGCCATTCATGTGGCGAAGAAGGGAACTGTGGAATTAAAGAAATAACAAATTAATACTTGGAGCCAGAAACATTGAAAGCTGATTTCATACACACATTCATGGCCAACATTGGTAGAAACTGTTCAATACATAAAAATTTGGAAGCTAGAAAAAAAAAAAAAAAAACATTATGGGGGGGGGGGGGGGTTGAAGATGAGTTGGGAATATCACACATGAAGGCTGTAGCACTCTGTATTGAAGTTAACAAAAATGAAACATTCCTAGGCCAAATTTAGGGTGCGTTTTGGGTAAAGCACTACGATGGAACATATAATAAAAAACATGGAAATGACTAGGCAAGGTAGGTATGGCCCCAGGATAGCATGCTGGAGAGGTTAGGTAAGCCAAATTTACAGGTAATCCTCAAACCCCAAACTTAAAATAATAAAACATGGGGAGAAAGGGGACATTCCCTGCAGCTAAGAATCATGTGAATTAGGGACTGCAAATAAAGCAAATTAAAAATATCCAAAAATAAAAACCATACAATGTGAATTTTTGAAGAAGAACACTTACCTTAATATAGTCCTCCTGCAAAACTTGAAGGATGGCAGAACAAGTCTCTGGTATAATGATCCCCAGAGCCTGGGGGGATATGCCTGTGGAGAACTTAAGGTCCTGCAGGCTTCTCCCAGTAGCCAGGTATCGCAACGTGGCGATGAGCCTCTGCTCAGCACTGATGGCTTCCCGCATAACGGTGTCCTGCCTGGTAATATAGGGGGACACCAAAGCCAACAGCTGCTGAAATACGGGGTCAGACATCCTGAGGAAATTCCTGAAATCATCAGGATTATTCTCCCTGATCTCCCGCAACAAAGGCATGTGACAGAATTGGTGCCGCTGGAGCAACCAATTCTTGGTCCATGAACTCCTCCTGACCCTGCTCATGGCATGGAGTCGGGATACAGCATGAACCCCTGCACCAACTACAGCACGAACTCTACGACGAGTACGTAGCCGCAACATGGCTAGATAACGGTCGGCTGAACAGAACGAACTAGAAGAACGCACGGAAGAACAGCAAGGCCTATGAAGAACAAGCTGAAAAACACGAACGTGCAGAGCAGGCCGCACTGAATAAACAGATACGAACTGACTACAAGCAGTGCTAAACAGATACGAACCCACAGGCGCAAACTGAACTCCCGAAAATGATCTTCAAAGCACGAAGACTGAAAAGCGCGAATCGTCTCTCACCAAACTTTTACTAACACGCGGAAACACGGAATTAGCAAAAGCGTCCCAAAGGGTGGCGTCATTCGAACGGAACTTCCCCTTTATAGTGCCGTCGTACGTGTTAAACGTCACTGCGCTTTGCTTGATCGTTTTTTTTAATGATGGTGTGTACGCAAGGCAGGCTTGAGAGGAAACATGAAAAAAAACGAGGAGAAAAACGTTGGTTTAAAAAATGACATTAAAAACGATCGTGTGTACGGGGCATAAGTGTTTGGTGCAGACATCTATGAACAAATCTCCAATGGGACCCCTATAGGGGATATGGTGAACAGTCAGGTAACGGCAGACCCAAATTTAAACCAGCAGCTCCTACGGGGGTAGTGCTACATGTGGGGGCTCGAGTCTGGGATTTGCCGTTACTGGTCGCAACTCAAGTAAGCTGTTCACCGGGAGCCTATGCTAAAGAGGGCTCTGGACTGTGTTACTTTTCTAAAAAAAAGGGGTTAATTTGCGGATCACTTCTTAGCCACGTGGGCTGTGGGCGGAGCCAAGAAAAGGCAGAAAGCCCGGGAGCTACGTGACTAGAGGAGCGAGTGGGAGGAGTTCCCACCTGCTTGCTGCGTGAGACACCGCGTGTGTGTGTCCAACACTATCTGATTGTATAGCCATGTCTTCAATGCCGTTGATGCAGTCTGCTATGGGGCCCGGGATGTTTCCTGTGGGTACCGCTATAAGTGTCGTGCTTACCAAGTGAACTGGGCCACGGGCATCGCTACAGAAGAGGCTGCTACCTTTGCTTCTGCGGCTATACCTGCACTTGCCGCATCTGCTACAATGACTGTTCCAGAGGGAGATGGCGATGTTACTGCCATCAAAGAGTCATCGGCGGACATCGTTACTGCTGTTACCTCCGCTGCACCTGCTCCGGCTGCACCTGTCCAGAGGAAGGTGGGATATGTGAAAGCCTCCCGCAGCCATGGTCGAGGCCTACCCCAAAGACTACCCAAACCGGATCCAGAGAGAGGAATAATCCCTGAGAAATCCACGACAGGAACAGGTGAGAGATCTGGGGATAATGTACATGCAGCGACTGTCTGTAAATATATGCCTGCGGAGGAGTTACGGGACTCTGAATTAGACTCCCTGTCAGATATCTCCGGAGACAATGATTTGTTCGAGACGATGTCTCAGGAGATGTTATGGGCGAATGGTGATGATGTCGCTTCAGCCTTCACTTTTTCTGATTGGGTAGTTATGGACTCGGGGAAGACATCACCCAGTGTGGAACCCCCCGTTGCTACTAACGAGATTCTGGCCAGAGGTACCAGTTCATTTGGGTCAGAAAAGTTGTCTACCAACGCTATGGTGCGCAAATATCTGACCTCATGTGTGCCTTCTAGACAAGGAAGTGCCAGAGCTTTGCCAAGGCTTGCCCGATTACAAAGATTGCTAAATAAAAGGGTAGCCACAGAATATGGACTGGAGTTTCCTTATGTTCCCAAGGAGATCATGCAGGAAATTTAACTTAACAGAGAGCAGTGGTACAGTGATGCTGTTTGGGACTATCTGTCTGTACCAAAGCCTTTCATAAGAGCAGGCTATTCCTCCACTATGGATGATCGTTTCAATGGGTGTTTGTTGCACTGGAACTAGGGATGAGCCGAACACCCCCCGGTTCAGTTTCGCACCAGAACCTGCGAACGGACCGGAAGTTCACGCAAATTTTAGAACCCTATTAAATACAATGGACGCGACCGTTCGAAATGTAAAGTGCTAATTATAACGGCTAATATGCATGTTATTGTCCTAAAAAGGGTTTGGGGACCCGGGTTCTGCCCCAGGGGACATGTATCAATGCAAAAAGAAGTTTTAAAAACTGTAGTTTTTTCGGTAGCAGTGATTTTAATGATGCATAAAGTGAAGGAAAAAAAAGTGACATATTCCTTTAAATATCGTACCTGGGGGGTGTCTAAAGTATGCCTGTGAAGTGGCACGTGTTTCCCGTGCTTAGAACTGTCCCTGCACAAAATTACATTTCTAAAGGAAAAAAAGCCATTTAAAACTGCTTGCGGCTTTAATGTAATGTCTGGTCCCGGCAATATGGATAAAAATCATTGAGAAAAATGGCATGGCTACCCCATCATCCACCCCTACCCCAGCCCATTACCAGCCCCTTTGGGTCTTGTATGGATATTAAGGGGAACCCTGCACCCAAAATAAAAAAAGGCCCTATATACTCTGAACAGCAGTATACAGGCGGTGCAAACAAGACACGGACTGTATGTTTGTTCTTAAGTAGAATCTGTTTTTAATTTGGAACATGTACATTTTTTAAGTGTAGCTCTAGCCAAAAAATCTATTTTTAAGCTTTTTGGAGTACATAGGGAAGGGTTAACACCCCTGTAACATTTGTTTTGCTGTCTGTGCACCTGTTCAGAACATTTCACCTCACTTTCCGTCCCAATGACAAATGTTTTTGGAAAATTTGGGTTTTTTATTGAAACAAGGATTGGTGATAAAGCATCAGTAGAGAGGAGACAACTTTTCCCATATTAACTCTTATAGGAGAGAATTTCCCTTCCTAGGGGTAGATTTCCTCTCACTTCCTGTTGTCTCCTTCCATTTGCAAGTAGGAGTCGTTTGTAAGTTGGATGTTTGAAAGTAGGGGCCTTGTGTAGATACTCTGCAGAAATTTGCCCCTTAGGTGTTGGTTTTGCCACAACACTGTAAGCCCTCACAGTTACTCTTGGTGGGCGCTAGAACGCCCTGCTGTCAACTTTTATATCAGGAATTGTAATTACATGCCATTGTTGAACAGTGGTAGGAAAAATTGGGCCTTTGGTGGTGGTGCTGGTGCCACAACACTGTAAGCCCTCACAGTTACTCTTGGTGGGCACATGAATGGGCCCTGCTGTGAATTATTAGATCAAGAATTGTAATTTCATGCCCCTGTTGAACAGGGGCTGAAAAATTGGGCCTTTGGTGGTGGTGCTGGTGCCACAAGACTGTAAGTCCTCACAGTTACTCTTGGTGGGCGCAGGAATGGGCCCAGCTGTGAAATATTAGATCAAGAATTGTTATTACATGCCCCTGTTGAACAGGGGCAGAGAAAATGGGCATTAGGCACTGGTGCTGGTGCCACAACACTGCAACCCCTAGCAGATACTGTACTTAGAGCGCAGCAATGAACCCTGTTGCAAAGTATTAGACCAAGAATTGCAATTACATGCCCCTGTTAAACAGGGGCAGAAAAATTGGGCCTTAGGCACTGGTGCCAAAACACTGCAACCCCTCACAGATGAGCCCTGCTGCAAAGCATTTCATAAAAAATTGTAAAAACACGCCCCTGTTAAACAGGGGCTGAAAAATTGGGCCTTGGGCACTGGTGCTGGTGCCACGACACTGCAACCTCTCCCAGATACTCTAGTTGGAGTGCAGTAATGAGCCCTGCTGCAAAGCATTGAATCAAATATTGTAATTACATGCCCCTGTTAAACAGGGGCTGAAAAATTGGACCTTAGCCATTGGTGGCGGCACCCAGAACCAAAAATATTCTTCCAAGCTATCAGCAGGATCATTGAGGAGGAAGAGGATAGTCAGTCAACATAACAGAACAGTCACTCAGCATCAGCAAAGGCAGTCTTGAAGGGATGATACATTTAAAAAAAAAATATTTGGTTACATCAGCTTCAGGTGCTTGGTAGCTGGTGGTGATCCAAGACTGATTCATCTTTATGAATGTCAGTCGATCATCCAAGTCGGTGGAAAGGCGCACCCTGTGATCGGTAACAAAGCCTCCAGCAGCACTGAATGTGCGTTCCGAAAGAACGCTGGATGCAGGACAGGCCAGTAGCTCAATTGCATACTGTGCAAGCTCTGGCCAGTGATCCATCCTCAAGACCCAGTAAGCCAGAGGATTTTCGGTGGGAAAGGTGTCCAAGTCTGACCTTGCCCACTAGGTATTCCTGGACCATGTAAATCAGACGCTGGCGATGGTTGCTGGAACCGATCATACCTTGGAGCTGCGGACTAAAAAATTGTCTGAACGCATCGGTCAGACGGGCACCTTCTCCACTGCTCCTTCTTTGACTGACCGAAGCCTCAGCAACTCGTTGTCCAGGACCAGGAGTTTGTAACCTCCCAGTCTCTGGGAACGCGTTGCACAGACCTTTCTGCAAGGCCTCCCGGAGATGTCTCATCCTCTGCTCCCTCTGCGACGGCAAGATAAGGTCCGCAACCTTACCCTTGTACCGTGGATCAAGGAGAGTGGCCAGCCAGTAATGGTCCCTCTCCTTGTCCTGAAGAATACGAGGATCCTTCCGCAGACTTTGCAGGATCCCCTTGAATGCCTACGGAGCACCGCTGGTTCCGAGGACAAAGCACAGGAATAGGCCATGGAGGAAGAAGAAGAGGAGGGGGTGGAGGAGAGAGGTGTGTCACAACCAGTAGTAGCATTTTGGAGGCATGGTGGCGGAACAACCTCCAACACTACTGCACCTTGTCCTGCATCTTTCCCAATTGCCAAAACAGCGACCCAATGGGCCGTGAAAGATAGGTATCGTCCCTGTCCATGCCTGCTGGACCATGAGTCAGTGGTAATATGCACCTTACCGCTGACCGCCCTGTCCAGCGAGGCATGGACATTACCTTCCACATGCCGGTAGAGAGCCGGAATTGCCTTCCGTGAGAAAAAGTGGAATTTGGGAACCTGCCACTGAGGAACCGCACATTGCACAAACTCACGGAAGGGGGCCGAGTCTACCAACTGAAAAGGCAGCAGTTGAAGTGCTAGCAATTTAGCCAAGCTAGCATTCAACCGCTGGGCATGTGGATGGCTGGGAGTGAACTTCTTTCGACGGTCCAGCAGCTGCCTGCTACAATCGGACGTTGGTGTACTGCTAGCAGAGTGCCCGCAACTACTTGGCTGTGACACACCTAAATCTACACCTTCATTCCTCTCAGTGCAGGTTTCAGAGAGGACTGAAGGTATAGTGGGGTTGGAGATCCCAGCTGATGAGGAGCAAGGAGAGGTCCGCTTTGTTCTTTGGTGTGGGTCTTTAAGGTACGCTTAACAACGAGCTACATGGCAGGTCAACATATGTCTGGTCAAGCATGTGGTGCCCAAGCGGCTGATGTTTTGGCCATGCGAGATACGCTTGAGACATATGTTGCAAATAGCAGCGGTGCGATCTGATGCACTCGACTCAAAAAAGGCCCACACCAAAGAACTTTTGGAATAACGCGCAGAGGCAGTGCCCTGCACAGGCGGAGCTCTGCGGTGTGATTCAGTCGGTGTGCTGCCCTTAAGCTGGCCCCTGGAGGGCATCCTGCCTCGTTGAAGATGTGCCTCCTCCTCCTCCTCTCTCCTATCAGGCACCCATGTGGACTCAGTGACCTCATCATCCCCTCCCTCTTGATCACTGGAGCAAACCTGGCAGTATGCTGCAGCTGGTGGAACATGACTGCCAGATTGCTGTCCTTCTTGAGCATCCCCTCTCTCTGTGCTCACTCTACTGCCTTCCTCTAGCTGGGTATCATCATCAGAGCCTTCAAAACGCTGGGCATCCTCCTGGAGCATGTACCCAACACTGTGCTCAAACAGTTTGGGGGGCTCCTCAGGAGGATATGGTGGGTCTAGGGAAGGAGTGACTGATGACATTGATACGAGGGAAGAGGACACGTTGGCAGCTGCTTTGCCAGTACCCTGAGCCTGGGTGAGAGAGGATGAGGAGGATGAGGAGGGCTTGGTCACCCACTCTACCAAGTCTTCGGCATGATGCGGCTCAACACATCCAGCTGCCGGAAATAAGGACAAGTGTGTCCCATGGCCACGTGCTGATGATGATGCACCGCGTCCACAACCAGCACTGTTGCCCTTAGACACAAAGCCTGCTTGCCCTCTTTTATTGGCTCGTGACTGTCTGCCTCTCCTTGTTGGCCTTCCAGACATACTAATGGCCTGAAGGGAGATGGGAAAACCAGCAATAAGGGGTAGCTTCAGGTGTATACTGTGCAGGAGGCACTTACACCCACTGTAACTGCTGCAGATGCCTGCCTGTGTTACACAAGAGAACAACACCAGCAATAAGGGGTAGCTTCAGGTGTATACTGTGCAGGAGGCACCTACACCCACTGTAACTGCTGCAGATGCCTGTCTGTGTTACACAACAGAACAACACCAGCAATAAGGGGTAGCTTCAGGTGTATACTGTGCAGGAGGCACCTACACCCACTGTAACTGCTGCAGATGCCTGCCTGTGTTACACAACAGAACAACACCAGCAATAAGGGGTAGCTTCAGGTGTATACTGTGCAGGAGGCACACTACACCCACTGTAACTGCTGCAGATGCCTGCCTGTGTTACACAACAGAACAACACCAGCAATAAGGGGTAGCTTCAGGTGTATACTGTGCAGGAGGCACACTACACCCACTGTAATGGCTGCAGATGCCTGTCTGTGTTACACAACAGAAAAACACCAGCAATAAGGGCTAGCTTCAGGTGTATACTGTGCATGAGGCACCTCCACCCACTGTAACTGCTGCAGGTGCCTGTATGTGTTACACAACAGAACAACACCAGCAATAAGGGGTAGCTTCAGGTGTATACTGTGCAGGAGGCACCTACACCCACTGCTGCAGATGCCTGTTACACAACAGAACAACACCAGCAATAAGGGGTAGCTTCAGGTGTATACTGTGCAGGAGACACCTACACCCACTGTAACTGCTGCAGATGCCTGTCTGTGTTACACAACAGAACAACACCAGCAATAAGGGCTAGCTTCAGGTGTATACTGTGCAGGAAGCACCTACACCCACTATAACTGCTGCAGATGCCTGTCTGTGTTACACAACAGAATAACACCAGCAATAAGGGGTACCTTCAGGTGTATACTGTTTCATATGTTGGATCATGTGATAATACTGGAAGGCATTTGGTCACTATATGTTTAATTTTTTGGAACTCTGCACTATAGAGAGTAGAAAAAGTAGGGATAAAGTTACTGGAGTTTCTTTTTCTTGCATTTTTAAATCTATTCTTATTTTTGTTTTTGTTCTTATTCTTGTTTTTATTCCTGTTCTCATTCTCATCCTCTCCATGTGTATTATCCACCTTTTTGCAAAAGAGAGCATCACGAGATGCGCCCCTAGCAATTGATAATCCTTTGTTTATCACTGGTGTAGGGTATCCACTTTCCTCAAATCTAATGGACATGGCTCTCGCTTCCTCTTCAAAGTCCGCATTTTTACTGCATAGTCTCCTAAGTCTAAGGAATTGTCCAATGGGAATGCTATACATGGTATGTGTAGGGTGACTTGAGTCCGCTCTTAAAAGGGTATTCCCCGCACTGGGTTTCCTGTATAGGCTAGAATAGATGACATTGTTTTCACCTGTTAGTCTAACATCTAAAAATTCAATGATGTTTTTGTTAAGTGTGCCGGTGAAGCGTAGATTGAGTGCGTTGTCGTTCATATACAGTAACCATGTTTCCAGATCACATAGTGGATCGTTAACAATAAACAAAAGATCGTCTATAAACCTGCAAAAGAATACGATGTCCCTGCAGCAGGGGCTATGTGGTCCAAAAATGCGGAGCCTCTCCCACCACCTCATGTAAAGGTTGGCTAGGGATGGTGAGAATTTGGCACCCATCGAGGCTCCGCATTTCTGGAGGTAATAGCCCCCATCGAACATAAAAAAATTATGAGTAAGAAGATATTTTAGACACATTATAATAAATTCCTGTGTGGTGGAGGAAAAACGATCCGATCTCTGTAGGAAATAGGAAACAGCTTGTAAGCCTAGGGTATGTGGTATGGAGGAGTACAGGTTAGAAACATCACAGGTGATCCACTGACAGTTCTCATCCCATGTAATATCGTCCAATTTTGTCAAAAGATCATTGGTATCACTGATGTAACCTGGCAGGTCCATAACCAAAGGTTGTAGTTGTTCATCCACCCACTGTCCTAGACGTTCATTTAAAGAGTTAATCCCTGCTACAATTGGTCTACCTGTGAGAGGTGAAAGACCCTTGTGCAGTTTGGGGAGATGATGAAAAATAGGCATGACAGGAAAAGGGGGGGATCAGAGTTTCTTTTTCTTTTTCTGTAAAGATACCTATGGAAACAGCTCTGTCCAAAAGTGCAGAGAGTTCTGTCTTGAATGGTTCTGTAGGGTCACCTCTAAGTTTGTGGTAAGTGGTGGTATCCGATAATTGCCTTAAAGCTTTTTGTTTATATGTGGTGGCATCTAGGACAACTACCACTCCGTTTTTGTCGGCGTTCTTTATAACTATGGAGGGATCCTTCTGTAAATTGTCTAATGACATTTTTTCTTTGACAGATAAATTATCAATGTTCTTGTTATTGGTATTGTTGAATGTATTTTTAGCTAGAAGTAATAGATCCCTTTCTACTAGTTTTTGGTATAAGTCCATGTCTTTACCTCTGGAGTTTATAGGGTAAAAGTCTGATTTAACTTTAAAACAAGCCGGATTGCAACCTGGACCAATGGTGTTTGTAGTTTCACTGGCTATACCTGTTTCATCAGCAAGATCTATCAAGTCCATGAGAGCACATATATCGGGGAAACGATTAGAAAAAGTGCACACTCACCCATGGAAGAGTTGTCTACAGAGGAATCCGATGATGCAACGTCTTGTTCAGAAAAATTGTGTTTCTGTAGTGTAAGAACTCGTGCCAATCTGTTTACATCTATGATAGTGTTAAAAAGATTGAAATGATTTGCAGGGCAGAAGTTCAAACCTTTTGATAGCAATGAAATGTCCGTATCTGTCAGTGGATGGGCCGACATGTTCATCACATTCAATGTTTCTGCTACTTGCGATCCCGTAGAGGATAACGATTTCCTCTGCTGTCTTCTGTGTTTTTTTCAACCTCTCCTGGTTTTTTTGTTTTTTTGTTTTTTTTCTTGTTTTTCTTGTTGTGGTTCTGGCCATGTTGGTTTAAAGAAGCCGATGGATCTTTGCGTGCATGTTCAGGTTTGTGGCTGGTATCAGAGGAGGAATCAGATCCAGTTGCTGCAAGTGTGTCATTGAGCGGTTCACCCTCAGTATCTGAGAAACTGACCCGCTTTTTGCTGGGGGTTCTTCGTGAACGGTTTGTGTGGAATGTTGTTTTTTTTCCAAGTATAAACCTTATTTGCATCATAATCCAGCTGGTCTCTGTTTTTTTTCTCTCTCTTAGTAGTAATTACTCCCTTTTCAAGTTTATCCATTTTTTTATTTAGCTGAATGTCTAAATCCGAATAGCCAGGTTGTCCTTGTTTATCCACCCATTCCTTCTGTATTAAAGACATTTCATTTTGTACTCTGTTCAGTTCTTTTTGCTTGAAATCTATGATGATTCTCATCAGTTCAAACGAACAGGCAGAGAGGGTGTTTGTCTATTTTGTTTTCATGTCTTCATCCAAAAAATCAAAAGTGGGAAATTTCTTGATGCGTAATCCCCGAGGTATCTGTTCCATGGTGATATATTCGGTGAGAGTGTTGACATCCCAAAACGCTCTTATTTCCTTCGCCATGAGGCTTTCGAGTTTGCGGAATATGCGCCTCAAAGAGAGGTCGACTACATCCGAACTTTGTGAAAAAAGTTGCTGGCCGGAACGTAAGCGGTTGTTGGCTGGGGCTGTGAGGGTTCGGCTAAACCCTGTATCCACTTCCGTAGTCTTTGTGGTGGTGGTGGATTCAATAAGTGTCATTGTAACAGGGTAATCCATAGTGTGTGTACACACTGTATTGAGGAATTCCGGTGCTGGAGGATAGGCCGCTGAGCAGGTACAAAAATGGGCAAAGTCCAGGTAGAAACAATGAAAAAGGAACGTACCACTCAAAGCTGAGATGCTCCAAATGGCTGCTCCCGCCCTGTTATTCACACACGTGCTGGCTTTGCACTAATGCATTGGAAGAAAAAAGCCCTGAACTGCCGCACTCTGTATAGACAGTTTTATTTTCAAAAATGATGTTTAAAATTAATCCATAAATCCAAAACAATCAAAACGAACAGTGGTCATGGAGGGGTGGATGGCTAACGCGTTTCATCACGTCAGTGTTTGACGCTTACTCATAGCTGAAGTGTGTGGGAATCCATTAGAGGCATAAATAGGAAATGAAATAAATTTCATGCCAATCAGTGCTGACTGAACACAGCAGAATGGAATAGAGCTGTAATTAACTCCGACACACTTCGAAATGGAAAAGGCACTCATATGAAAAACATTCATGTGAAAAACATACATATAAAAACAATAGTGCAATTAATGCTGTGTCATATTATGTCAAACATACATTTGAATCAAAAAGTATATATGTGTACTATGTATACATGTACACGTGTATACAACCCAATAATGAAAATCAAAATGTGATGTCTAGTGTTAAAAGTTATTTCTTAAAGGTAAGAATAATAATTGTTATTATAAATGCAAGATACACCGGTGTGTGTTGATGTACGCACTTAAGTTCTGAAATAAAGAACTGATTGAAGTGACAAGACAACAAAAGTTGTGTTTGTGTGGGATGTATTAAATAGATTCATGAATGAGCTCAAATGTGACGATGTAACATATGTGACAGTGATAAACCTAAACTTGTGTGAATTAATTGCCGAATAAAAAGATATATAAAATATATAGAAAAAATATATAGAAAAAATATAGAAAATATATATATATGTGAAAAAGAAATACATATGTGACTGTGTATAGTGGTGTGTAACGTTTATATTGTTTCTAAATTATATTTAAAAGTTTCAAAACTAAACTAAATAATAAATTAAATATAGATGTACACTGGTATGTATGCTGAGTGCTGCTACCAAAACAAATATAGTAACAACTGTACATTAAACTATAAGCGGACTTAATGGGAAAAAATTATGAAAATGGGAATATAGTCTTAATCCATACGAATGTCTGTACATATAAATATATTATATCTAACTGAATGTAGAAAAACATACAAATCTGACTTATATAACAAAGTCCATGGATGCATTGTATTATGGAACAAAACATGCATAGAACTTATAATTTATAATGAAGACATAAACAAAGTAAAATTTATATGTGTGAAAATTATATATATGTTTATAAAATGATATGTATATTTAATTGGAACTATGGTAGACACATTCACGCTGACAAAGTGGTCATCTGCAGGCCTGGAAAGGACAACGTTGTCTACTTTATCACCACTTTGGATAAGCAAGGGAAAAACCTGACTCTGCCCGATCCTCGGTTTTACTGGTGATCAATTATAGTGACTGTCCTGTTTGTTTTTCCACCTTGCAAAGAGACTGTGTGGAAAAGAAAAATCCTCTATGCAAAAAGAACTGTGGGGTATATAGCTAGGTAGTGTTAGGTTACAGGAAACCTCAGAGTCAGGATTTCTCTACCTGTTCCAGCACTTGTATTGAGGACTATTGCCATATTGTTCTTCTGCCACTAGGTGGTGTAAGTTTGCACAGCAAAAACTGGACTTTACTTTTCTAGCTCTGCTGTGTGTGTATGTTAAAACCTGTATTTCTTTTGCTACCTCACCCTTTCCCTTTCCCATTCAAGTTTGTGATTCAGGTATCGACTCTCAGGAGTGAGAGTCATTTTTTTCAGACGATGAGGACATTGTCTATTGCGGTGGGGGAAGTGTGTAGCACCCTGCTCCTATTGAGTAGGCGCTATTTTTAAATTTAAGTTTATCTGAGCTGTAGTTTAGCTCAGAATATTATGTTAAATTGCTGGTTTCTGTTCCAGTTCAGTTGTGTTGTGCATTTTCCACTTGGCCGTGGGTGTCGCTGTCACCCCCGGTCAGTGTTGGAAATGCAACAGGCTGGATGCATTGAGTACCTCTTTGCCCAGAAACAGTCCAGTGGGAGTGGTTCACCTGCTGTGCATTCTGGGAGAGGGTACTTAAGGGACAGCCACCGTTTTCGCGGTCTCTCTGACCTGATGGCCCTCCTGGCCTAAGGTGTGTCGTAGCAGTTCTTCTGCCTCGGGGCCCGCTGGCCCGAGGCCTTGTTACTGGGAGTAGGCCCAGGAGTTTCTGGGGCCTACTGTATTCAACAAGTCTGTGGCAGAGACTATAACCGAGCACCACACCAGCTGCTAGGTCAGTGAGAGAGGCCTATCCGGAGGTTGCTAGATCCAGTTGTGGAGTTGTTTGTCCTCTGGATCAAAGAAGTACCCGTGATCCGCAAAACAATGTACCTGAATCTCCCCTAACCCTCCATCCTATCTGACGTATGTTAATAAAGCATTGGAAAAAGAGACTAAGTGTTTGGTGCAGACATCTGTGAACAACTCTCCAATGGGACCCCTATGGCGGATACGGTGAACAGTCAGGTAACGGCAGACCCAAATTTAAACCAGCGGTTCCTACAGGGGTAGTGCTACATTTGTTTTATTTAGTTTTGTGTGTCAAGTTACCACAATAACATTATTATCTTGTATTTTTTAACCTCAAGGAGGTTGGTTGGTGTCCCTTGTTAATTACACATTGTATTTACAAAATGTACCTGCCTACTCACAAACAAACTGTCCTTTTTTAAGAAAAACACATAGGCAAGTATTTGCTGTAAAAATAAATTCCATTTATTCTGGCTCATAACAAAATAAAGAGGAAGGCAACGCTGGAGAACCTGCTGCAATTTGCAAAGCCTTGGGACCCCAGGGCACACATCAAGTCTGTGGACAATAAAATTGGGAGCTTGAGAAGTCCATACAATTGGGAGCACAACCTGGTCCTGGACTCCCAGAGATTAGGAACAGCAGCAGATGACATATATGTCCCCAGTCTGTGGTACTACAACAGCCTGTGTCTACTCTTCTGTCAGACCAGACAGAAGCCGGGCCATCGCTTTCTCGACTTCTTTGTAACCTTCCCTGCACCCTTCTTTGCAGCCTTCCCTGCAGTCTTCTCTGCAGCCTTCCCTGCAGTCTTCTCTGCAGCCTTCCTTGCACGCTTCGTTGGAGCCTGTGGCTCTGGAGGTGGACTTGTGGCAGGAGGAGGAGGAGAAGGACGGGCAACCTCACAAATTTTGGCATTTTTGGTGATTTCGCCCCTCAACCCCATATTGATGGCTTTGAAAACTAGTGGCTCACAAAGGAGGCGTTGGCCCCTCTCCATAATTTTTGCACCAATAAGGCTGGCATAGCCCTCTTGAGTGGTGGTGGGTTCTTGAAGGGTGGCATGAGCCTCCCTAATGAGGGCTATTGCTGCCTCCTCCATGTTCCTACCCCTCTTGGCCTTTCTTGTTTGAAGGCGGATGGGAGGCATCTGTGACTGTGTGCTGCCGCTGGGCCCGGCCACCTGCTGGCTGCCACTGGGCCTGGCCACCTGCTGGCTGCCACTGGGCCCGGCCACCTCCTGGCTAACACTTTCCCCTGCTTCCTCCTGCCCGCCACTTTCTAGACCCTCATCCTGGCTGAGGTCTTCCTGTGTATAAAAAAGGGACATAGTTTTAGTTTTTGTTTCATCAATCACACACAATTTTCAGCTCATGACTGTTGCAAATTGAATGTTAATAAATAGAAAAGACTATCATTCTGACCCCAGCATTTTTCATTCTTGTCCCAATCATTTTTAGCCACTACAGTCTATTGATATGTAAAACACTTTTTGTTCAAACATTAATTTCTTATCAATATTAACATCTATTTTACATCATTAATTTTACGACAATAAATCTTTATAAAAATACTATACCTGGCTCCAGAAGTCCACATCCGGTTCTTCCAGGATGGAAGGCTCTGCTTGCTCCTCAGAAGGCTCAGCTTGGATGGATGGAAGGCTGGATGGAAGGCTGGCTGGAAGGCTGCAGGGTAGGGTAGAGAGGGATAGCCTCACTTCCAGCTGGTCGTCCAGAAAGCTCAATTTGCTGTAGTACCACAGAGTAGGCACATATACATCCGCTGCTGCTGCTCCTGATTTAATGGACTCCAGGACCTTTGTGCGCTCCCTCCTGTATGTGCCCCTCAAGTTCCCAATTTTATTGTCCACATCCTTGATGGTTGTCTTGGGGACCCGTGTCTGCACAAATTGGAGCATGTTCTCCAGCGTTGCCGTCCTCACTCCTCTTTTTTTATGTATAGGGTTTTTTGTTTCCCACAGAGCAGGCATTATCTGTCCAGGAATTCGCACATAAAGTCGTTTTTTTTAAAGGCATTCATTCTTTCTGCAAGACAAAACACAAGCCAAAAATAGCAATGTCAGTCTTTAAACTCTACTAATCTTTAGGTCACAATCTCGAAGCAGTATAGGCCACTGATGCCCCAAGTGAAAATGTTACCTTCGGTCTCACGTTCGTAGCTTGCTCCTTCCTCCACACACAGAACGTAGGTACGACACACTGCGCATGCGTGAAACACCACCCATGTCACCCGCCCCTGATGTTCATTCTAATATATTCCCCTCCCATTCTCTTTTGGCGCGCAGTGGGAGACGACATGGCAGACACACAGTAGGTTCATGCTAATTACAGTAATGATAAGGAAAGCCCGGAGCCAGAAACGTCCCAATCCAGGAGGAGATACAAGGCCTCAAATATATCCTTTGCAGAGATGGCGGAGATGGTGTACATCTTGAGGAGGAGCGACTATGATGGGAAGCATGGGCCATACACCAACCCTAATGTCAGAAAGGCCAAGATCATGACTAAAGTTGTGAGAAGTCTGCACATGAATTTTGGGGTACAACAATCCAAGGAGCAGCTGCGGAAACGCTGGTCAGACCTGAAACTGAGGGAGCATGACCAATACAGAAGGATCAAGAGAATGCTTAAAAAAAGTAAGTATTTGTCCTGTGTTCAGATTATAATAACTTGCATGTTGCTCCATGTGCTTTTCTTTACTGTTGGACAGTTTAAAATGGAAACTTTCAGGTAAGTCGGCACAGTAATTGGTCGCAGGAAACATCGTTCCCCACTACATATGATGTTTTTGTTTGATACAGGGTTAACTTCATCTGGTCATGCCTATTTGTATTAAAATAATTTTATTACATTGTTGTCTAGATGTGTTTGTCACTAGAATGAAATGCAAACTTTATTCAGTGGAAAGGAGAGGACACTCACAGCAGCTGTTTACACATCTGGACTCAGGAGCACTAGTGTGGGACACCAGAACAAACTTTAGGGTGTCCCACACAGGTGCTCCAGTCAGTGTTGCCAACCGTACGTATATTAGGGAAACTTGTTCACGCTCGGCCGGGCGGCGCACGCGCGGTAACGTGATGTTGCCGCTGGCACCATTTTTGAAAAGGCGACAGCGGCTGGCGCGACACAGCACACTGATGATGTGGAGAAGTAATATGGCGGTGGACAGAGGAGGAGGCTACTGTGAGGGGGTGAGGAGGGCACCATCATGTCCACAGCCTGTCTCCACTGGCACCTCCTATAGTATGTCCGCAGCCTCTGTCCCCCTCCTGTAGTATATCCGCAGCCTCTGTCCACCTCCTGTAGTATGTCCGCAGCCTCTGTCCACCTCCTGTAGTATGTCCGCAGCCTCTGTCCACCTCCTGTAGTATGTCCGCAGCCTCTGTCCACCTCCCGTAGTATGTCGGTAGCCTCTGTCCACCTCCTGTAGTATGTCCCCAGCCTCTGTCCACCTGATGTAGTATGTCCGCAGCCTCTGTCCACCTCCTGTAGTATGTCCGCAGCCTCTGTCCCCCTCCTGTAGTATGTCCGCAGCCTCTGTCCACCTCCTGTAGTATGTCCGCAGCCTCTGTCCACCTCCCTGTAGTATGTCCGCAGCCTCTGTCCACCCCCCTGTAGTATGTCCGCAGCCTCTGTCCACCTCCCTGTAGTATGTCCGCAGCCTCTGTCCACCTCCTGTAGTATGTCCGCAGCCTCTGTCCACCTCCTCTAGTATATCCGCAGCCTCTGTCCACCTCCTGTAGTATGTCCGCAGCCTCTGTCCACCTCCTGTAGTATGTCCGCAGCCTCTGTCCCCCTCCTGTAGTATGTCCGCAGCCTCTGTCCACCTCCTGTAGTATGTCCACAGCCTCTGTCCACCTCCCTGTAGTATGTCCGCAGCCTCTGTCCACCCCCCTGTAGTATGTCTGCAGCCTCTGTCCACCTCCCTGTAGTATGTCCGCAGCCTCTGTCCACCTCCCTGTAGTATGTCCGCAGCCTCTGTCCACCTCCCTGTAGTATGTCCGCAGCCTCTGTCCACCTCCTGTAGTATGTCCGCAGCCTCTGTCCACCTCCTGTAGTATGTCCGCAGCCTCTGTCCACCTCCTGTAGTATGTCCGCAGCCTCTGTCCACCTCCTGTAGTATGTCCGCAGCCTCTGTCCACCTCCTGTAGTATGTCTGCAGCCTCTGTCCACCTCCTGTAGTATGTCCGCAGCCTCTGTCCACCTCCTGTAGTATGGCCCGGGAAGAAACAGACGTGTGGACTGGGGAGAGGAGATCAGAGCCACCAAGCTGGAGCCGTCTGACTGAGCCCCACACTGTGCACCTGAGAGGAGGTCAGTGACAGTGCCGCCAGGCCATTCTGAGGGGGGGGGGGGTCACTGATGTAAGGATGTGAGTGAATACAATAATGTAAGGGGGCACTGATATAAAGGTTTTCCCCTTATATTAGTACCCCCCCTTACCTTAGTGTATTCACTCTGCGGAAGGTGGTCTCTATTCACCAGAGCCCCCCTCCACATCAGAGTTCCCCCTTACATCATGATCTGCAGCATTCCCCTTTACATAAGAGTTCCCTTGCACTGTAAGGGGCATCCTGCAGACTCTGATGTAAGAGGGAACTCTGTGCTGGCTGGATTATAGTAATCTAACCTTCATGTAAATTGAGAAAAATGTTTTTTGACTTTTGTTTAACTTAAACACATTGATAAATAGCATTAGCTATGTGTTTATAGTTCAAATATTGATATTTGCACTGTTTAGCACTAAAAACAGTGATTGTAGTTACTTTTTTGCAGCGTCAGTAAAAAATGCGGCTCTGACAGCAATTTTCATGATTTTTGCCAGTAAAAAAATTGGTGCCGTTCAGAAATTTTGGCATCCTTGCCAGTAAATTTCACTTCAGGGTGTTGGCAACACTGGCTCCAGTGGATACTTGGGGTGTCTCCATGTGTGAAACTTGGCCAAAAAAGGTAAGTATTCCAGCTTCGGTAAGGGAAAAAAAACACTTGGAAAACACTTGGAACTCTGCCAAAATACACAATTGTACCCCACTTCCAAGCAATGTTTCATATTCCTGTTTCTGGCCTCAAATATCTGTTTGCTAAGTATACCTATTGTTTCATTCTTATAGGGGAGCAAAGACTGAGAGGACACCTCTCAGAGGACACCAGGAACCCCACACCTCCTAAAAAAGGGGACCAGAGAGAACCCCAAGATGAAGATGTGGAGGAAGGAGAGGTCGAGGAAGAAGAGGTGGATGAAGTGGTGGAAATTGTCACCACAACAGGTCAGTGTTTCTCACCACAGCTTTAGGTAAGAGATGTAGGCCTGCATCTTTATAATACTTTTTTTTTTTTTTTTTAGGTGATGAACATGTTGGTGAAGAAGAAACTCCTCATTTCACAAGTGCTAGTGCACAAATTTTAATACAAGAAATCATGGTGTGTAGTCGAGAACTAGACATTATGAGGAATAATATGAATCATATGGATCAAAAATTGATTGATGTTTTGGGGCGAATCTAAAGAAACACAAAATTCACCCCCTTTTGTTCTTTTATGCACTTTTTAAAAATGTTACTACTTTATTCCTGCAAAATTTTGTAGATGCACACAGTGTGTCAACATGTGCTATCTGCCATCACGGGACATCAATGTACGCGTTTTGTGGGTGCAACCCCTTCCTCACAACTCAAGTAGGTGAGAGGAAGGGGTTGCACCCCCAAAACACGTCCATTGATCCCCCATGATGGCAGATAGCACATGTTGACACACTGTGTGCTTCTACAAAATTTTGCAGGACATTAGGCATGGGATCATAAAGAAATCTGCATTTCAGATCCGTATTTGTGTTCATCTTCTAAATTTGGCTTGTACAGGGGTGACATCACCCCCCCCCCCCCATCTAATGAAGGCAACAGCAACACATTGTTGACATACTAGAATCTCTAATATTGCCTTCACATTTTGTAAGTTGAACTTTGTAAGTTCCAGAGTTTTGTATGTTATGTTTTGAAACATGCCTTTTTTTATGCCAAAAAATAAATAAAATACAATTTAATTAAAGCCAGATGTATATATTTGTAAATAATGTTTTATAATAACGCATATGTGAATGTGCACGGAGTAAAATTTGTGAAAATTTACAATGTGTAGCTTCTTCTTTCTATGCTCAATACCATTTTTGGTAGTACCGTATTTTTCGGACTATAAGACGCACTTTTTTCCCCCAGAAATATGGGGGAAAATGTCCCTGCGTCTTATGGTCCGAATACATTACAGGGGCC
Source organism: Rana muscosa (assembly GCA_029206835.1). Lineage (NCBI taxonomy): Eukaryota > Metazoa > Chordata > Amphibia > Anura > Ranidae > Rana > Rana muscosa. The sequence goes on along the minus strand of CM055127.1, from coordinate 234,232,703 downwards.
CCGCCCCCGCCGTCGCTGGCACCGCCCCTGCCATCTGCTCACAGCCTCTGGAATCCCCAACCCCGCCACTAGCTCCGCCCCCCCGTCGCAGTGTCAGGGGCTTTGCGATTTGAATTAGAGCCGCTCTCTCTCTCTTTCTCTTAGGCTTACAGAAAGGGAGGGGGCGGCGGGGGATATCCGCAGCTCTCCTCTCCCTGTCACAGCGCCGCTGCCGAGTTCTCTGGCAAATAGAGCAGCGGCACTGCGACAGGGAGAGGAGAGCTGCGGGCTGTCTGTATATCCCCCGCCGCCCCCTTCCCTTTCTGTAAGGAGAAGAGAGAGAGAGCGGCTCTAATTGGATTTGCTGGGTCGCCACCCAGCTTCCTACCCACTGTTTCCCCCCCCCATGATTGGCCACAGCAGAGGGCCAATCAGAAGACACTGGGGGCATCATGGGAAATGAAGTCCCTGCAGAGTTCTGGCACCAGTTCCCCCAGCATGCAAGCACTCTGCTGGAGGGGAGGGAGGGAGGGGGTGTTAGAACTTGAAGAGGAGCAAAAGAGAATACTCTGCTGGGGGACACCACTAGAGAGCCACGCTGTACCCCGCACCACCAGAGAGCCACGCTGTACCCCACACCACCAGAGAGCCACGCTGTACCCGCACCACCAGAGAGCCACGCTGTACCCCGCACCACCAGAGAGCCACGCTGTACCCCGCACCACCAGAGAGCCACGCTGTACCCCGCACCACCAGAGAGCCACGCTGTACCCCGCACCACCAGAGAGCCACGCTGTACCCCGCACCACCAGAGAGCCACGCTGTACCCCGCACCACCAGAGAGCCACGCTGTACCCCGCACCACCAGAGAGCCACGCTGTACCCGCACCACCAGAGAGCCACGCTGTACCCCGCACCACCAGAGAGCCACGCTGTACCCTGCACCACCAGAGAGCCACGCTGTACCCTGCACCACCAGGGAGCCACGCTGTACCCTGCACCACCAGGGAGCCACGCTGTACCCGCACCGCCAGAGAGACACGCTGTACCCGCACCACCAGAGAGCCACGCTGTACCCGCACCACCAGTGAGCCACGCTGTACCCCGCACCACCAGAGAGCCACGCTGTACCCCGCACCACCAGAGAGCCACGCTGTACCCCGCACCACCAGAGAGCCACGCTGTACCCCGCACCACCAGAGAGCCACGCTGTACCCCGCACCACCAGAGAGCCACGCTGTACCCCGCACCACCAGAGAGCCACGCTGTACCCCGCACCACCAGAGAGCCACGCTGTACCCCGCACCACCAGAGAGCCACGCTGTACCCCGCACCACCAGAGAGCCACGCTGTACCCGCACCACCAGAGAGCCACGCTGTACCCCGCACCACCAGAGAGCCACGCTGTACCCCGCACCACCAGAGAGCCACGCTGTACCCTGCACCACCAGAGAGCCACGCTGTACCCTGCACCACCAGAGAGCCACGCTGTACCCTGCACCACCAGGGAGCCACGCTGTACCCGCACCGCCAGAGAGCCACGCTGTACCCGCACCGCCAGAGAGCCACGCTGTACCCGCACCGCCAGAGAGCCACGCTGTACCCACACTGCCAGAGAGCCACACTGTACCCACACCGCCAGAGAGCCACGCTGTACCCACACCGCCAGAGAGCCACGCTGTACCCACACCACCAGAGAGGGAGCCACACTGTTCCCGCACCACCAGAGAGGGAGCCACACTTTAACCGCTGTACCCGCACCACCAGAGAGGGAGCCACATTGTACCCGCACCACCAGAGAGGGAGAAAGACCGAGCCACTGCCAGGATACAGACATGCTACACTACTGACTAGAGTCACCCCGGGCAACCCAGAGTGAGCGAACGTCCAGCCAGAGGGATCACTGTTGCGATTTCGCTGGGTCTGGTAAGAGGGCCTGTTGGCCATTATTCATTACTGTTCCCAGGGACTGAGCCATTAGGAAGTGCCTAACCTGATATCCTCTAGGCCTTATTGACTGCCACGACGTCCCCTCTGTCCTCTTCCCGTGGCGTCCCCTCTGTCCTCTTCCCACGGCGTCCCCTCTGTCCTCTTCCCACGGCGTCCCCTCTGTCCTCTTCCCACGGCGTCCTTCTCCCAGGGCGTTACTCTGTCCTCTTCCCAGGGCGTTACTCTGTCCTCTTCCCAGGGTGTCCCTTTGTCCTTCACCCACGGCAACCCTCTGTCCTCTTCCCACAGCGTCCCCTCTGTCCTCTTCCCATGAAGAGGACATTGGTCGGGCCTTGACAGGAAGGGGTGGGTCATATTTAAATTAGGGGGTGCGCAAGTTTAGTCAGGCCTAGGGCAGCACAAAACCTAAATACACCACTGATGGCATGGTCACTCTGCGTTTACTGTGGCATGGTCACTCTGTGTTTACTGTGGCATGGTCACTCTGTGTTTACTGTGGCATGGTCCCTCTGCGTTTACTGTGGCATGGTCCCTCTGCGTTTACTGTGGCATGGTCCCTCTGCGTTTACTGTGGCATGGTCCCTCTGTGTTTACTATGGCATGGTCCCTCTGTGTTTACTATGGCATGGTCCCTCTGCGTTTACTATGGCAATGGTCAGGCTGCATTTAATGGGCACTGGAAAATATTTTAGTACACAATTTGGTTCAGAATATTTTTTTTCTTGTTTTCCTCCTCTAAAACCTAGGTGCGTCTTATGGTCAGGTGCGTCTTATGGTGCGAAAAATACGGTAAGTTGGTGTTTACAGTGACAATGGGGGTTATTTACTAAAGGCAAATTCACACTTGGCACTACAAGTGCACTAGGAGAACCTAGGAGACAGCTAAATAAAACACAAACAGTAAATCAAATTCAAGATGATTACAGGTCAAATTTTTTTTTTTTTTTTTTAAAGAAATCAAACATCTTCTGGCGTAGGAAAAAAAGAAAATAAACTGTGCTAAGATAAATAATGGCAATCTGTTGTGTGCACAAACAAATATACCTGAAAACTAAAAATTGGAAGCAGCAACTATTCTGCAAACAACCAGTGAACGAAAATAAGAAATAATATAGTTGCGCTAAACCTAATATGGTGATAATTAACAAACGAATGTCATGAGTGATCAAACTAATGAAACACAAACTGAATGAGTAAAAACACAATCAGCAAAATCAATACAGTGTACAAAAAATAAGTTGCAACGTATAAAGTTGAATTTATAAAGTGCAAAAATAATAATGAAAAAAGTTCGTAAAGTGCATGAAATTAGTCAAAATGGCATCCAACTCTTCAGATGAGGACACAAACCAAGTGATTTCCACCACCAAAAGACAAGTAATTGTGCTTACCAGAGCACCATGGTCCCCTATAACGGAGGACCAAAAAGTGCTTGTAGTGAATCTCAGCTGGATCGTGGTGACACCCTGTGTTCACAGCCTCGTTAGTCAGCACATTCCACAGTGATAAGCCAGTTGGTAATGATGCAACATGCAAGGAAGACAGATGCTTCGATAGTGTAAAATCTTCCAATGGTTTATTAAAAAGTAATATTAAAAATGACACTCACAATTTACAAAGAAAAAAAGAGCCTTAAGCCTGCTGCGCCGGCCGGACGCAAGCAGGCAGACCCGTCCGTGTGGAGATCGAGCAGTGGAGAGTGATGACGTCACCACCCCGCTCGTTCCACCCTACATGTTTTATGATAGGTCACGTCGTCTTGGAGCACGGGCGGCGTGCTGCATTATCCCCCTTAAATACACAAACAAATAAAACCAAGCCTTGCTTCCGAAGTGTGCACATGCGCATTCACCTCCAGAGCGCCCAAGCCTCGTTCTGGGTCGCCATCAACACATGTCCTCACCTCGTGTATTACCGCGAGTGTTGGTATGTTGGGACTTCAAAGGCGAACCAAGCCTCGTTCTAGAAATGCGCGCAAGCGCAATCTCAAACGAAACCTCCAGGCCTCGTGTTGGAATACCGTCAGCACAATATGTAAAGACGGCATATTCACGCGAGAGCTGGTGGGGCGGTGTCTGGCAGGGCTGGGGACAGGGATGTGTATATATTCATAATATACTATGAAACATCTTCCTTAACAAGATGAACACAATAAAACAATAAATAAATTGGAGATTGTGAATGATGCAAGATCAAAAAAGATCCGACCGAGGAGGGAGAAGAGACACTTCAACATGGACAATCACCGGAACTAAATAAGAAACCCTCTTGGTGTCACAGACAACCACGTTCTGCCGCGACACCTAGTGGACAAATTTGATGTAAAAAGTCTCAGGATAAACCCGCGTGATGGGTCATGCGGGCTGCCCTTAAGAGACGATAATAATGAAATGGACCAAATCGGGGGTGAACCTGGAACAATCTTAAAAATTCATCCCAAACTGACTCCCGAGAGGCCCATGTCAATCCGTGGGCGATGAAGCCACATTGGACATTAAGAAATTTAAACTGCAAATTAGACCTTTGTAAAAAGATCCAAAAAGTAGAAATCTAAAAATGTGAATAAAAAGAATTAGGAATGTATAAGATTAGGACATATGACGGAGGCCCAGATCAAGGCAGAGAAATGCAAGACCACACATCTGACCCATAACACATATATTGGTGAATGATTAAATATATAGGGTTACAGGTTAATACATTTGTAATATGCCCATAAACACAAGCTATTCTATTAAGAGTTATTGATAAAAGCATTAATATCGGTGTCGACATTAAGGCCAAAGGGTACATAAGTTCTCAACCGATGAATCCAAGCCATTTCTTGCTTAGAGATTTCTCTTACTACTGAGCTGCCCCTCCAATGCGTAGGGCGGAACGAGCGGCTTGCTGATGTCATCACCCTCCACTGCTCGATCTCCACACGGACGGGTCTGCCTGCTTGCGTCTGGCCGGCGCAGCAGGCTTAAGGCTCGTTTTTCCTTTGTAAATTGTGAGTGTCATTTTTAATATTACTTTTTAATAAACCATTGGAAGATTTTACACTATCGAAGCATCTGTCTTCCTTGCATGTTGCATCATTACCAACTGGCTTATCACCGTGGAATGTGCCGACTAGCGAGGCTGTGAACACAGGGTGTCACCACGATCCAGCTGAGATTCACTACAAGCACTTTTTGGTCCTCTGTTATAGGGGACCATGGTGCTCTGGTAAGCACAATTACTTGTCTTTTGGTGGTGGAAATCACTTGGTTTGTGTCCTCATCTGAAGAGTTGGATGCCATTGGACTTTTTTGCACGGGTGGTTTATTATCACTGAAGTGAAATTTGGACTAATTTCATGCACTTTACAAACTTTTTTCATTATTATTTTTGCACTTTATGAATTCAACTTTATACGTTGCAACTTATTTTTTGTACACTGTATTGATTTTGCTGATTGTGTTTTTACTCATTCAGTTTGTGCTTCATTAGTTTGACCACTCATGACATTCGTTTGTTAATTATCACCATATTAGGTTTAGCGCAACTATATTATTTCTTATCTTCTGGCATAGCAATGGCCCCCTACCCGTGAAATAGTCCACATATTTTTGGCGCACATCACGGGCGCTTTGGGGGGGCAAGCCAGCTTCCAGGGCCGGGATTGGATTGAGGTCCTGAAGTGCGGCCTCATGCCCAACTGAGGGCACATAATTTGGTGATGTTTGCCGTAGAAAGTCGTGCAGCACACAGCACGCCATCACAATGTAATTTAGTTTATATTCCGCCATATTGATCGAGGTGTGAAACAGGCAGAACCAGCTGGCCATTATGCCAAACGCATATGCCAAACGCATCCTCGACCACTCTTCTGGCTCTGGCCAGCCAGTAATTAAACACCCTCCTCTCAGGGGTGAGGGTCCTTTGGGGAAATGGCCTCAAAAGATGGTTTCCAAGCCCAAACGCTTCATCAGCCACGAACACAAACGGGAGTTCTTCCACGTTGTCTTCATCAGGTGAAATTGCCAGGCCACCCCTCTGGAGACATCGGGAGAACTCTGTCTGGGCAAACACTCCACCATCGGACATCCGGACATTTTTCCCCACGTCCACATATAGAAAGTCATATGTCGCCGACACCACCGCTATTATCACAATACTATGGAACCCCTTGTAGTTGAAATAGTATGACCCCGAAAGGGGTGGTGGGATTATGCGAACATGCTTCCCATCTATTGCCCCTCCGCAGTTGGGAAAGTCCCACCGCGTGGCAAACTGGAATTTGACACAGTCTGCCATTCCTGTGGCGTAGAAGGAAACTGTGGAGTCAAACAAGAAAAAAATATATTAGTACTTTTGCACATAACATTGCGAGCAGATTATAAAAAAACATTCGGGGCCAACATTAATATAACATATATTTAAAGGAGTATTTAAAGCCAAAATTAGAAGGCACAATTATCAGATTCCTCACCCCCTCTGATGGCCCATTGTAAAAATTTGGGGGGGGGGGGTTCTAACTGACTTTGTGACCCAAAAAAATTACTCGGACACTCTGTCTGAATTTAATGAGAACAAAAACATTTGTACACATTTTTCTGGGTGTTTAGGGTAAAGCACTACAATTATTGTAATTAGGGAAGGATGAAAGAAATACAATACATTAGCATACATTCAATACATAGAATGTGATGTTAAAGGAGAAAACTTACATTAATATAGTCCTTCTGCAGGACTTGGATGATGGCAGAACAGGTCTCTGGTATAATGATCCCCAGAGTCTGGGGGGAGATGCTTTTTGATAACTTCAGGTCCTGCAGACTTCTCCCAGTTGCCAGGTATCTCAACGTGGCAAATAGCCTCTGCACGGCAGTGATGGCTTCCCGCAGGACGGTGTCCTGCCTCGTGATATAGAGGGACACCAAAGCCAACAAACGGTAAAAAACGGGGTCGGTCATCCGGAGATAATTCCTGAAGTCATCAGGATTATTCTCCTGGATCTCCAGCAGCAGAGGCATGTGACAGAATTGGTCCCGCTGGAGCAACCAATTCTTCGTCCATAAACTCCTCCTCATTCTGTTCATTGATTGAGCTTGGGTCAAAGCAAGAAGCCCAACACCAAGCCTACGCACAGCACGAAATTTACGATGAATACGTACCCGCAACATGGCTAGAAAACGGTCGGCTGGTCAGAACGAACTAACAGAACGCACTGAAGAACAGCAAGGCCTATGAAGAACGACCTGAAAATCAGAAACGAGCGGACAAGAACGCACTGAAAAAAACATACACGCACTGACTACAAGCCCTGAAAGACAATTACGAACCCACAAGCACAAACTGAACGGGAGAAAATGAACTGAAAGCACAAAGACTGAAAAGCGCGAATCGTCTCTCACCAAACTTTTACTAACACGAGGATCAGCAAAAGCAGCCCAAAGGGTGGCACCGTTGGAATGGAACTTCCCCTTTATAGTGCCGTCGTACTTGTTGTACGTCACCGCACTTTGGACGGGCGGACTTTTGTCTGAGCGTATGTATGCAAGGCAGGCTGAGAGGAATTCTGTTGGGAAAACTGTTGGTTTTTTATCCGATGGAAAAAACGGTCGTGTGTACTAGGCAAGAGACTGTGGGGAGTAGTGTCAAGTCGCTGTGGCCTGAGGGTGCAGGATTTGCATGTTGGACTGGGAGCAGTAGTCCGTTTGTTGCCATGTGCTACTAAAACTGCTAGGCCGCCGTGGAGAGGTACTGCATAACTCTTACTTAGTAAAAGCGCTCAGGTGACACCATTCAAGGAACTTTGTAACAGTAACTAAGTACATCCAGCAAGCTGGGGTTATTCAGAGTGATTCCTTTTTGTCTTACTGGAAGTGATGAGACAGGAATCTAAAGCCTCGTACACACGGCCGAGAATCTCGTCAGGAAAAAAAATGTTGTTTTTCTTGACGAGATTCTTGGACAAGAAACTTGTCCCAACCGAGTGTACACACGCTCATTTCAAAGAACCCGCGGTTCTTTGAATGGAGCGAACGCGGTGACGACATCATCGACTACGACGAGCGTGCGCTCGTCACATTAGATGCCGTCGCCGCCATCTTGCTACACCCTACCTATGCCTAGGAAGCTACCGCGCATGCGTCAAAGTCATTTCGAGCATGCGCAGGTTTCCACAGTGACAGGTAAGTGTACACACACTCGGGTTTCTCGTCGAGAAACAGGCTGACGAGAAACCCGACGAGAAAATTGACAGCAAGTTCTCTATTTTTCTCGTTGAGATTCTTGTCGGTTTTCTTGACGAGAAAACTGAAAGCCGCGTACACACGACCGATTTACTCGGCAAGAAAGCTCTGCCAGCGAGTTTCTTGCTGGTTCTTGCCGAGAAACTCGGTCGTGTGTACGAGGCTTAACAGTTTTGCAACAAAGGATTTGTACAGGAGGAGAAGAGTCCTGGGTAGGGATGAGCTCGGTGTTCGAGTCGAACATAGGTTCGACTCGAACATCGGCTGTTCGCGCGTTCGGCGAACAACGAACGATTTGGGCCGTTCGCGCCAAATTCGAGTGACGCGAACGGCCCACAATACACTGCGCCATCGCAGTGTAATCCCGGCGCTGTGATTGGCCAAGCATGCACTGTGACCCTGCATGCTTGGCCAATCACAGCGCCGGCAGCGAGGAGAGCAATGATTGGCCACAGGCAGGATGCCTGTGGCCAATTATAGTTGAGGGGGTTTAGTACACGCCCCACAGTGTGTAGTGTGTTCCGGAGCAGGGAAAGTGAAGGATAGGCAGGGACAGTGTCAAATCTTGTCAAATCTATTCTTTGCTAAACCTTGTGTGTAGGGACAGAGAAGGATAGGCAGGGAGAGTGTCAGTGTCATATTCTTTGCTAAACCTTGTGTGTAGGGAGAGAGAAGGATAGGCAGGGAGAGTGTCAGTGTCATATTCTTTGCTAAACCTTGTGTGCAGGGAGAGAGAAGGATAGGCAGGGAGAGTGTCAGTGTCATATACTTTGATAAACCTTGTGTGCAGGGAGAGAGAAGGATAGGCAGGGGACAGTGTCAGTGTCATTGTTGCTAAGCCTCCTGCACATTATACACCTGAAGTTAGCCCGTATTGCTGCTTTTTCCTGGTGTGTTACACCAACAGGATTTTGCGGCACTTACAGCGGGCGGAGTGTACCTCCTGACCATATTACACCTTAACTTAGCCTGTATTGCTGCTTTTTCCTGGTGTGTTACACCAACAGAATTTTGCGGCACTTACAGCGGGCGGAGTGTACCTCCTGACCATATTACACCTTAACTTAGCCTGTATTGCTGCTTTTTCCTGGTGTGTTACACCAACATGATTTTGCGGCACTTACAGCGGGCGGAGTGTGCCTCCTGACCATAGTACACCTTAACTTAGCCTGTATTGCTGCTTTTTCCTGGTGTGTTACACCAACAGGATTTTGCGGCACTTACAGCGGGTGGAGTGTGCCTCCTGACCATATTACACCTTAACTTAGCCTGTATTGCTGCTTTTTCCTGGTGTGTTACACCAACAGGATTTTGCGGCACTTACAGCGGGCGGAGTGTGCCTCCTGACCATATTACACCTTAACTTAGCCTGTATTGCTGCTTTTTCCTGGTGTGTTACACCAACAGGATTTTGCGGCACTTACAGCGGGCGGAGTGTGCCTCCTGACCATATTACACCTTAACTTAGCCTGTATTGCTGCTTTTTCCTGGTGTGTTACACCAACAGGATTTTGCGGCACTTACAGCGGGCGGAGTGTGCCTCCTGACCATATTACACCTTAACTTAGCCTGTATTGCTGCTTTTTCCTGGTGTGTTACACCAACAGGATTCTGCGGTACTTACAGCGGGCGGAGTGTGCCTCCTGACCATATTACACCTTAACTTAGCCTGTATTGCTGCTTTTTCCTGGTGTGTTACACCAACAGGATTTTGCGGCACTTACAGCGGGCGGAGTGTGCCTCCTGACCATATTACACCTTAACTTAGCCTGTATTGCTGCTTTTCCCATTTCCCTGCAGGCCATTAGAATGTCTGGAAGGCAAATAAGGAGAGGCAGACAGTCAGGAGCCAAAAAAAGAGGGCAAGCAGGCTCTGTGTCTAGAGACAACAGTGCTAGTCGTGGACGCGGTGCATCGCCATCAGCACGTGGCCATGGGACACGCTTGTCCTTCTTTTCGGCAGCTGGACGTGTTGAGCCGCATCATGCTGAAGACTTGGTAGAGTGGATGACCAAGCCCTCCTCATCCTCCTCATCCTCTCTCACCCAGGCTCAGGGTACTGGCAAAGCAGCTGCCAAAGCGTCCTCTTCCCTGGTATCAATGTCATCATCAGTCACTCCTTCCCTAGACCAACCATGTCCTCCTGAGGAGTCCCCCGAACTGTTTGAGCACAGTGTTGGGTACATGCTCCAGGAGGATGCCCAGCGTTTCGAAGGGTCTGATGATGATACCCAGCTAGAGGAAGGCAGTAGCGTGAGAGCAGAGAGAGGGGATGCTCAAGAAGGACACCAATCTGGCAGTCATGTTCCAGCAGCTGCAGCATACTGCCAGATTGGCTCCAGTGATGAGGAGGGAGGGGATGATGAGGTCACTGACTCCACGTGGGTGCCTAATAGGAGAGAGGAGGAGGAGGAGGAGGAGGAGGATGAGGAGGAGGCACATCTCCAACGAGGCAGGATGCCCTCGGGGGGCCAGCGTAAGGGCAGCACACTGACGGAATCACACCGCAGAGCTCCGCCTGTGCAGGGCGCTGCCTCTGCCCGTTGTTAAAAAAGTTCTTTGGTGTGGGCCTTTTTTGAGTCGAGTGCATCAGATCGCACAGCTGCTGTTTGCAACATATGTCTCAAGCGTATATCGCGTGGCCAAAACATCACCCGCTTGGGCACCACATGCTTGACCAGACATATGTTGACCTGCCATGCAGCTCGTTGGCAAGCCTACCTTAAAGACCCACACCAAAGAACAAAGCTGACCTCTTCTTGCACCGCATCAGCTGGGATCTCCAACCCCACTATACCTTCAGTCCTCTCTGAAACCTGCTCTGAGAGAAATGAAGGTGTAGAATTAAGTGTGTCACAGCCAAGTACTTGCGGGCACTCTGCTAGCAGTACACCAACGTCCCATTCTAGCAGGCAAATTTCCCTGCCCCAGCTGCTGGACCGTCGAAAGAAGTTCACTCCCAGCCATCCACATGCCCAGCGGTTGAATGCTAGCTTGGCTAAATTGCTAGCGCTTCAACTGCTGCCTTTTCAGTTTGTAGACTCGGCCCCCTTCCGTGAGTTTGTGCAATGTGCGGTTCCTCAGTGGCAGGTTCCCAGACGCCACTTTTTCTCACGGAAGGCGATTCCGGCTCTCTACAGGCATGTGGAAGGCAATGTCTTGGCCTCGCTGGACAGAGCGGTCAGCGGTAAGGTGCATATTACCGCTGACTCATGGTCCAGCAGGCATGGACAGGGATGTTACCTTTCTTTCACAGCCCATTGGGTCACTCTTTTGGCAGCTGGGAAGGATGCAGGACAAGGTGCAGTAGTGTTGGAGGTTGTTCCACCGCCACGCCTCCAAAATGCTACTACTGGTTGTGACACACCTCTGTCCTCCACCCCCTCCTCTTCTTCTTCCTCCGTGGCCTCTTCCTGTCCTTTGTCCTCGGAACCAGCGGTGCTCCGTAGGCGTTCAAGGGGCTACGCAAGTACGCAGGCAAAAAGATGCCATGCTGTGCTTGCGCTGGTGTGTTTGGGGGACAGGAGCCACACTGGGGCAGAGGTTCTGTCTGCTCTGCAGGGGCAGGCCGAGAGGTGGTTGACGCCACGCCAGCTTAAGCCAGGAATGGTAGTTTGCGACAATGGCACCAACCTCCTCTCCGCTCTCCGACAGGGACAACTGACCCATGTGCCCTGTGTGGCTCACGTCCTTAACCACTTCAATACCATGCACTTATGCACCTTCCCGCCCAGACCAATTTTCAGCTTTCAGTACTCTCACACTTTGAATGACAATTACTTAGTCATGCTACACTGTATCCAAACAAAATTTTTATCATTTTCTTCTCACAAATAGAGCTTTCTTTTGGTGGTATTTAATCGCCACTGGGTTTTTTATTTTTTGCGATATAAGCAAAAAAACAGCAATTTTTTTTTTTTTAAAAACACACTTTTTTAGTTTCTATTGTAAAATTTTGCAAATAAGTAATTTTTCTTCATAAATTTGTGCCAAAATGTATACTGCTACATATCTTTGGTAAAATGAACCCAAATTAGTGTATATTATTTGGTCTTTGTGAAAGTTATAGAGTCTACAAATTATGGTGGCAATCACTGAAAATTTATCACATCTGATCACGCCTGATGTACTGAAGGGATATCTCATTTCTTGAGACACTAACAAGCGAGGAAAGTACAAATACCCCAAAATTACCCCTTTTTGGAAAGTAGACAGTTCAAGATATTTACTAAGAGACGTGGTGAGTTTTTTGAAGTTGTATTTTTTTCCCACAATTCTTGGGAAAATTAATTTTTTTTTTTTTTTTTACACAAACTGGTCATATTAATAGTTTTTTTCTCTCACACAGCATATGCATAATTGCAACTACACCCCAAAATACATTCTGCTACTCCTCCTGAGTGTAGCAATACCACATGTGTGAGACTTTTACACAGCCTGGCCACATACAGAGGCCCAACATTGAAGTAGCACTTTCAGGCGTTCTACAAGCATAAATCGCACATATCCTTTCTCAACCACCTATTACACTTTTGAAGGCCCTGGAGCACCAGGACAATGGAATTTTCCACAAAATGACCCCATTTTGGAAAGCACACACCCCAATGTATAATCTATGAAGCATTATGAGTCTTTTGAACGGTTCATTTTTTTCCAGAAGGTTTTGGAAAATGTGGAGAAAAAATGAAAATGCATTTTTTTTACACAAAGTTGTCCATTTATAAGATATTTCTAACGCATAGCATATACATAGCAAAAATGACACCCCAAAATGCATTCTGCTACTCCTCCTGAGTATAGCGATACCACATGTGTGAGACTTTTACACAGCCTGGCCATATACAGAGGCCCAACATTGAAGTAGCACTTTCAGGCGTTCTACAAGCATAAATCGCACATATCCTTTCTCAACCACCTATTACAATTTTGAAGGCCCTGGAGCACCAGGACAATAGAATTTTCCACAAAATGACCCCATTTTGGAAAGCACACACCCCAACGTATAATCTATGAAGCATTAGGAGTCTTTTGAACGGTTCATTTTTTTCCAGAAGGTTTTGGAAAATGTGGAGAAAAAATGAAAATGCATTTTTTTTACACAAAGTTGTCCATTTATAAGATATTTCAAACGCATAGCATATACATAGCAAAAATAACACCCCAAAATGCATTCTTCTACTCCTCCTGAGTATAGCGATACCACATGTGTGAGACTTTTACACAGCCTGACCATATACAGAGGCCCAACATTGAAGTAGCACTTTCAGGCGTTCTATAAGCATAAATCGCACATATCCTTTCTCAACCACCTATTACAATTTTGAAGGCCCTGGAGCACCAGGACAATAGAATTTCCCACAAAATCACCCCATTTTGGAAAGCACACACCCCAACGTATAATCTATGAAGAATTATGAGTCTTTTGAACGGTTCATTTTTTTCCAGAAGGTTTTGGAAAATGTGGAGAAAAAATGAAAATGCATTTTTTTTACACAAAGTTGTCAATTTATAAGATATTTCTAACACATAATATGTACATAGCAAAAATTACACCCCAAAATGCATTCTGCTACTCCTCCTGAGTATGGCGATACCACATGTTTGAGACTTTTACACAGCCTGGCCACATACAGGGGCCCAACATCCAAGTAGCACCTCCAGGCATTCTAGCAGCATTAATTGCACATATCATTTTCTGACTACCGATCACATTTTTGAAGGCCCTTCATATATCTAACACATAGCAGGTACATACCAAATAACAAAAGATTACCTGTGGTTTTAGAAGTGCAGTGGTCCACAGAGGAGAGCATCAGTCCAGGCAGCAGGCAGGGATGAGGTCAGCGACAGCAAAAGCAATCATCCAGGCAGCAGGCAGGAATACTGTCCATAGTTCGCACAGGCAGAGATACTGTCAGCACAGCCAGAGCACAGCCAAAGCACAGGTCCAGGTAGCAGGCAGAGGTGTCCCGGCAGAAATGCTGTCCAAAGTCAGTAGAGGCAGCAGGCAGATATATGGTCAACACAGCCAAAGTATTGGTCCAAGCAGCAGGAAGAAACATGGTCCATAATGTCATGGGTGATTACAGGCAGTAATATGGTCAGCACAGCCAAATTATTGGTCCAGGCAGCAGGAAGGACCATCAAGCTTAGGGCCAGGGGGACAGGGGTAGAGGCTTCTCCCACCCAAATCGCTTTGAAGCCTCCGGGCAACCAGACCCTGTTCTTGGAGCACAGAAAACGAAAAACTGGTTTTCTCTACTCAGAACGCTATTCTGAAGCCCCTCACATATGTGAGACCCCTGTGTACTAAAAGTAGATGGCCAAAAGATCAGTCCAAGTGGCAGGCAAAAACATGGTCGATTAACAGGCCAAGGTCGGTACATGTGGAAGTCAGAAACGTGGTTTAAATCGGCAGGCAGAGGCATCGTCGGTAAACAGGCTGAGGTTGGTGCACGTGGAGGTCAGAAACGTGGTTTAAATCGGCAAGCAAAGACATCGTCGGTAAACAGGCCAGGGTCAGTTAATTAACATGGAAGGTAGTTAGTAACATGGTAGCAGGCAAATAGGGAAATGGCAGTCTGTTAATAATAAGGGGAACTAATGGATGTATGATAATTTTTGAAGCAATTTCCGATGCACAGGCCAGGTTGGGAGGGACAATCGGGACAATAATAGTGTCTCTTCTTACTCCTCCTCTGCTGCATACACGGCATTTCTTTTGGCGTCTTCTTCCAGATTCTGTGGGGGGGATGCTAAAGGGATAGTGTCGCTCGTGAAGCCGACTCACACTATCAGAGCGAATGCTTCCTGGGGCGGGATCTTGTTGGTAAATGAGGGCATCGATGATATCTTCGATATATTGGAGGTAGTGGAGTCGATGATTTTGAGTTGCTTTTTGGTAGCAGACAAACGAATTAAAAAGGGCCATGTGAAACAGGTGAAACGCAACTTTTTTGTGCCAATAATGGGACTTTCTGGTTGATAAGTAGGGCTGTAGCATCTGGTCGTTTAAATCCACCCCCCCCCCCCATGTACAAATTGTAGTCGTGGACACATTCGGGCTTTACAATGGAGCCGCGTCTTCTTGGGATCTCCACCATGGTGTCATTGTGGATCGTAGAGAGGATGTGGACATCTTTCTTGTCCCTCCACTTCATGGCCAACACCTCCTCGTTCCTCATGGATGCCGATTCTCCAGGTCGCAATTTTTTTGTCAATAAATTTTGTGGGAATCCCTTCCGTTTTTTTTTGAAGGTACCGCAGGCCGGGGTTTGTTTACTGTAAAGGTGGCGAAAAAGGGGCAGGCTGGTATAATAATTATCAACATATAAATGGTAACCTTTTCCGAACAGGGGGTATGCCAACTCCCAGACAATTTTCCCACTGGTTCCAATATATGTGGGGCAATCACGGGGCTGGAGCTGGGAGTCTTTGCCTTCGTAGATCCTGAATTTGCAGACGTATCCGGTGGCTCGATCACATAATTTATTTAATTTTAACCCATACCTGGCTCTCTTGCTTGGTATGTACTTCTTGAACTGCAGTCGGCCGGTGAAATGTACGAGGGACTCGTCCACACAAATTTTTTGGTCTGGGATGAAAACTTCTTCAAATCGCTGGGAAAAGGCATTGATTAGGGGGCGTATCTTGTATAATTTGTCGTAGTTGGGATGATCTCGGGGAGGGCACTGTGAATTGTCATTGAAGTGGAGAAAGCGCATAATCATGTCGTATCTTTTCCTGGACATGACAGCGGAATATATGGGCATGTGTTGGATGGGGCGTTTGGACCAATATGAATGGACTTTGTTCTTTTTTGTAAGCCCCATATTGAACATAAGGCCCAAAAATAATTTAAATTCCTCCAATGTTAGACGCCGCCACTGGAACATGCGGGCGTAGGAAGAATCGGGGTTGGCAGCAATAAATTGGGATGCATACAGATTCGTTTGATCCACTATATTCTGCAGCAAATCTTGTGGGAAAAATAAACAAAAATAATCAAATTTAGAAAAATTTGTAGTGTCGGGCTGCACACCTGGCTGTGCGGTGAAAGGGGGGATGATAGCGGATCCTGAGTTGGCAGGCAACCATAAGGGGTTTGCCAGGGCATCGGGAAGGTAGGATTGGGGCTGGATTCTTCGGGTTGGGCGTGCATTTCCATTGCTTGTACTGGGCTCCTCTTCCTGGGGTATGGCGCTGCTGGTGGTGGGCAGTTCTCCTGATCTTGGTGCTGATCTTGGTGCTGATCTTGGTGCCGATCGCATTCTTTTGGGAGGGACGGTTTCCTCCGGGGACTCGGACTCTGAGCCACTATCCTCCACTGGCTCGTATTCCGAACCAGAATCGGATAATGGGAGCTCCCCGCTGCTCTCATCATCCGACATGGCAAGAATGGCATATGCCTCCTCAGGTGTGTAAACCCTTTGGGACATTATGGCAGTGCTTATTGGTGGGCCTGTGTAATGGTACTGCTGGTGGTAGTGGTGGCGGTCTGTGTGGTAGTACCGATGGAGGTATTAGTGGTGGGCCTGTGTGGTGGTACCGATGGCGGTATGGGTGGTGGTGGTACCAATGGCGGTACAGGTGGTGGTGGTACCGATGGCGGTACGGGTGGTGGTGGTGGCGGCGGTACCGATGGCAGTACAGGTGGCGGTACGGGTGGTGGTGGTAGCGATGGCGGTATGGGTGGTGGTGGTACCGATGGCGGTACATGTGGTGGTGGTACCGATGGCGGTACAGGTGGTGGTGGTACCGATGGCGGTACGGGTGGTGGTGGTACCAATGGCGGTACGGGTGGTGATGGTACCGATGGCGGTACAGGTGGTGGTACAGGTGGTGGTGGCACTACCGACGGTGGTACGGGTGGTGGTACTGGTGGTGGTACCGATGGCGGCACTAGTGGTGATACTGGTAGCGGGCCTGTGTGGCAGTATAGATGCTGGGCCTGGTGGCGGTACTGGTGGTGGTACTGGTACCGATGGCGGTACTGGTAGCCTGTGTGGCGGTGCCAATGGCGGTACCGATGGAGGTGGGCCTGTGACAGATGATTGACAGATGGGCTGATTGATTGACAGATGGGCTGATTGATTGATTGACAGATGGGTTGATTGATTGACAGATGGGGTGATTGATTGACAGGTGGGGTGATTGATTGACAGATCGGCTGATTAATTAACAGATGGGCTGATTGATTGACAGATGGGCTGATTGACAGATGGGCTGATTGACAGATGGGCTGATTGACAGATGGGCTGATTGGCTGGGCTGATTGATGTGCTGGGCTGTGTGACAGGTCCTCTTTATGGGGGGGGGGCGTGTTGTGCACTGTAAACTTATGTAGACAAACTACACTGAGCTAACTTACTGATCTCTTCTCTCTCCTCACAGATCGGTGTGTGAGGAGAGAGCAGGGATCAGGTAGTAACTCCTGTGGAGTTTGTTTACATTTGTGACCGGCTGTGATTGGACACAGCCGGTCACGTGGTAAACAGCCAATTCATTGGCTGTTTACTCTGATCGGGGACGCGCTGTGTCCAAGGGACACTCGCCTTCCCCGATCCCCGCTCTGCAAGCCTGTGGCGACGCGCACGGAGCGCGCCGCCGAGTTTGTTTTGACAGGTGATCGGCTGTGACTTTGACACAGCCGATCACATGGTAAACAGCCAATGAAATTGGCTGTTTACCGTGATCGGGGAAGCGCTGTGTCCGAGGGACACATGCCGTCCCCGATCACCGCGCTGCGCGCCCCCGCGGGCGCGCGCAAGGCATTATCCTGCAGGACGTCATATGACGTCCAGTATCGATATTGCAACCACTTCCCGGACGTCAATTCACTATTGACTGGGCGGGAAGTGGTTAACCTGGTGGTGCAGCGGTTCTTGGGCAGGTACCCGGGCTTACAGGATGTCCTGAGGCAGGCCAGGAAAGTCTGTGTGCATTTCCGCAGATCTTATAATGCCAGTGCTCGCCTGGCTGAGCTGAAAAAGGAGTTGAACCTGCCCAAGAACCGCCTTATATGTGACATGCCCACCAGGTGGAACTCAACGTTGGCCATGCTGCAGCGGCTGCACACGCAGCAGAGGGCCATCAATGAGTACCTGTGCGACTACGGCACCAGGACAGGGTCAGGGGAGCTCGGGTTTTTTTCACCACGCCAGTGGGGCATGATCAGGGATGCATGCACTGTCCTGGCACCATTTGAGGAGGCCACGAGGATGGTGAGCAGTGACGGTGCATGCATCAGTGACACTGTACCTCTTGTCCACCTGTTGGAACATACGCTGCGTGGAATAATGGAAAGGGGACTTGAGGCAGAACAGAGGCAGGAAGAGGAGGACTTCCTTGCCTCTCAAGGCCCCCTTTACCCAGACAGTGTTCCTTCTGTCCCACCCATCGCACAGGAAGAAGAGGAGGAGGAGGAGGAGGATTGTGTCAGCATGGAGGTGGAGCCTGGCACTCAGCATCATCAGCAGCAGTCTTTTAGGGATGATTTACAGTCCCAAGAAACCAGTGGACTTGTACGTGGCTGGGAGGAGGTGGCTGCGGATCATTTCGTCCTTAGTGACCCAGAGGACTCCGGACTGAATGCCTCAGCTAACCTACGCTGCATGGCCTCCCTGATCCTGCAAAGTCTGCGGAAGGATCCTTGTATTCTTCGGATCAAGGAGAGGGACCATTACTG
This sequence comes from Rana muscosa, assembly GCA_029206835.1. Classification (NCBI taxonomy): domain Eukaryota; kingdom Metazoa; phylum Chordata; class Amphibia; order Anura; family Ranidae; genus Rana; species Rana muscosa. The sequence goes on along the minus strand of CM055127.1, from coordinate 234,213,866 downwards.
GCTGGCCACTTTCCTTGATCCACTGTACAAGGGTAAGGTTGCGGACCTTATCTTACCGTCGCAGAGTGAGCAGAGGATGAGACAACTCCGGGAGGCCTTGCAGAAAGGTCTGTGCAACGCGTTCCCAGAGACTGGGAGGTTACAAACTCCTGGTCCTGGACAACGAGTTGCTGAGGCTTCGGTCAGTCAAAGAAGGAGCGGTGGGGAAGGTGGCCGTCTGACCGAAGCGTTCAGACAATTCTTTAGTCCGCAGCCCCAAGGTATGATCAGTTCCAGCAACCATCGCCAGCGTCTGATATACATGGTGCAGGAATACCTAGGGGCAAGGTCAGACTTCGACACCTTCCCCACCGAAAATCCTCTGGCTTACTGGGTCTTGAGGATGGATCACTGGCCAGAGCTTGCACAGTATGCAATTGAGCTACTGGCCTGTCCTGCATCCAGCGTTCTTTCAGAATGCACATTCAGTGCTGCTGGAGGATTTGTCACGGATCACAGGGTACGCCTGTCCACCGACTCTGTTGATCGACTGACCTTCATAAAGATGAACCAGTCTTGGATAACCACCAGCTACCAAACACCTGAAGCTGATATAACAGACTAATTTATTTTCAAATGTCACATCCCTTCAAGACTGATGCTGATGCTGAGAGACTGTCCTGTTATGTTGACTGACTATCCTCCTCCTCCTCAGTGATCCGATTGACGATGATAGCTTGGAAGAACATTTTTGTTTCTGGGTGCCGCCACCAGTGGCTAAGGCCCACTTTTTCAGCCCCTGTTTAACAGGGGTGTGTTATTACAATTTTTTATGCAATGCTTTGCAGCAGGGCTCATTCCTGCACTCCAACTAGAGTATCTGGGAGTGGTTGCAGTGTCGTGGCACCAGCACCAGTGGCTAAGGCCCAATTTTTCAGCCCCTGTTTAACAGGGGCGTGTAATTACAATTTTTGATGCAATACTTTGCAACAGGGCTCATTGCTGTGCTCCAAGTACAGTATCTGTGAGGGGTTGCAGTGTTGTGGCACCAGTGCCTAAGGCTCAATTTTTCTGCCCCTGTTTAACAGGGGCATGTAATTACAATTCTTGATCTAATAATTCACAGCAGGGCCCATTCCTGCGCCCACCAAGACTAACTGTGAGGCCTTACAGTGTTGTGTCAACACCACCACCACCACCACCACCAAAGGCCCAATTTTTCAGCCCCTGTTTAACAGGGGCGTGTAATTACAATTTTTGATGCAATACTTTGCAACAGGGCTCATTGCTGTGCTCCAAGTACAGTATCTGTGAGGGGTTGCAGTGTTGTGGCACCAGTGCCTAAGGCCCAATTTTTCTGCCCCTGTTTAACAGGGGCATGTAATTACAATTCTTGATCTAATAATTCACAGCAGGGCCCATTCCTGCGCCCACCAAGACTAACTGTGAGGCCTTACAGTGTTGTGTCAACACCACCACCACCACCACCACCAAAGGCCCAATTTTTCAGCCCCTGTTCAACAGGGGCATGCAATTACGATTCTTGATCTAATAATTCACAGCAGGGCCCATTAATGCGCCCACCAAGAGTAACTGTGAGGGCTCACAGTGTTGTGGCAACACCAACATGTAAGGGGCAAATTTCAGCTGAGTATATACGGCAGGCCCCTACTTTCAAACATCTAACTTACAAACGACTCCTCCTTGCAAACGGAAGGATACAACAGGAAGTGAGAGGAAATCTACCCCTAGGAAGGCAAATTCTCTCCTGTAAGAGTTAATATGGGAAAAAAAGTGTCTCCTCTCCACTGATTCTTTATCACCAATTCTTGTTTCAATAAAAACCCCAAATTTTCTAAAAATATTTGTCATTAGGACGGAAAGTGAGGTGAACTGTTCTGAACAGGTGCACACTGCACAGACAGCAAAACAAATGTTACAGGGGTGATAACCCTTCCCTATGTTTTCCAAAAAGCTTAAAAAAAGTTTTTTTGGCTGGAGCTACACTTAAACAATGTACCTGTTCAAAATTACAAACAGATTCTACATAAGAACAAACCTACAGTCCCTGTCTTGTATGCACCGCCTGTATACGGCTGTTCAGAGTATATAGGGCCTTTTTTATTTTGTGTGCGGGGTTCCCCTTAATATCCATACAAGACCCAAAGGGGCTGGTAATGGGCTGGGGTAGGGGGGGGGGGTGATGGGGTAGCTATGCCATTTTTCTCAAAGCTTTTCATCCATATTACCGGGACCAGACATTATATTAAAGCCGCAAGCAGTTTTAAATGGCTTTTTTTCCTTTAGAAATGTAATTTTGTGCAGGGACAGTTCTAAACACGGGAAACACGTGGCACTTCACAGGCATACTTTAGACACCCCCCAGGTACGATATTTAAAGGAATATTTGACTTTTTTTTTTTCACTTTATGCATCATTAAAATGACTGCTCCAGAAAAACGGCCGTTTTTAAAACTTCTTTTTGCATTGATACATGTCCCCTGGTGCAGAACCCGGGTTCCCAAACCCTTTTTAGGACAATAACATGCATATTACTCATTATAATTAGCACTTTAGATTTCGAACGTTCGCATCCATTGTATTTAATAGGGTTCTAACGTTCGTGCGAACTTTCGGTGCGTTCGCGGGTTCTGGTGCCAACCGAACCCGGGGGTGTTCGGCTCATCACTAGTCCTGGGGAGTGACATTCTGCAGGATCTAGTGCAGAGGAGGAGGAGCAATAGTCTGCATGGAGATATGCAGGGGAAGACTGTAAATGTTAGAAGTACATCAGTTTCAGGGCTAAATCTACTAATCAATGTTCTTTAAATGTGATGGCAATTCAACAAGTGCTATGGGCATCTTATATCTTCCTTTATCCCAACCAAGTTATATTCCTGCAATAAACTAAACAAAACAATGCACATGACTGCTCATTGTCTCAGAAGTGATATGTAGCGATACCCCCAGCTAAGAGGGCCGCTGAGATGATTTTTTGGGCCTGTAATGCACTGCTGTCAACCCCCAGCAATTGTCTCTAACCTCTCCTGGCACAGTCAGTAGGGGATAATAGGATTGTGTAACCTGTAACTCTCGGAGGCACAATCCTGCAATAAAAACAGCAATATGGTATAGCTATCAATAACCGTCTCTTCTGCACAGAAAATTACACAAACACAGGTGTACTTAACCCTGGCACTTTTACTGAGAATATTGGTTAAGCATAGAAACAGTACACATGAACACATGCAGAGCCCTGCAACGAAAGGGGTATTTTTGCAAACAGTCAGATATAACAAAAAAAAACTAAATGGTCCCGCTGCAGCTATTCTACCTTGTGGGCAAAAATGACACCCAGAAATGTCTAAGCTACTAAGTCAGGCCTGACTGTACTATGTAGAAGTTCTGCAGAGAAAGATCTTCGCTAGAAAACGGGGGTACACTTTTTGAAGAAAACAAGTTATAATCCACAAAGAGGAAAAGGGTCTTGAACTTGGTGAACACAGGATAAGTCTTAGAGACTCCTAGATACTCAAAGCACTGTCCCTCCGGTGTGTGACTACAAACACTAAAGTTAGTTCCGAACAACAGTTATCTGGCCTAGGAGATCCTGTGTTTGTCTCTGAGCAGGTGCTCTCTCACCCAACCGGACCAGTCCGTGTCCGTATCTTCCATTGCTGTGTCTCGGTACACAGATTCCACGACACCCGGTCTTCGGTTCTCCTGGCAACAGCACAGCAGCAGTCGGATGACGTCCCACAAGCTCCTCGAAACGGAAGGCTCTTTGGAGAAAAGCCCGGCTTCAGGCCTTGTAACACAGCAGACTCGACACAGAGTTCAACTTGCTGGGCGGGGTCCAAAGAGCCCGAACTCAGTCCCGCCCCCCAGTTAAATAGCCCACCCCAGCAGTCCTTGCGCGGGGCAATGCACCTTGGGTGTCTCATGGCATTCTGGGTACGGTAGTCTCTGATGCCTTAAAGCAGGGGTCTCAAACTGGTGGCCCTCCAGCTGTTGCAGAACTACAATTCCCAGGAGGCATTGCAAGGCTAAACAGTTACAAGCATGACTCCCATAGGCAGAGGCATGATGGGACTTGTAGTTCCGCAACAGCTGGAGGGCCGCAGGTTTGAGACCCCTGCCTTAAAGCAATACCCCGCTACACATTCCCCCCACTTAAAATCTTTGGTCCCCAAAGATAATATCAACATAAAGTGCAAACAATACAATTTATAGTAGCAAAAGAACTGGGCAGAGGAACCTCCCACCAAACTCGATGAGGGAGATTGTCCTGCCCACAGGTCATACTGGTGGAAGTGACCTGCCTAACTGTTCCAGAGAGTGAGCTGGGGTTGCCCTCCACCAAATTTACAGTGGAGGGGCCAGGTTTCTCTATTGTCCTTCTTGCAGTTATCACAGTGCCCTCAGAGCATTCTCCCATCTGAGTGTAAGTCAACTTCCTGGGAGGGCGGATAATTCTCTTCACTCTTTGTTCTCTGGGGGTCACAATATCTGGCACTATGGGTGCCTCCATTGGGGGAGGTGTCAGAGGACTTGTGGCTTCAAGGGCATCCAACTCTGGTGCAGAAAGGTACAGTGAGTTCCCTGGGTCTTCAGCGGGGACTGACACCCAGGCATCTTCCCATTCTTCAGTCTGGATACTGGACGGAATGAACTCAGCAGCTTCAGCATTCAAGGTGTCACTTATGAGGCATTCAGAGGGTGAAGGATCCGCCATCAGGGATTCAGGTGCTTGAGACGGCCATAGCCAGTTGAGCTCCAGCTCCTCATCTTCACTTTGATCTGTAATTCCCTCCTCCCTTGACAGAGTTGCTTGAGACCTGGTATTAGGTCTAGGAGTACGGGGAGTTGAAGGTAGCTCGGGGGAATCCGGAGCAGGAGGCATCCTGACTGCCTCAGAAAGGGGTAACAGATGGTTTCTGTGCCAGGTCTTCAGAGGCCCCTCTCTTCCTTCAGGCTTCAACTGATACACTGGTAAGCCAGGCAGTTTCCTACAAATCACATAGGGCTCTGACTTCCATCTGTCTGCCAGCTTGTGCTTTCCTGGGACCCCTAAGTTTTGCAGCAACACTCTGTCTCCGGGTTGCAGATCCTGGATCCGGACCCTAAGGTCGAAGTTCCGCTTATTCCGGGCTCCTCTCTGGTCAGAAGTCGATTGGGCCTTCTCATAGGCCAGCTTTAAGCTTTTCCGCAATCTGTCCACGTATCCCTTGTGTGAAACAGCTGATGTGTGGTCCATTGAGGTGCCAAAGGCCAAGTCTACGGGTAGTCTTGCTTCCCTGTCAAACATCAGTCTATACGGGGAATATCCTGTGGCATCGCTGGTTGTGCTGTTGTAGGCATGCACTATAGCAGCTACAGTATGTGCTTGCCCCAATGCTGCTTTTCCTCACTACTCAGAGTCCCCAACATGTTTAATAAAGTCCTGTTGAACCTTTCTGGTTGGGCATCACCTTGAGGGGGATAAGGGGTGGTGCGAGTCTTCTTTATGCCCAAAGAGTCCAGTAACTTCCGGATCAGTCGACTTTCGAAGTCCCTCCCTTGATCCGAGTGAAGGCATTGAGGTAACCCGTAATGCACGAAGTACTTCTCCATAAGTATCTTGGCTACAGTGGAGGCCTTCTGGTCTTTGGTTGGAAAGGCCTGGGCATAACGGGTGAAATGGTCGGTTATCACCAGAACATTTCCATGTCCACTCAGGTCAGGTTCCAGACAAAGGAAGTCAATGCATACCAAGTCCATACCAGGCAGCTTGATGGGGCAGTGTCTTTCTCTGTATACAGCGAGCACATGAGTGACAGTACTCCTCTACTTCAGCTTGCATGCAGGGCCAGTAGAATCTACTCCTTATGAGCTGAAAGGTTCTTTCTGCCCCTAGGTGGCCATGATTGACGTGTAAGGCAACTAAAACAGTCTTTCGATGTTTTTCCGGCAAGAATAGTTGCCACTTATCTTCCAGGTCATCAGAGGGGCCCCTTCGGTAGACCACCCCTTGATGCACCTGTACCATGTCCCATTCCTTGCGTATTAGACGGGCCTCCTTGGAGGGATCATGCAAGAGCCTGTCCAGATCCAGATCTTCCAGGGCTTCCAAGGCCAACCTTCCCCAAGGGTCTTCTAACTGGTCACGTCTTATATACTTTTTGGACAGTTTCGGCAAGTCGTCTTGGCCAATCTGGGTCACATCACAATAGTACTTGGGCACTCCTACCACCGAAACTCCAATTTCTTCTGCCCTGGATCCCCCACTAGCTTGAAGCTGTGCTCCCTGACACAAGGCCCGCACCCCATCCGGGGTTCACCTGGGTCCAGTCTTCTGTCCTGCAAGTGGGAGCATGAGACCTTCTGGACAAGGCATCAGCATCTCGGTTTCCAGTCCCAGGCCTATACTTTAAGCTAAAGTTGAACCCAGAGAGGGCTGCCAACCAACGGTGGCCAGTGGCATCCAGCTTGGCTGTGGTAAAGAGGTAAGTGAGTGGGTTATTGTCTGTTTTCTGTTGTCTGTTTGTCTACAACAGCCCACTTTAAGGCCAAGAATTCCAATTTGTGGGTGGGGTAATTATTTTCCGCTGGGGTTAAACTCCTACTCACATAGGCAACTGGCCTTAGCTGTCCTTCATATTCCTGATACAGCACGCCTCCCAGACCATCATGACTGGCATCCACGTGCAATTCATATGGCTTCTTGGTGTCTGCATAGGCCAAGACAGGGGCAGTGGTCAGACTCTTCTTCAACATTGTGAAGGCCTCTTCACACTTCTCAGTCTACTGGCGTTCCACTGATTCTCCTGGCTTCCTGGGGCCAGTGTCATCCTCCTCTCCTTCTGTCTTCAACAACTCATTCAGAGGTTTGGCAATTCTTGCAAATCCCTCCACAAACCTGCGATAATAGGAGCAGAACCCCAGGAAGGATCTGAGCTCCGTCACTGTAGTTGGCTGGGGCCAGGAGGTAACTGCCTCCAGTTTGTCAGGGTCTGTAGATACTCCTTCTTCAGACACTATGTGTCCCAGGTAGTGAACTGAGGATTGGTAGAACTGACACTTCTCCCTGGAGAGTTTATGTCCCTCATCACTGAGTCTCTTCAGGACTTTCTCCAGCCTTTCCTCGTGTTCCTCCAGTGTCTTCCCAAAGACAATGATGTCATCTAGGTACACTAGGACTTCGATGAGGTTCATGTCCCCCACTGTCTTCTCCATCAGTCGCTGGAAAGTGGTAGGAGCCCCCGACAACCCTTGAGGCATCCGGTTAAATTCATAGAATCCCACTGGGAATGCCGTCTTCTCTCTGTCTTCTGGATGCATTGGAATCTGGTAATACCCACTCTTCAGGTCCATTACGCTAAACCACTTGGCTCCAGACAGACTCTGCAGAGCATCCTCTATCCTGGGGGTGGTGTATTGGTCAGGTATGGTCCTCCTATTGAGAGTCCTGTAGTCTATACAGAGTCTCAGTGACCCGTTCTTCTTCCTGACTACTACGATAGGGGAGGCATATGGGCTTCTGGACTCTCGGATAACTCCAGTTCTCTTAAGCTCTGCCAGTTGCTCACGCAAGTCCTCCAGGTCGGCCAGTGGGACCCGCCGGACCCTTTCTCGGAAAGGTTTGTCTTCTTGCAGACGGATCTTGTGGGTGGCACTCCTCGCACACCCTACGTCAAATTTATCTCTGGAGAAAATCTTCCTCCACCTGGTCAGCTGGGCCCTGGCTCTCTCCTTCCACAAAGGTGGTAGGGTCGTGTTCTCCAGGCAGAGCTTCTCCAGCATGGGTGCCCCTCCTTCAGTCTTCTCTAGGTCAGACAGAGCCACTGGGGTAGCAGGATGTACTTGGCCCAACAGCATCCGGGCAGGAATCTTCACAGGTGAGTCAGTAATGTTCCTGATGCTCACTTGCATCCGGCCATTGGCCTTCTTCAGAGCCCTCAGCGGGACTACCTCAGGGATGAGGTGGGTGTCTAGGGGGTCTGGTTCCAGAACCACGGAGGGGCCAGGCTGCTCCCATGTGAGCTTCACAGTGGCCTTCAGACAGGTCATTTCACCAGGCTGTAACACTCTCTCCTTCTTCTCCAATCTCCAGACTTTCCCTACCCCCTCTTCTGGGGCCTTCTGTTCCAGGACCAATCGCTGGTAGGCTAACTGCAACATTGGGTGAATCCTGGCCGTCGAAGCACCCCGCTCCTGTGCTAGGGGAGCCAGTAGTCTCCTGACCAGGTCAGTATTGGTCCCTATTATCAGAGAACTCTTGTTGGCCCCTGGTGGGCGAGGACAAACTACTGCCAGGGTGTCAAAGGCCTCTGCCTTTCCTGCTATCGAAGGCCAGTCTGATTGAGATATAGCCATCGTAGGGGAAGCTTTGGGTGCCAATCCCCCATATTTCCAGATCTTCCAATTTCTGTAGGGGCAAGTGACTCAGATGCTTTTGATAAAGTCTCGATACAGGAGAGTGACTTGGGCCCCCGTGTCCAGGATGGCCCTTGTGTAAACTCCCTCCACTTGAATGGGGACCACAGGGGAGGGTCCCACCAATTTGTCTGGAAACCTCCTCGGGGAGGCCTCTTTCCTTGGACTCGTGGGTTTACCCTTGGGTGTTTTCTTCTTCTTCCACCTTTTTCTGGATCTTAATCCCTGTTGGACCTAGTATGCATTGATTCCTTGCAGGTCTTGAAATTTTAACTCCTGGCGGGTGGTATTTAGTATTTTGGGAGGGGCATTGTTTTCCTCCTCCCTCGACTCTTCTTGCTTTAGGATTTTAGTGGAGCTTGCTGAAAATGATGGGCACCCGGCTGACTCCTTCACCGGGGCCCTCTGAAGTTTTCCACCGGCTGGTGATAGGTGCCTCGGGTCTTCCTTGGACTGGGGCACACTCGCCCAAAGTGGCCAACTCCCCCACAGTTGAAACAGACAGCCTCTCCCCTGTCCCGCAGAGAGACTGGCGTTGAGGCACTCTGGTGCGGTTCCTTACTGACTTCCTCTTTTTGTTGGACTCCCGAGTTCTTAGCCATTAGGGAGGTCAAAAGATCCAGCACTTGAGTCATCTGAGACTTTAAGATCTCCACCTCCGAGTCCCGTTCAGAGGCTATGGCGGATCTGGCTCCCACTGAGGGGGGAGGGGTGGCTTTCTCAACCGCCTGTTGGTCCTTCAACAGAGCTTCTTCATCCCTTATGATTCGCACAAGGTCTGGATAACTCAGGGACACGACTCCTTCAGAGGTCTTCAGGTGGAGCCAAACTGAATCCGAACGCAATGCTCCCCTCAGGATCTGCTTCATCCTGGTCGCGTCTATGACTTGTGGCAGCATCCCCTTTTTAAGGACAATTTGGCAGAGCATCTTATTTAACCTCCGGACGTATTCAGACAATCTTTCTCCCGGCTGTTGAAGGGTATGCTCAAACTGGTATACTAGTTCAGCCACCTTTTCCAACTGCCCATAGCCAGATAATCATAAGCAGTACAAGCAGAATTGCTGAACCTAAGATTTAGCAGCTTTAGCAGCAGCGCCTTTTAAACTTTCACTTATGCGCTGCTTCTTCTGGCCCTCTGGTACTTCCCATTCCTCTACAGCCTGTATTGCTTGCTCAATCCAGGTATCAAATTCCTCTTCCCCGAGGGGGACAGGTTGTTTCCCGGAGAAAATCCTGAGCTTCCGGTACCCGGCTTCTACGTGTACCGTATTACTTTTCTGACACTTCGTGACAAAATCTCCCAGAGCATTCAACAGTTCAGGCCCTTTAGCGGCCAGGAGTGTCCCTGAGGCTATCATCTCCTTTGGTTTCTCTGCTTTAGGTGGAGAGGATGGCGGAGGTGATGGCAGGGGAGATTGCAGAGGTTCCCTCTTCATGACCTCTGTATGCGCCAATTGGTATGTCTGGTTATCTATGGCCTGTATGTTCTGACCTCTAAAGTCCTCTGGCATTCCGTTTCTCTATTCCACTAATGCGCATGTAAACGAGGTCTCTGGATCTGGCCTTAAGTCCATCACCCATGCCTTTTGGCTCGGAGACAGCGACAACATGAGCCGCTTTACCTCCTCTTCCGGACAGTTTTCTCCCGGGAGCTCAATAACTACCGCCATGGTTGGGTTGGCGCCGACTGCTGCGCACCACTGTGTCACTACTAGCGGGTCCATGCCGGTGCCTCTGGCAGGCTCTGATTGCAGCATGCAGTATACAGGAATCCCGGACTCGAGCCCCCACGTGTCGCGATACCCCTAGCTAAGAGGGCCGCTGAGATGATTTTTTGGGCCTGTAATGCACTGCTGTCAACCCCCAGCAATTGGCTCTAACCTCTCCTGGCACAGTCAGTAGGGGATGATAGGATTGTGTAACCTGTAACTCTCGGAGGCACAATCCTGCAATAATCACAGCAATATGGTATAGCTATCAATAACCATCTCTTCTGCACAGTAAATGACACAAACACAGGTGTACTTAACCCTGGCACTTTTACTGATAATATTGGTTAAGCATAGAAACAGTATACATGAACACATGCAGAGCCCTGCAATGAAAGCAAACAGTCAGATATAACAAAAAAAACTAAACGGTCCCCACTGCAGCTATTCTACCTCGTGGGCAAAAATGGTGCCCAGAAATGTCTACGCTACTAAGTCAGGCCTGACTGTACTATGTAGAAGTTCTGCAGAGAAATATCTTCGCTAGCAAATGGTGGTGCACTTTTTGAAGAAAACAAGTTATAATCCACAAAGAGGAAAAGGGTCTTGAACTTGGTGAACACAGGATAAGTCTTATGCGGCGTACACACGATCGTTTTTCATGCCATTTTTTAAACCGACGTTTTTCACGTCGTTTTTTTTCATGTTTCCTCTCAAGCCTGTCTTGCGTACACACGATCATTTTAAAAAACGTTCAAGCAAAGCGCAGTGACGTACACCACGTACGACGGCACTATAAAGGGGAAGTTCCGTTCTAAAGACGCCACCCTTTGGGACGCTTTTGCTAATTTCGTGTTACCGCGTGTTAGTAAAAGTTTGGTGAGAGACGATTCGCGCTTTTCAGTCTTCGTGCTTTGAAGATCGTTTTGTGGAGTTCAGTTTGTGCCTGTGGGTTCGTATCTGTCTTGCAGTGCTTGTAGTCAGTTAGTATCTGTTTATTCAGTGCGTTCTTGTCTGCTCGTTCCTGTTTTTCAGCTTGTTCTTCATAGGCCTTGCTGTTCTTCCATTCGTTCTTCTAGTTCGTTCTGAGCTGCCGACCGTTATCTAGCCATGTTGTGGCTACGTACTCGTCGTAGAGTTTGTGCTGTAGTTGGTGCCGGGGTTCATGCTGTATCCCGACTCCAGGCCATGAACAGGGTGAGGAGGAGTTCATGGACCAAGAATTGGTTGCTCCAGCGGCACCAGTTCTGTCATATGCCTTTGTTGCGGGAGATCAGGGAGAATAATCCTGAGGACTACAGGAATTTTCTCAGGATGTCTGACCCCGTATTTCAACATCTGTTTGCTTTGGTGTCTCCCTACATTACCAGGCAGGACACCGTTATGCGTGAAGCCATCAGTGCTGAGCAGAGGCTCATTGCCACGTTGCGATACCTGGCGACTGGGAGAAGCCTGCAGGACCTAAAGTTCTCCACAGGCATATCCCCCCAGGCTCTGGGTATCATTATACCAGAGACGTGTTCTGTAATCTTTCTAGTTTTGCAGGAGGACTATATTAGGGTAAGTGTTCTTATTTCCAACATCACATTGTATGTATTTCTTTGTTAAATTGATTTTTTTGGGTTTATTAGCAGTCCCTAATTCCCATGATTCTTAGCTGCAGGGAATGTCCCCTTTCTCCACATGGTTATTTTTGGGAATGTTTTTATTAGGCCTACATTTAAATTTGCCTTACCTAACCTCTCCAGCATGCTATCCTGGGGCCATACCCACCTTGCCTAGTCATTTCCATGTATTTTAATCGATGCTTCATCGTAGTGCTTTACCCTAAACGCCCCCTAAAGATTGCCTAGGAATGTAACATTTTTCAATAATTCATACAAAGTGCTACAGCCTACATTTGTGATCTCCCCAACTCATCTTCAACCCCCCCATTTTTTGGGGGGGTTTGTTTTTGGTTTGTTGTTGCTTCCTAATAATGTTTTAATTTTTCGGTTTCTCCCAATGTTGGCCATGAATGGTTTTCTTAAATCTGCTTTCAATGTTTCTGTCTCAAAGTATTATTATTTTTTTTATTTAATTCCACAGTTCCCTTCTACGCCACATGAATGGCAGAATGTGGCATCTGAGTTTGCCCAACGATGGAACTTTCCGAACTGTGGAGGGGCCATCGACGGCAAACATGTTCGGGTCGTCCCACCACCCCATTCGGGATCCTTTTATTATAACTATAAGGGGTTCCACAGCATCGTCATGATGGCAGTGGTGTCGGCCACCTACGAATTCCTCTATGTGGACGTTGGCAAGAATGGCAGGATGTCTGATGGAGGAGTCTTTGCACAGACGGAGTTTGGGGAACGGCTCCTTTTGGATCAGCTGGCCTTGCCACCAGCGGAGCAGAATGTGGAGGGACTCCCATTTGTCTTCGTGGCGGATGAGGCGTTTGGCCTGGGTCCCCATTTGATGAGGCCATTCCCGCAACGCACCCTCACCCCTGAGAGGAGGGTGTTCAACTATCGGCTGGCCAGAGCAAGAAGGGTGGTGGAAAATGCCTTTGGCATCATGGCCAGCCGATTCCGCCTGTTCCTCACCTCCATCCACCTTGCCCCTTACAAATGGAACGATGTTGTAATGGCTTGTTGTGTGCTCCATAATTATCTCAGGGTGCATTCAAGCAATTATCTGACTTTGACTGGGCCTGAGGCCTCATTATTTGAAGCGGAAAATCTTGTGGCCCTGGAAGCTGGCCGTCCAGGCTTGGCCCCCAAAACCGGACGTGAGGTCCGTCAACAATATGTCGATTATTTTGTGGGTAGGGGGGCCATTGATATGCCTGATGAATTTTAACCTTATTATTTTTAAAAATAAAACCTTTTTTGGAGAAAATATTGTTTAGGTGTTTTCATTTAATATTCTTTTAGGTTTCTCGTCGGTTTACCTAATGCACTTGTATTGCCATGTGTATTTTGCATTCTTAATTAGCCTTCATTGTCAGTGTAAACACAAAACTTTGTTTAGTTCACTTTGCACAACATTTACATAATGAAGCCACAAATTCTGGTTAAGAAAATACCTTTTTTAATTATTTTGGAGGAAACTTCCTTTGAAGTGTAGATGTTATTAAAATATTTTTGGGGTTAAAACGCATGAACAGCCATGCCTAAAAAAATTAACAAATAAAAAACCGTGAAAATGTAAACATGTACTATTCATTATCAAGCTTAAAACAAAAACAAACCTGCCAAAACACAGCAAGTTCAACGTTCTTTTGTGTTCAAACATTATACACGCCCAAGCACAGCCATTATTTTTTGTAGCTTTTCCTCAACCCGCTTGGTATTTTGCCTGATCTCTATCAAGTCTCCCTTTATTTTTTCAAGGTCACGACAGCAGACCATGAGGTATTGGATCAGGATCTGGGCACTGTGATGTGTAAACTTTTCGGGGTCTCCAGCCAGAACTGCACCTAAACAAAAACAAATCATGTAGTATAGAATATGTAGGCCTACATCTATTAACCTGCATCTGTCTGGTTTGACACTGACCTCTTGTGGTGCCACTTTCCACTTCCACAACTTCACGTTCCTCTCCATCATGTGGTTCTGGGGGTATTGTTGAAGGTGTTGGATTTATAGGCTCATCTGACGTAGCTTTTTGAAGCCCTATGGAGATTGCAATAAAAGGTAGAGTTTCATTAGTAACTAATAATTTTTGGGCCACAAAAAAACAAGAAAAAGAGATTTCTAAATATTATTTGGAAGTGTGGTCCATATTTAAATGTACCCTCAGTGACAACCGAAACACATGCTTGGATACATTGCTAAAACCAGAGCATATACTTTTTGAAACAAAGTTTGACACATTGTAACACCCCAAAGTATATACACAGGATCACCTGTGTGTGACACCCTAAAAATTAAGGGGTTTTGTCCCACACTTGTACTACTGCGTTCAGATGTTTAAGCAGCTGCTAAGCATTCTCTCCCTTAACATTACGATGCCTACCCTTTTTCCCCCAAAAAAATGGCATTTGGATTCTAAATATAAAGCAAATTGTTTACCAAATTTGCTCCCCAAATCAAAAAAAAAATTGTGTGTTCACACTGGATGATCCAAAAACATTGTTTTAGGAACTGGACGGAGAAAGAGGTTTACTACGTCCGTTTAGTGTGCGGACGAACATTGAAAGTTGTTATCTTTCACTGTACTATATCAAAGTCTAAATATACACGACTTAATACAAGTAATAATCTTTCGCAGGGAAAATGAAGAAAAAGTACTTACTTTTTCTTATAACTTTCTTGATTCTTTTGTATTGGTCGGGCTCCCGCAACTTCAGATCAGACCATCGTTTTCTGAGCTGTTCCTTCGTTCTGCACACCCCGAATTTTTGGTGAAGAGTTTTGACCACTTTGCCCATAATTTTTGTCTTGACAAGATTAGGTCTTTTATACGGCCCATGCTTGGCATCATAATCCTCCCTCCTCAAAATGGCGACCATCTCCACCATTTCCTCGAATGACATGTTGGATGCCTTATATCTCCTGGATCGGGATTTGGGCTCCTCTGGAATTTCCTCCTCTGTAGAGGTAATCTCAGCCACCTGTGTCTCCGCCATGTTGTTAAGCACTACAACGAGCGAGAAGGGGTGGGGAAAGTACAATCTCGAACGTCGGGGGTGGGGAAAGCGTGCGGAGTTTCACGCATGCGCAGTGTATATCAAGTGAAGATCCATGTGTCGAAAATACGTTCATTTGGCGGGAGAGGTAGTTAGCAACGAATGTGTTGACCAAGGTACATAAGTTTTTAAGGATTTGGGTTTCATCAGAGGAGGAGATTTTGGGCTTGAAAATCTGTCAAAAATGCTGATTTGATGAATGTTGCCTGAAACATATGTATTTTCTTGTTGCTTGATTTTACAGAGAGAATGAATAGTTTCAAAAACCCAAACTTTATGGGGGAGTTCATTGATAAATGGAAAGACCTCCCTATCCTTTGGCAGACAAAAAGTGGTGGAAATAAAAATAAAGTGGCCAGGAGAGCAGCACTGGAGAGCCTGCTTGAATTTGTGCAAACACAGATACCCACAACAACTCTCCAAGATGTGAAAACCAAAATTGCTACCACCAGGGGGACATACAGGACCCAGAGGAATATGGTCCTGAAGTCCCAGAGGTCAGGTGCTGCAGCAGATAAGGTTTATAAACCCAGTCTGTGGTACTACAGCAAGTTATCTTTCCTGGATGACCAGCTGGAAGTGCGGGAATCACTGTCCACCCTTCCCCCCAGAGGTCAATCCAGCCTTCCTTGCAGCCAGCCCTCCAGCCTTCCTTGCAGCCAGCCCTCCAGCCTTCCTAGCAACCCTGCTCTGGCTTCCCCTGAGGATCAAGATGAGGTCCTTGAGGAGGCAGATTTGGATATATGGAGCCAGGTAAAGTATTGATATCTCCATTTATATGTTACAAAAGTGATGATTTAAAATTGTTGTTAGTATTGTTAGGTATTTAATGTTCAAAAAAAAGAGGATTTAAAGAGCAAGATACAGTAGTGGTCAAATTTGATGGGGACAAGGCAACAATATCAGGAGGCAGAATCTATGCAAAATTAATACCTTTTGACATTCAATTCAAAAATGTCTGGAGGTGAACAATGTGTGTGATTGATGGTGGCAAAAAATAAAGAATGTCCCTTTCTTTTTTTACAGCCAGAGCTGAGCCAGGAAGAGGGTGATGTTGGGGACCAGGAGGAGGCAGGGTCCAGTGGCACACAGGAGGAGGCTGGGCCCAGCACAAGAGCCCAGATGCCTCCCCTGATAATGAAACAACGAGGGCCAAGGAGAGCAAGGCAGGTGGAGGAGGAAACAATAGCCTGTCTAAAAGAGGCTACTGTGGCCCTCAGAGAGGCACCCTCTGCTGAGGAGGGCTTTGCCGCAGTCCTGGCCCATAAGTTAGGCCAAATGGACTTGCGGCAAAAGCTCTATAGTGAGAACCTTTTGCTGAAGGTGATTAACAAGGGGTTGCTTGGTGAACTGACCAAGTTCACCGACATCACTGCGGTTGTCCCTACTCCTCCACCTCCTCCTACTACTCCTCCTGCCACCTCCTCTCCTCCTGATCCCCAGCCTCCGAGGAAGCAAACAACAAAGGCTGCAGGGAAGGCTGCAGGGAAGGCTGCAGAGAAGGCTACAAGGAAGAGAAAAAAATAATGCCTGCTGTAGTACCACAGACTGGGGACATATATGACTTATCTGCTGCTGTTCCTGACCTCTGGGAGTTCAAGCCAAGATTCGGCTCCTTTTTTTTTTTAAATAGTTTGGTTTTGACATCTTGGATGGTTGTTGTGGGGTCCAAAGGATGCACAAATGCAAGCAGGCTCTCCAGTGCTGCCTTCACCTTTAATTTGTAATGTACCTAAATAAAGGATTCTTTTTTTTGGCTTCAAATACTTGACTTTGTATTTCAAAAGAGACTTTGCTAAGGACTAGGCAGGGACATTTCAAATAATATTATTGTTATTAACAAGGGACACAAACCTCCTTGAGGCAAAATGAGACAAATTTTGAAGGTTGGTGTGGTAACTTTACACACCAATAATTTAAGCAAAATCACGAAAAAAAAAAAAAAGCCTACATATATCAAAGGAGCTCATCAAAAATAATAAAGCTAACTTAATTACTAAAATAAAAACTAAAAAAACAAAAAATAAAAAATTATAATTATTGTGATCTTTACATTTAGTTATGAATTTATGAGGGAGATGTGGCTTCAAAAGAATATTTTACAATCAATAGATCAATTAGGAATTACTTAAGAACCTAGTTTGGCATAACTCTCAAATGTCATTAGCAAAAAAAGGTAATTATTTAAGCATTATCAAAAGAAGAACGGAATGCGCAGCATTAAAACGATGCTATTAATTCCACCGTGACGAATGTGCCATCTCCATTTCCAACGCTAGTTTTACCAGAACGAGCGCTCCCGTCTCATACTTGATTCTGAGCATACGCGTTTTTTTTCACGTCGTTAAAGCATACACACTATCGTTTTTCACGTCGTTAAAAAAAACGACATGAAAAACGACGTGAAAAATCAGAGCATGTTCGAAATTTTTAATGGCCGTTTTTCACGTCGTTAAAAATGCTCTGGAGCATACACACGATCGGTTTTAATGGCCATTTAAAAAAATGGCATTTTTAACAGCATGAAAAACGATCGTGTGTACGCCGCATTAGAGACTCCTAGATACTCAAAGCACTGTCCCTCCGGTGTGTGACTACAAACACTAAAGTTAGTTCCGAACAACAGTCATCTGGCCTAGGAGATCCTGTGCTTGTCTCTGAGCAGGTGCTCTCTCACCCAACCGGACCAGTCCATGTCTGTATCTTCTGTTGCTGTGTCTCGGTACACAGATTCCACGACACCCGGGTCTTCGGTCCTCCTGGCAACAGCACAGCAGCAGTCGGATGACGTCCCACAAGCTCCTCGGTGGAAACCGAAGGCTCTTTGGAGAAAAGCCCCGGCTTCAGGCCTTGTAACACAGCAGACTCAACACAGAGTTCCACTTGCTGGGCGGGCGGTGTCCAAAGAGCCCGAACTCAGTCCCGCCCCCCAGTTAAATAGCCCACCCCAGCAGTCTTTGCGCGGGGCAATGCACCTTGGGTGTCTCGTGGCATTCTGGGTACGGTAGTCTCTAAGGCCTTAAAGCAATACCCCACTACAGATATATGGGGGTCTGGCAGCAGGGTGATTTGGTGGATGTTTGTTACTAGTAGCAACCATGCGCTACATTAATGTAAAGAAACAGGAGGCACAGATATTCCAACAAGAGTTTCCATTTATATGGCGAGAAAAGGAACTAAAATACTTGGGTGTAAAATTAGTATCAGCAGAAGAGACTATTTACCAGGCAAACTTTATCCCGCTTTTGAATGAAATAAAATCAGAAATTAATAGAATTACATTAGGACACCTTTCTTGGTTAGGCAGGGTTAACATCTTTAAAATGTCAATCCTGCCTAAGATCACTTACAAAATGCAAATGTTGCCAATTCCCCTCCCACAAGCATATTTTAACACACTAAAAATGCTACTCCTTAGGTTTTTATGGCAGAAAAAGAAGCCGAGGATAAGCCTCACAGTCTTGAATGAAGATAAAAAAGCAAGGGGGGCTGGGGGTTCCGGATATTAAAAAATATTATAATGCAATAATATTATCACGGGTGTTATGCCGCGTACACACGATCGATTTTCTTGCCATTTTTTTTCTTGCCGTTTTTCACGTCATTTTTTTTCATGTTTCCTCTCAAGCCTGTCTTGCGTACACACGATCATTTAAAAAAACGATTAAGCAAAGCGCAGTGACGTACAACACGCACGACGGCACTATAAAGGGGAAGTTCCGTTCGGATGGTGCCATCCTTCATGTTAGTAAAGTTTGTTGAGCGACGATTCGCGCTTTTCAGCCTCCTGCTTTTCAGTCCGTTACAGCGTGACGAATGTGCTATCTCCATTACAAATGCTAGTTTTACCAGAACGTGCGCTCCCGTCTCATACTTGATTCTGAGCATGCGCGTTTTTTTTCACCTCGTCAAAGCATACACACCATCGTTTTTCACGTCGTTAAAAAAAACGACATGAAAAACGACGTGAAAAAATAGAGCATGTTCGAAATTTTTAATGCCCGTTTTTCACATCGTTAAAAATGCTCTGGAGCATACACACGATCGGTTTTAATGCCCATTTTTAAAAATGGCATTTATAACGGCATGAAAAACGATCGTGTGTATGGGGCATTAGAATGGGTAAAAATGAATAAAGAAAAAGATGGGTTAAATTGGAAAATACGATTAGCCAGGTCGCACTGGGGAAGATAATATGGATACCACCAGAGTTTAGAGAAAATAATGAGAATGCACAAGATATCACAAAGAAAAGTTTATCAATTTGGGATTGGATACACAAAAAGGAGAAATGGGAATTTAACTCACCTTTGATACCACTAAAAGAAACCAATGTTTTTACACCGGTGAAAGGGAGATTGTTTGAGGAATGGATTAAAAAAGAAGATGCACAATTAAAAGATATCACAAGGAAAGGGAAAAAATACACATTACAGGACATAAAAAGGAATTACTGGTTATAGATGAATGGCGATACTCCCAGCTGAAACACTTTGTTACATCATTGCCGCAGCCACTAAGATCGGAAGAAGACTTACGACCCTTTGAGCAGTTATGTATGGCGGAAGGAACGGGGGGGGGGTCTCAAGGATCTATAAGGTCCTTGTGAGATTGGAAGGGCCGGAAGTGCTGCCATTTATAACAAAGTGGGAAGAAGAGCTGGGGAGAGTAGAGAAAGATCAGGATTGGGGGAAGATTTTTAGGCTGACACTCTACGGCAACAGACAGTAATACTAACGAAATGAATTATAAATGTCTAGCACACTGGTACATAACATCGGATAGGGCAAACAAGTATCAAAAGGAAGTTTCACGACTATGTTGACGTGAGTGTGGGGAGGTGGGAACAATGGCCCATATATGGTGGACGTGCCCAAAAATAAAAATTACTGGAGGGAGGTGCTGCAGGTAATTGAAGAGATAACCAATATAGAGATCCCAGAAGACTGATAGGGGTGTTTGTTCCATGGGGTAAGAATGCCAAGTAAACAATATCTGAGAACATTGGTGCCCCATTTAATAAACGCTGCTAAAAGTCTAATACCCCGACAATGGCAAGAGAAGGAAAGGCCCAGGATAGGAAGTTGTTGTAGAAAAGTAGATGAGACTTTTAACATGGAATATCTTAGGTTTAGTGCAGAAGAAGGAGAAGAACATTTTGAAAGTAAATGGAAAACCTGGAGAGAGTTTAAGCAGTCTGTAAGATATGTAGAATTCATGAGAGCAGAGGAAGGGATGGGGTCGGGAGCCACGGTAGGGGTATAGATAAAGAAATGGGGGAGAGGGAAAAGGGAAAAGAGAGGGGGGGCTAACAAATGGTAATTCGTACATGGGGGGTGCTGAGTGATGTATTTTATATTTTAATATTGATGTATTAATTTTTTTTTTTTTTAACAATAAAGATATGGAAAAAAATTCAAAAAATAAAGAAATAAAATATTTGAAAAAAACATTTTAAAAAGTCTCTATACTGTTTAAAATCCCCCCAAAAAATCAAAGCCAGTAACGAGAGAGTGGGGTGCCAGGCCGAGTCCCAGTGTCTGTGTCAATTGACAAAGCAACGGGGCTTGGGTGCGAGCACGTGTGAGTGCCTCCATGGGAAGCGGCTTCCGATGGGGGAACTGGACAGAAGGGAGGGTCCAGGAGCGCCAGCAGGGGACTCAAAAAAGAGGAGGTTCGCTACCGCTCTGTGCAATTTTATTGCATAGAGCAGGTAAGTATGGACATGTTTGCTATTTTATTTTTTTATTTACCTTTGCAATAACTTTAATTTTGTTCAGAAGGATCCAAGAGTTTTTCTAGATTCTGACACTCCTGAACCTATGCAGGTTGATGCTATTAAGAGATCTATTTGTATTGAGAACATATGCCTATATTGTGGGGATTCTAGTTATTACGCAGTTACCTGTCCTAACAAGGTTAGATGAACAGTTGCTGCGATGATTTATCCTTAACTTCAGGACCTGTTCTTTTCCAGGTTTAATTTTTTTATCTTGTATCAACCTGGGTCAAGGAATGGTAAGGTTTATCAAGGATTATCAAGGATGTTGATAAGGATGCCTTATCAAGGATTTTGACTAAACCTCTCCAGGAAGGCAACTCTGAATGTACCATCCTGACCCAAAAGAACTTCCCAGGGGCCACAAGAGGGGTATGAGAATGACCCACTTCTCAATCATCCTCCTACGGATATTAACCTTGAGTACAAGAACTGCTTTTGGACTCATGCACATCGTATCTACATATTTGATCTGCTTGGGTTGAAGCCCTCAGGTTGGTTCATGACTCAAAACTTGAGAGGCATTTTAGGGTTTCTAAGATTGAAGAACTTTTGTCGCTTTCCTTTTGGTGGCCTGGTTATAAGAAATATGTGAAACACTATGTGGCCTTGTGCCTAACTTATGCATGCAATAAGACTCTCTGTGCTTTTGGGGTTGCTGCAGCCACTTCCTGTTCCATCAAAGCCATGGGGGTCAATTTCTATGAACTTTATGGTAGATTTACCTCCCTCAAAAGAAATAACCACTATCTTGGTTGTTGTCAACTGTCTCACTAAGATGGCTCATTTAGTACCTCCCTAAGGCCCCTTTCACACTGGGGCGGGAGGTGCGGTGGCGGTAAAGTGCCGCTATTTTTAGCGGCGCTTTACCGTCGGAATTGCGGCGGTATTCGGCTGCTAGCGGTGCGGTTTTAACCCCCACTAGCGTCCGAAAAAGGGTTAAAAACCACTGCAAAGCTCCTCTGCAGAGGCACATTACCGGCTGTATAGCGGCGCTGTCCCATCAATTTCAATGGGCAGGAGCAGTGGAGGAGCGGTAAACACACCGCTCCTTCACCGCTCCAAAGATGCGGCTAGCAGGACTTTTGGAGCGGTCCTGCTAGCGCACCGTTCCAGTGTCAAAGCCCTCGGGCTTTGACACTGCAGAAACAGCAGCTGCTGTTTCAGGTCGGTTTGCAGGCGCTATTTTTAGCGCAATAGCGCCTGCAAACTGCCCCAGTGTGAAAGGGGCCTAAAGGAGGTACTTCCTGCTGAACGAACTGCACAGTTAATGGTTTGAGAAGTCTTTAACCACCTCAATACTGGGCACTTAAACCCCCTTCCTTCCCAGACCAATTTTCAGCTTTCAGTGCTCTCACACTTTGAATGACAATTATTCAGTCATGCTACACTGTACCCAAATGAAATTTTTATCATTTTGTTAACACAAATAGAGCTTTCTTTTGGTGGTATTTATTCACAATTTCATTTTCAATTTTTTGCGATATAAGCGAAAAAAGAGCGAATATTTTGAAAAAAAACAAAATTTTCTACTTTCTGTTTTAAAAGAAATCCAAAAAAATCTAATTTCGGCGAAAATTTAGACCAAAATGTATTCTGCTACATGTGTTTGGTAAAAAAAAATCCTGATAAGTGTATGATAATTGGTTTGTGTGAAAGTTATAGAGTCTACAAACTAAGCTACGCATTATTGCAAATTGATCAATCCTAATGCACTGATGGCCTATCTCATTTCTTGAGGCCCTAAAATGTCAGGACAGTACAAATATCCCCCAAATGACCCCTTTTTGGAAAGAAGACAGTCGGAGGTATTTAGTAAGAGGCATCGTGAATTTTTTGAAGTTGCAATTTTTTTCCCACAATGCCTTGGAAAATTAAGAAATATATATATATTATTATTTTCTTCACAAAGTTGTCAATTTAGAAGATCTTTCTAACACATAGTATGTACATAGCAAAAATAACACCCCAAAATACATTCTGCTACTCGTCCTGAGTATGGCGATACCCCATGTGTGAGACTTTTCCACATCCTGGCCACATACGGAGGCCAAACATCCAAGTAGCACCATCAGGCGCTCTAAAGGCATAAATTACACATTTAATTTCCCGAGTACCTATCACATTTTTGAAGGCCCTGGAGAACCAGGACAATGGAATTACCCACAAAATGACCCCATTTTGGAAAGAAAACAACCCAATGTATATTCTATGAGGCATAATAAGTCTTTTGAACATGTAATTTCTTTCCAAAAGTTTTGGGAAAATGTGGAAAAAAAATTAAAACATATTTTTTTTTCACAAAGTTGTCAATTTAGAAGATCTTTCTAACACATAGTATGTACATAGCAAAAATAACACACCAAAATACATTCTGCTACTCGTCCTGAGTATGGCAATACCCCGTGTGTGAGACTTTTCCACATCCTGGCCACATACGGAGGCCAAACATCCAAGTAGCACCATCAGGCGCTCTAAAGGCATAAATTACACATTTCATTTCCTGAGTACCTATCACATTTTTGAAGGCCCTGGAGAACCAGGACAATGGAATTACCCACAAAATGACCCCATTTTGGAAAGAAAACAACCTAATGTATATTCTATGAGGCATAATAAGTCTTTTAAACATGTCATTTCTTTCCAAAAGTTTTTGGAAAGTGTGGGAAACAAATTAAAACGTATTTTTTTTTCACAAAGTTGTCAATTTAGAAGATCTTTCTAACACATAGTATGTACATAGCAAAAATAACACCCCAAAATACATTCTGCTACTCGTCCTGAGTATGGTGATACCCCATGTGTGAGACTTTTCCACAGCCTGGCCACATACAGAGGCCCAAAATGCAAGTAGCACCTTCAGGCTTCTAACACATAGCATGTACACACCAAGAATTACACCCCAAAATACATTCTGCTGAGCAAAAGGTAATAAAAAAAAGGCTCACCTATGGTTTTAGCAGGCAGGAATACCATTCCAGAGCAGTCAAAGCATTGGTCCAGACAGCCAAAGGAAATGTCCAGGAATTGTCCAGGCAGCAGACAGAGATATGGAAACGTATGAACATGGTCCATGGTTTAGCAGGCAGTTCAGGTAACAGACAGAGGCATGGCCAGTTCAGGTGGCAGGCAAAGGCATGGCCAGTTCAGGTGGCAGGCAAAGGCATGGCCAGTTCAGGTGGCAGGCAAAGGCATGGCCAGTTCAGGTGGCAGCACTATAACATTTAGGCCTTGGTCAGGTAAGACCTAAGGACAGGGGTAGAGGCTTCTTCCCACCCAAATCTCTACGAAGACTCCGAGTCTCCAGACCCTAATCCGAGAAAACCAAAACCCGGAGAAAAACATTTTCTCCACTCGGAAACTCTTTTCTGGAGCCCCTCAAATATGTGAGACCCCTGTGCTGTACTCAAATGATAAGTTTAGGAGGCAGGCAAAAAGCATGGTCATTTAACAGGCCGAGGTCAATTCACGTTGAAGGCAGAAACATGGTTGGCAGAGGCATAGTCGAAAACAGTCCAGGTCATTCACAGAAATGGCAGATGGTGGAAACTGGAAAAAAAATCATCTTTAGTTTACTAATAGTTTAGTAAAATATGATAGCTCTGAAAGCACTTTCCAATACAAAGGCCTGGCTGGGAGGGACATTGGGGACAGTAGTATCGGGTGTCACGACAAATTCCTCTACTTGAACACACACGACACTTTTTTGGAGGTTTGCGACCTGTTTGGGTAAGAGGGAGGATTTCGGAAAAGTGCCTTTCGTGGAGTCTGGCTACTGCATCGGAGCGAATTAGTTGAGGGGCTTGGCCATGGGGATAGAGAAGGGCTTCGATCACATCTTCTTGGAATTTTAGATAGGTTAGGGAACTTTGGGTGCACTTAGAAAAAACTATATAAGAATTGAACAGGGCTAGTTGCATCAAATAAATGGAAACTTTTTTGTACCAAAACAGTGATTTCCTGGTGGCCAAGTAGGGCTGCATCATCTGGTCGTTCATATCCACCCCCCCATGTAAAGATTATAGTCATGTACACATTTTGGCTTCTGGACGGGGCCTCTTCTTCTCTGCAGTTCCACGAAGGTGCCATCATGCATTGTGGAAAGGATGTAGATATCTCTTTTTTTATCTCTCCACTTCAATGCTAGGACCTCTTCAGTCCGCATACTGGCCATTTCCCCCTGTTTCAATTTCTTGGCAACCAATCTCTGTGGGAAGCCTTTACGGTTGGTCCGTGCTGTCCCACAGGCCACAGTTTTCTTTTGGTACAGATGGCGAAAAAGTGGGAGACTTGTATAGAAATTGTCTACGTATAGATGGTAACCTTTCCCAAGTAATGGTTCAATCAGCTGCCAGACAATTTTGCCACTTGTTCCCATGTAGGTAGGGTATCCAGGGGGGTTTAGCTGTCTGTCTTTTCCCTCATAAATTATAAAATCATATGTGTAACCCGTGGCCCTGTCACATGCCTTATAAAATTTTACCCCACGTCTGGCTCTGTGAAGTGTACTAATGATTCATCTCCACATTGTCGTGGAAATATAGGTTGCATGCAGAGCATGCAGCCTATTTTTCCTGTGCTAAATAAGCACACACTTCAGATTTCATCTTATTGCAATAATGCTTTCTTTAGGCTAAAATTCACTCACCATTCACCCGTCCCATTCATTCCAAGAAGCAGCACCACCAGACAGGTCTTATTATCAAGGCATCCCAGCAAACTCTGCCCGGCCCGAGCCTCACAGGCTACTTTTATTATCCCAAAAGATCTCACAAACAGGAAGTGATGGCTGCAGCAGCCAGTCACCTCCTCCATGGGAGGGGACATCACAGGATGTCCCCTCCACACAGGAAAATTACCATACAAGGATATCCCTTCCAACAGGGTTATTTAAATACTGTGAGGGGGTTAACTCGGTAGCGGGTGTGTGTGACCCCCTGGATGGGCTCCCCACACAAAAACAGGCCCAGCAGACGGAGGTTGTGGTTTTCAAGATCAAAAAAGGTGCGGTTTATTTCTCTATTTACAGTGACAAAAAAACACAGCAAAGCAAAAAGAAACATAAACAAAATAAACCCTGGTCAGCTTGACCTCTGACTAAACATACAGGTTTCCTAACTAACAACTGGGATCAGCCTGGTGCTGTCCTAGTCCCTAAGTCCCTGGTTTAGTAAATGTCCAAACAAATAGCCACACAGGCTTTCTCTCACCGCACAGGGGTTCACTCTCCCTAGACAGTCCACACAGGTCTGGGTCCAGGCATGAGCTAACACCTAATGAAGCTGGGAGTTCTTATAGAGGCCTAAATGAGCTGACAAGCTTCAGCTGGTCTCATCAACTCCCTGTCTGCACGACGCCCCACACTCTCCCTAGAGGTATGAGTCATCCATGAGCCCACTAGCCTCAGCTGGGCTTATACAACTCTCCACCTAGTTGTATAAGTCGGCGTAAAGCCTGAATCTGGGCGAAATATATCTACCCCCCTGGATGCAACCAGGTGACTTTACCTTCCTGCTGTCACATACCCCCCCCCTCTTGTTTTAACCTCGGGGTTGAAACACCAGCAATCAGGCATTCATGTACTCGAGACAAAGCATCCACATTCCCCATTTGAACGCCAGGGCGATGCTTTACTGTGAAGTTGAATTCCTGTAGGGCCAGGAACCACCTATTCACTCTTCTATTTGTCTCCTTGTTTTGAGCCATCCACTTTAACGGAGCGTGATCCGTAACCATGTCAAAGTGCCTACCTAGCAGGTAGTACCGAAGGGAATCTAGAGCCCACTTCACCGCTAAACACTCCTTTTCAACCGTGGCGTAATTTACCTCACGGGACTTCAACTTCCTGCTGAGGTAAATGACTGGGTGCTCTTCCCCGTTCCAGACCTGGGACAATACTGCTCCTAACCCCACATCTGACGCATCACTTTGTACGACAAAGTCTTTAGAGAAGTCGGGTGAGTACAACACTGGCTGGCTACATAAGGCTTGTTTCAAGAATTGGAATGCTGCCTCAGCCTCGGGGGTCCATTTAATCATGACCGACCCTTTCCCTTTCGTCAGGTTGGTTAGGGGCACAGCCTTAGAAGCAAAGTGGGGAATGAAGCGCCGATAATAACCCGCGATTCCCAGAAAGGCCCGTACCTGCTTCTTGCTGTTGGGACGTGGCCAACTCTGGATGGCCTCGACTTTGTTGAGTTGGGGTTTTATTACTCCCCTCCCAATGGTGTACCCAAGATATTTGGCCTCCTCCTGCCCAATGGTACACTTCTTGGGGTTAGCCGTAAACCCCGCTTCCCGGATAGAGTTTAGGACTGCTTGCACCTTTGGCAGATGTGAGGCCCAATCTGTGCTATGGACAATTACGTCATCCAGGTAAGCCGCAGCATACTTCCGATGGGGCCTCAGTATCTGGTCCATTTTCCGCTGGAATGTGGCTGGCGCATTCTGTAACCCGAACGGCATTCTCTTATATTGGAACGCCCCGTCTGGGGTTACAAATGCGGTTTTCTCTTTGGCCGACTTGGCCAGGGGAATTTGCCAATACCCTTTTGTGAGGTCAAGAGTCGTCATGTATCGGGCTGTTCCCAGCCGGTCGATCAACTCATCTATACGTGGCATGGGGTAGGTGTCAAATTTTGTAACTTTGTTCAACTGACGAAAATCGTTACAAAATCGCCAGCTCCCATCCGGTTTAGGCACCAACACAATGGGACTAGACCAATCACTTTGGGACTCCTCTATCACCCCTAAGTTCAGCATTTTCTGTACTTCCTCCCGTATTGCCTCCCGTCGGGCCTCTGGGATCCGATAGGGTTTTAACTTCACCCTTTCACCGGGCGGGGTAATAATATCATGCTCTACCCCAGATGTTTGTCCCGGCAGCTCAGAGAACACCTCCTTGTTGCGAAGCACAAACTCCTTAACCTCCTGTTGTTGGGGTTGTGACAAGGTGGCTGCTATTCCAACCTCCGGAATCACGCAACCAGTTTGAGCTGGTGACCAAGTTTCTGCGACTAGGGACTCTCTATCCCTCCAGGCTTTCAACAGATTAACGTGATAGATCTGTTCGGGCTTTCGCCTTCCTGGTTGTCTGACCTTGTAATTCACTTCGCTCACTTTTTCCATTATCTCGTAGGGGCCTTGCCATTTGGCAAGGAATTTACTTTCAACCGTAGGGACAAGTACCAATATCCTATCCCCCGGGGAAAAGGTACGGGTCTTGGCTCCACGGTTGTACACTCTCTGCTGTGCCAACTGCGCTTGGGCCAAATGTTCCTTCACGATGGGCATTACCTGTGCAATTCGATCTTGCATCAGGGCGACATGCTCAATCACACTCCTGTGGGGAGAACTCTCACTTTCCCATGTTTCCTTGGCAATATCCAACAGCCCTCTTGGGTGTCTCCCATACAGTAACTCAAAGGGGGAGAATCCCGTAGAGGATTGGGGCACCTCCCTAATAGCAAACATCAAATAGGGAAGTAGACAGTCCCAATCCTTTCCATCTCTATCCACCACTTTCTTCAACATTTGTTTTAGGGTTTTGTTGAATCTTTCAACCAGCCCATCGGTTTGGGGGTGATACACAGATGTACGCAATTGCGTCACTTTGAACAATTTACACAGCTCTTTCATAACCCGGGACATAAAGGGTGTACCTTGGTCCGTAAGCAGTTCTTTACAAATACCCACCCGGCTAAAAACAAGAGATAGCTCTTTGGCTATGGTTTTGGCCGAGGTATTTCGGAGAGGGATCGCTTCTGGATAACGGGTGGCATAGTCCATTATAACTAATATGTACTGGTGCCCCCTAGCGGACTTGATTATAGGACCTACCAAATCCATTGCGATCCTCTCAAACGGGACCTCAATGATGGGTAGAGGGACCAGCGGGCTACGGAAATGTGGCATCGGGGCCGATCTCTGACACACAGGGCAGGAGGAACAATAATTTTCTATGTCCTTCATCACCCCAGGCCAATAGAATCTCTGTAATACCCTCTCTCGGGTTTTCTCTGTCCCCAGATGACCTCCAAGAATGTGCCCATGGGCCAACTCCAACACCAACTTCCTGTAAGGTTTGGGCACCACAAGCTGCTCAACGATTTCTTCTGCCCTTTTTGCCACCCGATACAGTAGGTCCTTCTCTACGCTGAAGTATGGGTAAGTGCAGGTATTATCTGGGTTCACTAACTCGCCATCTATTTCCACTACGTTTTCCCGTGCCTTTATTAGGGCGGGGTCTTTTAACTGTTCTGTGGCAAAATTTTCCCTGTGAACCTCAAGATCAGAAAACTCCACAGACGGTAGGTTTTCGTCTGAGGAGGTGGGCTCCTCTCCAGTTTCTTGAGTCTCCCCTGCCAATACTGACAAGGGAAATTCGGGAGAGTCCTCACCACTCTCAGAGGAGTTCTGGCTATCACATTCCTGGTACATAGGGGCACCAGTGGGGGGCTCAGGATCATCCCACAGTTCCCAGAACTTCGGAAAATCCCTTCCCACAATGGCATCATGCGGTAATTGAGATACTAACCCCACTGGATGAGAGAGGGTACCTTTGGGGGTCTCGAAACACACTGTAGTCACTGGATACTCTCGGGTGTCCCCATGCACACAAATAACAGCTACCTTGCTATTCCCAGAGACCTCTGTTTGAACTAATTCAGCCTTTATCAGGGTCACAAGGCTACCTGAATCCAGCAATACTACAACATTTCTACCATTAATACACATTTTGCATAAATGTTTCTCAGTTCCCCGAATGGCAGTGCATGCGACTGTCGCACACAGCGACTGACGTCTGTCCGTCAGAAAGTCACATTGCATGGGTTCCTCCACAACCGGGCAATTTGCTGCAATATGTCCCGCTTGCCGGCAGCGGTAGCAAACAATCCATTTGGCTGCCTCTTGAGCCCCTGACTTCCCAGGCTGTTCTCGCCAAACTTTGGGTAGAGCTCCCACCCTCTCACTCTCTCCACCCTCACCCCTTGGAATCCTCTTATCCGCCCCTGGGGATGGTCTGGTCTTAGGGTGGAAAGTCCGAGAGTCTCTGGAAGAGGCCGTCAGGTTCTCTGTAGCCAAGTATTTCTCTACACGATCCACAAGTTTACCGGCCGTTTCTGGGTCTCCATGGCTTACCCACTTTTGAATGGCGGTAGGAAGAGCTCTCAAGAAACGATCCATCACAACACGTTCCACAATCTCCGGTGCGGACAAAGTCTCTGGCTGTAGCCACTTCCTGCTCAGGTGAATGAGATCATACATTTGAGACCTGGGGGGTTTTCCAAGCTGGAAAGTCCAGTTATGCACACGCTGAGCCCGGACAGCCAGGGTGACACCCAGCCTTGCCAATATTTCAGCTTTTAGCATCACATAGTCTTTTGCTTGATCAGGCTCCAGGTCATAGTAAGCTTTCTGCGATTCACCAGTTAACAGAGGAGCCACCAGTCCAGCCCACTGCTCCTCAGGCCACTTTTCTCTTTCAGCAGTCCTTTCAAATGTGGTCAAAAATACCTCTGGATCATCCTCTCCAGTCATTTTTGTCAATAAACGACTCACCCCAAAGGACGCGGTATTTGTTGGACGGCTTTCCTCACTGGTCTGCGGACGTTGCTGCATTACTGCTTCCATCTGTTGTTGTAGTCTCTGCTCTTGCCTCTGCAATAGGTCTATGAAGCGGGCCTCAGATTGCTGCTGGGCTTGTTGCTGAGCCTCCAGACTCTGTTGCAAAGTTGCAAGGCTCTGTTGATGAGCTTGCTGCTGGGCTGCAAGGCTCTGTTGATGAGCTTGCTGCTGGGCTGCGAAGCTCTGTTGTTGAGCTGCAAGGCTCTTTTGAAAACCTGCATTTGTCTGCTGTTGATTGGCATTTGCTAGAGCCAGCTGTTTCAGTATCTCCTCCATGCTGGCCTAAAAAAAACTGCCACTGGTTCTCCACCAACTGTGAGGGGGTTAACTCGGTAGCGGGTGTGTGTGACCCCCTGGATGGGCTCCCCACACAAAAACAGGCCCAGCAGACGGAGGTTGTGGTTTTCAAGATCAAAAAAGGTGCGGTTTATTTCTCTATTTACAGTGACAAAAAAACACAGCAAAGCAAAAAGAAACATAAACAAAATAAACCCTGGTCAGCTTGACCTCTGACTAAACATACAGGTTTCCTAACTAACAACTGGGATCAGCCTGGTGCTGTCCTAGTCCCTAAGTCCCTGGTTTAGTAAATGTCCAAACAAATAGCCACACAGGCTTTCTCTCACCGCACAGGGGTTCACTCTCCCTAGACAGTCCACACAGGTCTGGGTCCAGGCATGAG
Organism: Rana muscosa; assembly: GCA_029206835.1. Taxonomy (NCBI): domain Eukaryota; kingdom Metazoa; phylum Chordata; class Amphibia; order Anura; family Ranidae; genus Rana; species Rana muscosa. Next base: position 234,182,994 of record CM055127.1, on the reverse strand, counting down.
CTAACACCTAATGAAGCTGGGAGTTCTTATAGAGGCCTAAATGAGCTGACAAGCTTCAGCTGGTCTCATCAACTCCCTGTCTGCACGACGCCCCACACTCTCCCTAGAGGTATGAGTCATCCATGAGCCCACTAGCCTCAGCTGGGCTTATACAACTCTCCACCTAGTTGTATAAGTCGGCGTAAAGCCTGAATCTGGGCGAAATATATCTACCCCCCTGGATGCAACCAGGTGACTTTACCTTCCTGCTGTCACAATACATACAATACATGAATACAATAATGATACAATAACATGATGGCTAAAGTCTTATGGGTGTGTCCGGGCAGGGAAAGCATATACGAAGCCGTATTGCTTTAAAACATGGACGCCTTCCCTGACTCTGACAATGCTCACAGGCTCTCATATTACCGCTGATAGGAATCCTTATTCTACGCTATTCCATAGAATAACGCATATTCAGATTATACTATTATGGCTTGTGGGAGGCTATCTGCAGGCGCGCGCTACGAATCCCGATCAATGTTGATCAACAAACCGCCGAGACAAGAGCACGCATCTGCCTATAACCAATGATGTCATTGCAGAGTGAGCATATCCCCTCCTCAACGATCGTCCGTGCTAATGCACAGAGGGCCCCCGTCGGCGAGCATATCCGCACGCTGCAAACATCACACTCCAACCTCAAGATGTTTTCCACTACCAGACGGGATTCAACCAGCCTCAGACTGCCCCAGTCAGCTCTTTAGAGCGGGTTGCGGAAGTACTAACACTGGGTGACACTATGACAATACATATTAAATACATCTTCATAAAATTCTCCACAACAACATATATTTACATCAGGGGTAAACATCTGCTTGAAGCTGGCGCAAAAAAAAATGATTAGGGGACGAATTTTGAATAGTTTATCATAATTGGGATGATTTCGAGGGAGGCATTGGGCATTGTCGTTGAAGTGTAGAAACCTCATTATCATCTCGTAGCGGGTTCTTTTCATAAAAGATGAACAGATTGGCATGTGGTAGATAGGTCGGGCAGACCAGTAGGAATGAAGTTCATTTTTTTTTGTCAGCCCCATGTTGAGGGTTAGGCCAAGGAACATTTTAAATTCTTCCACGGTGAGGGGTTTCCAAACAAAAGGACGGGCATAGGAAGAATTTGGATTGTTGGCTATATATTGACTGGCATATAGATTACACTGCTCCACAATGTAGGTTAGGATATCATCAGTAAAAAATAAGTCAAAATAATAAATCGGGGTAGCATTTTCCGACTGTATCTGAGGGCCTGACTGGGCTGTAAAAGGGGGAATGACAGGTTCTACTGACGTATCAGGCAGCCATGTTGGATACAGTAGAAGATCGGGGAGGCTAGTATGGGCCCTGCCTCGTTGTTGATGGAACGCCCCGTTGCTAGCATTTGGCCTATCCTCTAGGGAAGTTGCAGAACTGCTGGTGGATGCCTGCCTATCCTGGCGTGCTGCGCTGCTGGTGGATGCCTGCCTATCCTGGCGTGCTGCGCTGCTGGTGGATACCTGCCTATCCTGGCGTGCTGCGCTGCTGGTGGATGCCTGCATATCATCATGGAGTCCTGCGCTGCTGGTGGATGCCTGCTGGTGGATGTCCTGGAGTGCTGCGCTTCTGGTGGATGTCTGCGCCTGCTCATAACTCCTGATTTCACTTGTTAGGATTCTATCCTCAGTTTCTATTTCAGAGCCACTACTTTCCTCTGGATAATATTCACTATCCAATTCTGACAGAGAGAGTTCCCCGCTACTCTCATCCGACATACCCTGGAGTATCTGGAGAGCCTCCTCGCTGCTATAGAATCGTTTAGCCATGTGAGCAGATGTGACAGATGTTGGCGGGCAGCTGTGCCAGCTGTTGGCGGGCAGCTGTGGGCAGGCAGCTGTGCCAGATGTTGTCGGGCAGCTGTGGCAGATGTGGCAGATGTTGGCGGGCAGATGTGGCAGCTGTTGGCGGGCAGATGTGGCAGCTGTTGGCGGGCAGATGTTTACTGCCAGATGTTGGGGGTCAGATGTGCCAGATGTTGGCAGGGCAGATGTTGGCAGGCAGATGTGCCAGCTGTTGGCGGGCAGATGTGCCAGCTGTTGGCGGGCAGCTGTTGGCAGTGAGATGCTGGCGGTCAGATGTTGGCGGGCAGATGTGCCAGATGTTGGCGGGCAGCTGTTGGCGGTCAGATGTTGGTGGGCAGCTGTGGCAGATGTTGGCGGGCAGCTGTGGCAGATGTTGGCGGGCAGATGTGGCAGATGTTGGCGGGTAGATGTGGCAGATGTGGCAGCTGTTGGCAGGCAGATGTGGCGGCTGTTGGCGGGCAAATGTTTACTGCTAGATGTTGGGGGTCAGATGTGCCAGATGTTGGCAGGGCAGATGTTGGCGGGCAGATATGCCAGCTGTTGGTGGGCAGATGTGCCAGCTGTTGGCGGTCAGATGCTGGCGGTCAGATGTTGGCGGGCAGCTGTTGGCAGTCAGATGTTGGCAGGCAGATGTGCCAGATGTTGGCGGGCAGATGTGCCAGATGTTGGCAGGCAGATGTGCCAGATGTTGGCGGGCAGATGTTTACTGGTATGACAGGTGTTTTCACTGTTTTGGGGACACTGTGTTTTGGGGACACTAGCTGGGTGATCAGTGGGTAAACAGCAGACAAACAGCTTAAAACTCACTGATCTCCCGGCTGCAGCACAGATTGTCTCTTCCTCTCCTCACTGACAGGCTCTGTGTGAGGAGAGGAAGAGATGCGAGCAGTTACAACTGCTCTGTGTTTACCATACATGACGGCTGTGATTGGACAGCCATCATGTCATCAGGAGGGCCAATCACATGGCCCTCCTGACGTGCCCACCTTTCCTGTCTCTGGGGTGCACAGGCAGATCGGGATCGCGCCGCTGCGCGGGCACGTGGCGGCGCGATCCCCTCACAAATGCCAGCCCCCCTCTCTTTGTTTACATCACGATGGCTGTGATTAGACACAGCCATCGTGCCGATCAGGAGGGCAAATCACAGTGCCCTCCTGCTGTTCCGAGATGCAGCGTGTCCGCGGGACACGCGCGCATCGGGATCGCGCGCGTGCACGCACGCGCCCCCCCGGTATTCGGGAACGTCCACTCAGAAGGAGAGAGCACCCACCCGCCCGTATATGTACAGTGGCCGTGTGGGAAGTGGTTAAACTACATGGAACTGCTGATGATGTGGTTTCTGACAGAGCAGTACAGTTTATTTTACATTTTTGAAAAATATTTTTCTCAGCTTTAGGTGTAACAGTTTATCTGTCCTCTAATGGTGAGACCGAGAGGACCAATCAACCTTAGAGCAGTACCTTTGATGTTTTGTCAGTTATCTTCAGTATGACTGGGTGGATTATCTTCCTACAGCAGAGTTTGCTTATAAGAATTCCAAACATAGCTCAACTTCTCCTTGTCAATTTTGTTTATTGAATATTAAATACTAAAGACAGTTACAATTAGTAATAAATAGTTACAACAAATGGTAATATTAGTTAAGTATATGATAATAAATTGGATGGAATTATACATATCTGAAGATTAGATATTTTACATAAACAGGTAATCAACTCGAAAATGAAATGTTAAGTTAATATAAACAATTGAAAAATTTAATATGTAAATATGTGCTAATACACTTAGTTCCAGGCATATTCAATTAATATATAGCCACTATGGAAAGAAAGCTAATTGGAAATCAACTAATTCAATAAAAACTTCAAAAATTTATAATTATTGTAAGTGTAGCAATACCCTGTTCAGGGCCGCTGGTTAGTTTTGGGTCTTGCACGTTAGCTCTTCAGCTGCGTTGTCTGGGTAGGAAAGTCTGCAGTAATGCAATGTCCACACAGATGTAAAACCTCAAACCGTTAGGCTTTATTTTTCATATGCAGTAACCGTTGAAAAGTAGAAGGTATAGAAGAGCAGGGGAAGGTTCAGGCACTCACCACTAAAAGTTGACAAAGGTAGAAGTTCAAAGTCACTCACCACTCTCAATGTTAGAGTGGGTATTGGTCACCCGGATAGTCCCCTCTCACATGGCCTAGCAGCCGGGATGACTCACGAATCAGCAATAGGGCAGTCTCTGCCACAGACTGCCCAAGATGAGTTGGGTCTCTGCCACAGACCTGTTTCAAGTGTACAAAGTCTCTGCCACAGACCTGTGTTAAAGTAATCAATTGGATAGTCCAGGAACCCTCTGCCACAGGATTTCAAAGTCCCAAACTTCCAGCCGTACAGTTTTAAGAACCTTTAAGCCGATCCGGCGAACTGTAGGGCTTGTAGCATAGTGGAGCCCTCCTCACTGAACTTGCCAGGCCTCTCCCGAGACAGCAGTATTGTGCCGGTCTCCTCCGGGGAAGATCCTCCCCTGGACGTCTTCACTAAGATTTTTCCTCCCCATTTGAATGGAAGGCTTTGGATCCCTTCTCTGGATATAGGCCCCAGCCAGACTAGCGGGGCCTACTAAGCAGTGATGCAGCCTCGGGCCAACGTGGCCCCGAGACCAGGACCACACACACCTCGCGCCCGGAGGGCTGCGGGGCGCGCGCGAACGAACCCCCAACAATGGCGTCTGCCCCTTAATTATCCCCTCCCAGCAGGCACAGAGGGTTGACCACTCCCACTATACCTCTTCCGAGAGGGGACACTCAATGTACCATGACCTGCCCGTGTTCCAACAAATGCCTGAGGTGGTACCGCCACCTACAGGCAAAAAGGGAAATCACTACCAGGCAAACCACAACTGAGACAGAGGCGAATTTAAATGTAATTATCAACCATCTGAGCCCAACAACTGGCTCAGACATCCCTCTAGATTTGAATAGCGTCCCAACCATTTGGGATGGGCGCTACATAAGTAATAACTAAATATAGTATTTATGTATTATACATTACCATTTAAATATGGTAATACAAAAAATAGGGAAATAGAAAAAAAAGGACAGAGTAATAGTAAAAGGGAAAGGATGAAGGTAAGAAAGAGAGAAAAGAGTCTAGGGTAAGAAAGTTCTCCGGAGCATCTATATTGTAAGAATATTATTAACTTAGTACAGAAGATAAATGTCCATGTTTAGTACCTGTTTTCACTCATATTGTTGTATAATATTATAGTATTATAGTATATCAAGGTCTTAATAGGGAATTGTCAGGGATCGTAGGAAGAAAATACGTCATCCAAGGATTCCATATTTTCTCAAAATTTTGTATAGTATCGTTGGTTATGGCTTCTGATTTGGAAAAGATCATTGCTTGGTTCATTCTGTTTTTAGCTTCAGAGATCATTAATGTATTGGTTTTCCAAGCTTTGGCAATGGTTTGCTTTGCGGCTGTGGTGATCTGGAGAAAGAGACTAAATTGAGTGTAAGAAATATGAACTGGTTTTATATTTAAAAGCGCAATAGTCGTGTCTGGAATGATAGTTATCCTAAATATTTTAGATACCATGAGGAAAATTTCATTCCAGAACTTTTTTGCAATCGGACAATCCCAGAATGTATGTGAGTGCGTTCCCAGACCACCACAGCCACTAAAACAGAATGGGGAGCATTGAGGAGCATATTTTGCAATTTTAACAGGAACCAAGTACCAGTGCATGATTATTTTATAGTTTGTTTTCAAAGCAATTATATTTTGAGAAGACATTTTTGTATTGGTCCAGACTTTATTCCAGTCGGAAATGTCGATTTTAGTTCCAAGTTCTTTCTACCATTTTTCCACATGTGAAGGTAGCTTTGAGTCAGAAGTAGTGATCAGATGATTATATAACATTGAAATAAGACCTTTGGTATGAGGGTTTTGTTTACATATACGTTCGAATTGCGACATATTACTTAATTGATTAGTATCATGTAAATAAGGTTCAAAATTTTTTTTGATTTGTAAGCAGCGAAAGAGTTCAGACGCCGGTAGTTTGTGATGTTCACATATTTCAGGGAATGTTTTGAATGAGGTTAATGTATAGCTCAACTTCTCAAAGAGCTTTTTACTTAAACACTGGGTATCATCCAGTTTTTATTCCTGATCTCTCTATCTAAGCTCCCATTCCTTCTGTTACCAACAAATTAATACAATAGACCAAATGTATAGGGGGGTTTTCCTAGTTTTGCAATATAAAGATACATTTTAGTAGGCAAAGTAAATTATTATAGATTTGTTTTTCCCCCTTGGTTTCAAGCAAAGTTGGTGTTGTAATTTTGCAGGTTCCACTAGGGGGTATACCCTCTCTATCACACACTGATACTTTGTGGGGACTATTTGCTTATGGGTTTCCACCATTTTCAAAATCATATTCTCACCCAGGGAAAACTTTTAATCAGATGACCCATATATATTATTGTAAAGCAGGGTGAACAGATACTCAAGAAAAAAATAAAATAAAAATAAAAGCAGCCAGCACAGTTTGTAGATAATTCAAACGCAAATATAGTAGTCCAAAATGCAGCGCTTAAAATAAAAAAGGTGATAAATATATATGTGATAGTCCAAATAACAAAATTCCAATGAAGAATAAAGATGAGGAGCCTCCACCAAACTTAAAGTGGATGTAAACCCACTCTCATCCTTTCTAAACTACTGCCATAGTGCTGATCTATAAGGATATAGATGCCTCCTGCATGTATCCTTATCTGTCAAAGGTCTCCTCTCTGTCTGTTATATGAACTGAAAAACTGCAGATTCTGTGGGTGGATCAGTTGTCTGGAGCTCGGTGGGTGGAGTCATGATGTCAGTAGACTCCCCGCCCACCTCTACACTCCCCTTGCCAACATGCATTTTCTCCTGTGGATTCCTTCTGCTATGATCACTAACATCCAGTCAAAATCCAGAAAAGTAACCACATGACTTCAGAAAAGGAGTGGGGTGGGAATTAAAAAATAATGCCTGTCTAAAGCTAGTGCACAAGATATGTAAATAACCTGTCACTCAAAGCAAGGGGGCGGAACGGAAAAGGTAACTCTGTTTGTCCGTTTTATCTCACTGAACAATAAAAGAGGCTTGCTCAGAGCTGGATTAACTCTTTGTGGCAAGACCTGGCACAAATTATAGGAAATCTTATACACTACATTGTGACAGCAAAAAAACCCAAAAAAAAAACGGGTTTACATCCACTTTAAGGGTGCACGAAGAAAAAGCACACCAACACCCCCGTGCTATCAATCTGCTTACCAGAAAGTTATGAAAACAAGCAATGTAATCATATGATGCAAGAGGTCAGTAATGAATAACGACACTTCAAAACTTGGTAGGCAGGTTTGGATTTTTCAAGATCACCAGTACCAGAGGGACATCAGGACTCACATAGATGAATGGATATATTGTGCAGTCATCAACAGGACATTACCCAATATGAAGAAAGAAGCAACAATAGTGAAGCCCGTAAGGTAAAAACACACAACTTGTTTGCAGTCTACTTACAGCTAAAAAAGGAACATCATGACTCATAAAACTCTGCGTCTCTCAGCGTGCTTGCATCGGCCAGCCTGACATGTTTCATCCTATGTGGTTATCACGTTATAAATGTTTGTGTGTATGTATGTATGTGTGTATATGCATATATAAATATAAAAAATTTAGTTTTCAAAAATGTTTTGCAAATTATTTAGATTTAATTTATAGACTATTAAAGTCTTCGTCTATATTGTGAACTTACAATGTTTCTTATTCATGTAGCGGGGTCTCCTTTAAGGCCCCGGGACTACGTTACCCAGAACCCCGTTCGGCACCCAGAGTGCAGTTAGCCACCGCAGAGACTCATGGGAGGGGTTAAGGAGGAGGCGAGGCGGAGCTCGGTCTCTTTGGACACCGCGCTGCAAGCAACAGTTTCTTCCTGTGCGGATCTGCTGCAGTGCAAGGCCTGAAGCCTGGGGCCTTGCGCAACTTGCGAAGAGCCTTCCACCCCACTGCGGAGCCTGGGTGGCATCTGACTTGTCGAGTGAGGACATCAGTTGGATCGGGGACCCGATCGTTGCAGACGCTGTGTGCGGAGACACAGCAGGTGGAAGTCCCGGGCTGGGATCGCGCCCAGAGTGGTGAGCGAGCACTTGCTCAATCAAATAGACTTTACAGATTCTAGGCCTATAGACTGCCGTAGCTCACCGATTGTTTGCTTGTTGTTCCACTGGGGGACCGGTAGCAGGACAGAGTTGAAGTGTCCCCCCAGCATAGTGTTCTTAGTGATTGCCAGTTTGTGGATTACAAATACCATTCATCAAGTGCACCACCGAAAGTTTGCATGCGAAGAAATCCCTATAGGAAGGACTGAGATTTATTCTGGGTCAGGCCTGGCCAGGGTGGGGATATAGGATATTGTTTAGTGCGCCACAGGGCGTGTATGCCATAATAGCTACGCGTGGTGGATTACCGCGCAGCGCCATTATTGTGTGCTATATTGATTGCTGCAGGGCTCTGCAAGCCAGGTGTGTGTATTATATTCTGTTTAAGCCTTTTTTACAACCAAAGTAAACTGTTATACTTAATCTTTAACATTTGTGTGTTGTCTTACTGTAAGGAGGGTGCCTTTACCATACCCATTGATTATGATAAAAATATAACCCCTAGACTAGCTGTGCCAGAGTGGGTCGAGCAGATTGCCGGGGGTTAGTGGTGCTGTACACAGGGCCCGAAAACAAATCCAGCGGCTCTCTTAAGTGGGGGTAGCGCTACACATGGGGGCTCTCGAGTCCGGAATCCTGTTGCAGCAAGTAACGCGCCAAAAGTACCAGCATGGACCCACTAGAAGTAGGACAGTGGTGTAAAGCGGTCGGCACAGATCCAGCCGGGGTAGTAGTCATAGAACTCCCAGGGATCTGGCAAGAAGAAGCGGTGAAGCAGCTAGTGATGTCACTCTCACCGTATCAGAAAGCATGGGTGGTGGATGTCAGGACGAATTCCTCACTGACCCACGCATTAATAGAGTGGAAGGATGGAGTCCCAGAACATTTCAAGAACCCAAGTGTAGAAGCTATAGATGATCAGACTTATAGCCTGATAAACGCGCTGCCGCTCAAGCCAGGAGGACGGTTTCAGACACCGAAACTATCTCCATTACCCACCCCAAAAGCAGAAAAACAGGTGAAAAGGGAAAGTCCTGGGTCGCCATCTGCCACCCTCGGCGCAGAGTTGTGCGCGGTCCTGGGGGAACTTGTGGCCCAGTGTAAGAAAGATCCTACAGATTACCAGATGTCAGGATACAGAAAACTTATAATATTCTCAGGAAGGAAACCTGTACCTTCGGGTGAAGAGGGGTTCGAGGAGTGGTTAGACGGTGCCACTCAGGCCCTAGAAGAATGGGAAGTCCCAGACCACAGAAAGAAGCAGAGAATTGCTGAGAGCTTGAAGGGGCCTGCTCTAGAGGCCATACGCAACCTCAAGATGAGTAAGACAGACTGTGATGCACAGGACTATCTGGACATTCTGCAGAATGTGTTCGGTGGAACAGAGAAAATCACTGAGCTCACCTACCAGCTGGAGCACTGCTACCAGAAGACAGGAGAGAAACTGTCAGAGTTCATGAGGCGCCTGGACAAGATCCTGCATAAGATGATTCTTAAGAAGGGGATTGACCCACGGGAGCTGGATGAGGCCTGTGTTCAACAGGTGATGAGAGGATCTCAGCCCTTGGACCCCATTGCATTGGCGCTACGCACAAGACAGGATGGTAAGAGCCTGGAGTACCCTGACTTGATTCGAGTGGTCAGAGAGGAAGAAGCTATGCTGGAGGAGAAGAGGAGCCTACCAGTTGAGTCAGTAAATCCTCCTCCAGTGATGGTCAGGACATCCATGACCCTGGAAAGAGACTCAGAGGTGGATACCTTGAAGTCGCAGATGTCCCAAGTATTGGGGATACTGACCTCCCTGATGGAAAAGAAGTCAAGGGAACCGGAGAGGGAAAGTCCGAGGAGGGAGCTGTTTTCCAAATACCTCCGCACCCGCATCCCTACAAGATTGGGGGGACATGACTTGTTTCAACTGCGGAGGGGTTGGTCATGCGGCCAAAGTATGTACCAGTCCAAAGAAAAAAAAGATGAATAACCGCAAGCCGCCTGAAAACTTCAGCGGGCCCCGGTGAAGGAGTCAACTGGGTGCCCATCATCTCCAGTGAGCTCCAAACTTAAAAGAGTGGAACAGAAGACCCCTCAGAAGAAACGCAAGGTTCCTCAGAAGGAACGCACCCCAAAGAAAGAGAGTAGTGTCCCTCAGCGGGTAGTTACACCCATCAAAAGGAAAGAGATCAATGCATACCAGGCCCAAGTCCAAAGAGAAATGGAAGAAAGAAAGTAAAAAGGGAAAATGCAAAGATCAAAAGAAAGAGACCCCCTTGAAGCGATATCCAGAGAAGCTGGTGGGTCCCTCCCCGATAGTACCAGTTCAAGTGGAGGGAGTCTACACAAGAGCCATATTGGATACTGGGGCGCAAGTGACCCTGTTGCACCGGGACTTTTATGACAAGCATTTAAGTCACCTACCCATCCAGAAGACAAAGAGAAGACGGCTTTCATAACCCCAGTAGGGTTCTTTGAATTTGATCGGATGCCTCAAGGTCTGTCTGGAGCCCCAGCTACCTTCCAACGTCTTATGGAGAAGACTGTAATAGACATGAACCTCATCGAAGTCTTAGTATACTTGGATGACATCATTGTCTTCAGAAGAACCTTGGAGGAACATGAAGAGAGGCTGGAGAAAGTTTTGAAGAGACTGAGTGAGGAAGTACTCAAGCTCTCACCTGAAAAATGCCAATTCTATCAGTCATCAGTCAACTATCTGGGGCACATAGTGTCTGAAGATGGGGTAGCCACAGACCCCGAAAAATTGCAGGCAGTCACCTCCTGGCCCAGACCCACCACTGTGACAGAGCTCAGATCCTTTCTGGGGTTCTGTTCCTATTACAGGAGGTTTGTGGAGGGGTTTGCTCGCATAGCCAGGCCTCTGAATGAGCTGCTTAAGACGGAGGGGAAAGAGGACGACACAGGCCCCAGAAAGCCAGGGGAGTCAGTCAAGGACCAGTGGAACAAGAAGTGTGAGGATGCCTTTCAGATGTTGAAGAAGACATTAACCACTGCCCCTGTCCTGGCCTACGCAGACCCTAAGAAGCCTTATGAACTTCATGTAGATGCCAGTCATGATGGTTTGGGAGGAGTGCTGTACCAGGAGCATGAAGAGCGACTGAGGCCTGTTGCGTATGTGAGCAGAAGTCTGACTCCCTCCGAGAAGAACTACCCCACCCATAAGTTGGAGTTCCTGGCCCTTAAGTGGGTGGTAGTTGACAAACTCAGAGACTATTTGTATGGGGCGGAATTCACAGTGAAAACCGACAACAACCCCCTCACCTATCTTTTCACCACAGCAAAGTTGGATGCCACAGGACATAGATGGCTGGCGGCGCTGTCTGCCTTCAATTTCAGACTTAAATACAGACCTGGGGCTGGAAACCGAGATGCAGACGCTTTGTCTAGAAGATCTCACGTCCCCACTTGCAGTACAGAAGACTGGACCCAAGTGGCACCCGACGGGGTGCGGGCCCTCTGTCAAGGGGCTGAACTCCAAGCCAGTGGCGGCTCAAGAGCAGAAGAGATAGGGGTTACCCTAGTAGGAGTCCCCAAGCAATACTGTGGAGTAACCCAACTGGGGGAAGATAACTTGCCAAAACTGTCCAAGAAGGAGCTGAGATCCGACCAATTGGAAGACCCCATGGGGAGATTGGTCCTAGAGGCCCTGGAGAATCAGGACCCGAATAGACTCTTACACCACCCTTCAAAGGAAGCTCGCCTGTTGAGGAAAGAGTGGGACAAGTTACAGGTGCATCAGGGAGTGGTCTACCGAAGGGGCCCCTCTGATGACCTAGATTGATCCGGAAACTCCTGGATTCTTTGGGGATCAAGAAGACAAGAACTACCCCCTATCATCCACAAGGTGATGCTCAGCCGGAGAGGTTCAACCGAACCCTGCTCAACATGCTGGGGACCCTAAGCAGTGAAAAGAAGCAGCATTGGAGCAACCACATAGCAGCAGTTGTGCATGCATACAACAGCACCACCAGTGACGCTACAGGGTACTCACCCTATCAACTTATGTTCGGGAGAGAAGCAAGACTACCCGTAGATCTGGCCTTTGGCACTTCCATAGACCATTGTTCTGCTGCTTCCCACAAGGGATATGTCGATAGGCTCAGACGCAATTTGAAATTGGCCTATGAACAGGCCCAGGCGGCCTCGGAGCAAAGGGGGGCCCGCAACCACTAAGAATTTTGACCTGAAAGTTAGGATTCAGGATTTGCAACCAGGAGACAGAGTGTTGCTACGGAACTTGGGGGTCCCTGGAAAACACAAGCTTGCAGATAGATGGAGACCTGAACCTTATGTTGTTTGCAAGAGGCTACCGGGCCTGCCCATTTACAGACTTAAACCAGAAGGGAAGGTGGGACCTTTGAAGACCTGGCATCGGAACCAGCAGGCACAGAGGGTTGACCACTCCCACTATACCTCTTCCGAGAGGGGACACTCAATGTACCATGACCTGCCCGTGTTCCAACAAATGCCTGAGGTGGTACCGCCACCTACAGGCAAAAAGGGAAATCACTACCAGGCAAACCACAACTGAGACAGAGGCGAATTTAAATGTAATTATCAACCATCTGAGCCCAACAACTGGCTCAGACATCCCTCTAGATTTGAATAGCGTCCCAACCATTTGGGATGGGCGCTACATAAGTAATAACTAAATATAGTATTTATGTATTATACATTACCATTTAAATATGGTAATACAAAAAATAGGGAAATAGAAAAAAAAGGACAGAGTAATAGTAAAAGGGAAAGGATGAAGGTAAGAAAGAGAGAAAAGAGTCTAGGGTAAGAAAGTTCTCCGGAGCATCTATATTGTAAGAATATTATTAACTTAGTACAGAAGATAAATGTCCATGTTTAGTACCTGTTTTCACTCATATTGTTGTATAATATTATAGTATTATAGTATATCAAGGTCTTAATAGGGAATTGTCAGGGATCGTAGGAAGAAAATACGTCATCCAAGGATTCCATATTTTCTCAAAATTTTGTATAGTATCGTTGGTTATGGCTTCTGATTTGGAAAAGATCATTGCTTGGTTCATTCTGTTTTTAGCTTCAGAGATCATTAATGTATTGGTTTTCCAAGCTTTGGCAATGGTTTGCTTTGCGGCTGTGGTGATCTGGAGAAAGAGACTAAATTGAGTGTAAGAAATATGAACTGGTTTTATATTTAAAAGCGCAATAGTCGTGTCTGGAATGATAGTTATCCTAAATATTTTAGATACCATGAGGAAAATTTCATTCCAGAACTTTTTTGCAATCGGACAATCCCAGAATGTATGTGAGTGCGTTCCCAGACCACCACAGCCACTAAAACAGAATGGGGAGCATTGAGGAGCATATTTTGCAATTTTAACAGGAACCAAGTACCAGTGCATGATTATTTTATAGTTTGTTTTCAAAGCAATTATATTTTGAGAAGACATTTTTGTATTGGTCCAGACTTTATTCCAGTCGGAAATGTCGATTTTAGTTCCAAGTTCTTTCTACCATTTTTCCACATGTGAAGGTAGCTTTGAGTCAGAAGTAGTGATCAGATGATTATATAACATTGAAATAAGACCTTTGGTATGAGGGTTTTGTTTACATATACGTTCGAATTGCGACATATTACTTAATTGATTAGTATCATGTAAATAAGGTTCAAAATTTTTTTTGATTTGTAAGCAGCGAAAGAGTTCAGACGCCGGTAGTTTGTGATGTTCACATATTTCAGGGAATGTTTTGAATGAGGTTAATGTATAGCTCAACTTCTCAAAGAGCTTTTTACTTAAACACTGGGTATCATCCAGTTTTTATTCCTGATCTCTCTATCTAAGCTCCCATTCCTTCTGTTACCAACAAATTAATACAATAGACCAAATGTATAGGGGGGTTTTCCTAGTTTTGCAATATAAAGATACATTTTAGTAGGCAAAGTAAATTATTATAGATTTGTTTTTCCCCCTTGGTTTCAAGCAAAGTTGGTGTTGTAATTTTGCAGGTTCCACTAGGGGGTATACCCTCTCTATCACACACTGATACTTTGTGGGGACTATTTGCTTATGGGTTTCCACCATTTTCAAAATCATATTCTCACCCAGGGAAAACTTTTAATCAGATGACCCATATATATTATTGTAAAGCAGGGTGAACAGATACTCAAGAAAAAAATAAAATAAAAATAAAAGCAGCCAGCACAGTTTGTAGATAATTCAAACGCAAATATAGTAGTCCAAAATGCAGCGCTTAAAATAAAAAAGGTGATAAATATATATGTGATAGTCCAAATAACAAAATTCCAATGAAGAATAAAGATGAGGAGCCTCCACCAAACTTAAAGTGGATGTAAACCCACTCTCATCCTTTCTAAACTACTGCCATAGTGCTGATCTATAAGGATATAGATGCCTCCTGCATGTATCCTTATCTGTCAAAGGTCTCCTCTCTGTCTGTTATATGAACTGAAAAACTGCAGATTCTGTGGGTGGATCAGTTGTCTGGAGCTCGGTGGGTGGAGTCATGATGTCAGTAGACTCCCCGCCCACCTCTACACTCCCCTTGCCAACATGCATTTTCTCCTGTGGATTCCTTCTGCTATGATCACTAACATCCAGTCAAAATCCAGAAAAGTAACCACATGACTTCAGAAAAGGAGTGGGGTGGGAATTAAAAAATAATGCCTGTCTAAAGCTAGTGCACAAGATATGTAAATAACCTGTCACTCAAAGCAAGGGGGCGGAACGGAAAAGGTAACTCTGTTTGTCCGTTTTATCTCACTGAACAATAAAAGAGGCTTGCTCAGAGCTGGATTAACTCTTTGTGGCAAGACCTGGCACAAATTATAGGAAATCTTATACACTACATTGTGACAGCAAAAAAAACCAAAAAAAAAACGGGTTTACATCCACTTTAAGGGTGCACGAAGAAAAAGCACACCAACACCCCCGTGCTATCAATCTGCTTACCAGAAAGTTATGAAAACAAGCAATGTAATCATATGATGCAAGAGGTCAGTAATGAATAACGACACTTCAAAACTTGGTAGGCAGGTTTGGATTTTTCAAGATCACCAGTACCAGAGGGACATCAGGACTCACATAGATGAATGGATATATTGTGCAGTCATCAACAGGACATTACCCAATATGAAGAAAGAAGCAACAATAGTGAAGCCCGTAAGGTAAAAACACACAACTTGTTTGCAGTCTACTTACAGCTAAAAAAGGAACATCATGACTCATAAAACTCTGCGTCTCTCAGCGTGCTTGCATCGGCCAGCCTGACATGTTTCATCCTATGTGGTTATCACGTTATAAATGTTTGTGTGTATGTATGTATGTGTGTATATGTATATATAAATATAAAAAATTTAGTTTTCAAAAATGTTTTGCAAATTATTTAGATTTAATTTATAGACTATTAAAGTCTTCGTCTATATTGTGAACTTACAATGTTTCTTATTCATGTAGCGGGGTCTCCTTTAAGGCCCCGGGACTACGTTACCCAGAACCCCGTTCGGCACCCAGAGTGCAGTTAGCCACCGCAGAGACTCATGGGAGGGGTTAAGGAGGAGGCGAGGCGGAGCTCGGTCTCTTTGGACACCGCGCTGCAAGCAACAGTTTCTTCCTGTGCGGATCTGCTGCAGTGCAAGGCCTGAAGCCTGGGGCCTTGCGCAACTTGCGAAGAGCCTTCCACCCCACTTTAAGTTTTGTTGTCTTACTGTAAGGAGGGTGCCTTTACCATACCCATTGATTATGATAAAAATATAACCCCTAGACTAGCTGTGCCAGAGTGGGTTGAGCAGATTACCGGGGGTTGGTGGTGCTGTACACAGGGCCCGAAAACAAATCCAGCGGCTCTCTTAAGTGGGGGTAGCGCTACATTCACCTTTAGTGATATTGTGTACAAAGCTCTATAAGTCTCCTAAAGAAGCCACAGTTCTGGTGAAACATGTTGAGCGGAAACCTTTGTACAACGGCTGTATGAATTTGTCATGTTGGTTTTAACAATATGTGATTTTAACTTTGAATACATGACATAAAATTACATTTTTAGAGATTTTGGTTCTATTTTATTTTTAAGCACCTAAAAAAATCCCTTTATATATCTTTTAAAAAAAATTGTCAGTTAACTTCAGGATGACTGGGTGCATTATCTTCCTACAGCAGAGTTTGCTTATAAGAATTCTAAACATGACTCAACTTCTCAAAGTCCTTTTTACTTAAACACTGGATATCATCCAGTTTTTATTCCTGATCTCAACTCCCATTCCTTCTGTAACCAACAGATTAACTACCTTGCAGGAGACTTATGAAAAATTGATTGAGACTTTGAGGGAGGCTCAGGAATGTTACAATAAGGCTGCTGATAGACAGGGTGACAAAGTTTGGTTATCAACCAAAAATTTGAATGTCCATGTTCCATCTGCAAAGTTGGGCCAAAGGTTTATGGGACCTTTCCAGATTTCTGCTCAAATCAACACTGGTATTTTGCTTAAAACTTTCTGACAGCATGAAGTTTCACCCTGTGTTTCACATATCACTAGTCAAATCATTTTATAAATTCTTTTTTCTGAAAGAATTCTTTCACCTCCCCCACCTGTTGAGGTACAGGTTGAAGAATTTGTGGTGGAGAAAATTCTTGATTCCAGGATATTTAGGAACAAATTACAGGAAGGATATGGGTCGGAAGAAAATTCTTAGGAGCCTGAGGAGAATTTTTATGCCCCTAGATTAACAAGAGAATCCCACCAGAGGTTTCCTCACAAACCTGGCCCTAAGACATCCAGGGGACATCCTGGCAGGAGAGGAGTACTGTTACTGCTGAACCTTGTGTTGCCATGTCAATTTGTAGTTACATATATAGTTACATAGTTAGTCAGGTTGAAAAAAGACACAAGTCCATCCAGTTCAACCATTAAAAAAAATATATATATATATCGTACAATCCCATATACCCAATTCTATACCCACAGTTGATCCAAAGGAAGGCAAAAAACCCCAGCAGAGCATGATCCAATTTGCTACAGCAGAGGAAAAAATTCCTTCCTGATCCCCCGAGAGGCAATCGGATATTCCCCGGATCAACTTTACCTATAAATGTCAGTACCCAGTTATATTATGTACATTTAAGAAAGAATCCAGGCCCTTCTTAAAGCAATCTATTGAGCTGGCCAGAACCACCTCTGCAGGGAGTCTATACCACATTTTCACAGCTCCTACTGTGAAGAAACCTTTCCGTATTTGGAGGTGAAATCTCTTTTCCTCTAGACGCAAAGAGTGCCCCCTTGTCCTTTGTGTTGACCGTAAAGTGAATAATTCAACACCAAGTTCACTATATGGACCCCTTATATATTTGTACATGTTGATCATATCCCCCCTTAATCTCCTCTTCTCAAGAGTGAATAAATTCAGTTCCTCTAATCTTTCCTCATAGCTGAGCTCCTCCATGCCTCTTATCAGTTTGGTTGCCCTTCTCTGCACTTTCTCCAGTTCCCCAATATCCTTTTTGAGAACTGGGGCCCAAAACTGAACTGCATATTCCAGATGAGGTCTTACTAATGATTTGAACAGGGGCAAAATGATATCTCTCTCTCTGGAGACCATACCTCTCTTAATACAAGAAAGGACTTTGCTCGCTTTGGAAACCGCAGCTTGGCATTGCATGCCATTATTGAGCTTATGATCTACCAAAACCCCCAGATCCTTCTCCATTACGGATCCCCCCAGTTTTACTCCCCCTAGTATGTATGATGCATTCAAATTCTTAGCCCCCAAATGCATAACTTTACATTTATCAACATTAAACCTCATCTGCCACATAGTCGCCCAATTAGACAGAGCATTGAGGTCGGCTTGTAAATTGGCGACATCCTGTAAGGACGTTATTCCACTGCATAGCTTGGTGTCATCTGCAAAGACAGAAATGTTACTTTTGATCTCAGATCCAATATCATTTATAAACATATTAAAAAGTAAGGGTCCCAGCACTGAACCTTGGGGTACACCACTGATACCTTGGACCATTCAGAATAAGAATCATTAATGATTAGTGATTTTTATAGCACTAATATGGAGTTAGACCATGTGCTGTTTTTAAAAGCAAAGCCTTACCCATTGAATTGCAAATGAACCAGTTGGACTAGTCAAGTTACAGGATATGATGTACAGGAAGTATGGGGGAGGAGATTAGGACTTTTGAACAACCATGTGGGAGACAAAGGAGAGTTGTTCTGGAAGACAAAGGGTCAAGACATGCACTGGAAGACTTCGGAGGAAGATGTTTGGTGAACTCCAGAAGATTAATCCATCATAAAGACGTTGAGAAACTGTTTAGTTTACTTATTAAAAAAAAAAAATGAGGTGAACTCTGCGCTTAACCTAATAGTAATAAAAGGTTTGGTGAGTTGAATTGAAACAATGATGCAGCAGCTTGTGAAAGACCTAAATACTTAAAGCCAAACAATATGTGGAAAACCGAAAAAACAAGCGCGCAATCACCAAATCAATGAGTGAACAAAAAAAAAAACACCAAAAATTAGTGCTATGATTCACTTAATAAAAAGTGTAAATAAACACCAATAAAAATCAATAAAAAAATGGTGCTAGGTAAAAAAGTATAAAAATAACCACATAAAAGATGCATATATAACAATCAAAAATAATTGAAAGTGCAATCACAATATAAAGTTCATATAGTTGTGTTAGGACTGTGCTGTGCAATAACAGAAAAAAATTTGTTCCAAATGAATGTGCTGTGAAAAAACAGAAAAAGAATGTTCCAAAGGAATTTAACCACTTCAATACCAGGCACTTACGCACCTTCCTGCCCAAGCCAATTTTCAGCTTTCAGTGCTGTCGCAATTTGAATGACAATTGCGCGGTCATGCTACACTGTACCCAAACAATTTTTTTATAATTTTGTTCCCACAAATAGAGCTTTCTTTTGGTGGTATTTGATCACCTCTGCGATTTTTTTTTTTTTGCGCAACGAATAAAAAAAGACCGATTTTTTTTTTTAAATAAGTTTTTATTTGTTTCTGTTAATTTTTTTGTAAATAAATACGTTTTCTTCTTCAATGATGGGCACTGATAAGATGGCACAGATGAGGTGGCACTGATGAGGTGGCACTGATAAGCACTGATGATGGACACTGATAGGCGGCACTGATGGGCACTGATAGGCGGCCCTGATGGGCACTGATAGGTGGCACTGGTATGTGGCACTGATGGGCACTCATAGGCGGCACTGATGGCTACTTATGGGTGGTACTGATGGGTAAATATGGGTGGCACTGATAGGTGGCACAGATGGGCACTGATGGGCACTGATAGGTGGGCACTGAGGGACACTGATGAGTGGCACTGGTTACTTTGGTGGGGGGTATTGCTGGGCATCACTTTGTTTTTATGTGCTACTATGGTGCCAGTCAGTGCCCATTTGTGGGCACTGATTGGCATATGTTGGGCATGTTTTTTAACATGTGGATGGCCATGGGGGATGTACCTGGCCATCCACATGTTAGGGGCTTCCCTGGTGGTCCTGCGGGCTTCCCTGGTGGTCCTGGGCGGGCATCCGAGGGGGGCTGCGCTGATGAACAATCAGCGCGAACCCCCCCTGTCAGGAGAGCCGCCGATCGGTTCTCCTCTACTCGCGTCTGTCAGACGCAAGTGAGGAAGAGCCGATCAACGGCTCTTCCTGTTTACATCGTGATCAGCCGTGATTGGACGTGGCTGATCACGTGGTAAAGAGCCTCCGCCGGAGGCTCTTTACCGGGATCGGTGTTGCGGTGTGTCAGACTGACATACTGCTCCACTGATCGCCGCGATGCGCGCCCCCTCGGGCGCGCGGCAGCTGTTATCCTGCAGGACGTCAATAGACGTCCAGTCAGGATAACGAAACCACTTCCCGGACGTCAATAGGCGGGAAGTGGTTAAATAATGTTCACAGTAGATAACCTCTAGGAATCAAATCCAATATAAAGCAATCCCACGGTCCAGGGATGCGGGTGCAGGAAGCCTCGCTCCTCTCCCCAGCGCCGGCATTCTAACTGTGGGTGCCCGGCTGTGGCCTCACAGCTGGGCGCACACTGCGCATGCGCGAGCCGCACGCTTTGAATGGCCGGGCTATCTTCTGGGACCTGTGACGTGTCCCAGGAAGATTGCAGGGAGGGAGGGGGGAAGAGGTGATCTTCCTTTCGGCGCCAGGGGAGGAAGTGGGAGCTCGGTGCCTCTAAAAACAGGGTACCAAAAAAATGGAACTCCGCTTTAAGCTATGTCTCTGCACTTCCTGTTTGCCAGATTATTGTGCTCTTTCCAGCCAATTCCTCGCTCTTGTCTTCCCTGCTGCCATACATATTTTTGCTACTACTCGTTACCAACCTTTGGCTTGTTCCTCGACTACGCTTCTGCCTGATCCCAACCTGCAACCACTTGTTAGCGACCCTTGGTTACTGAGTACGCTTGTTTTTGATCCTTGCCGGCTATATCTTCTACTGGACCCCGGCTTGCTCACCTCCTAGTGGGATGATCCTGAGGATCGCGACCTGGTACTAACACACAGCAAAACCCATCTCCACCATCAGGAGCTCTGGAGAACACCGGTAAGTACTTAGACTCCATACCTCAGGTGAGCCTGCATCATCCGCCAGGGTGTCCTGCTCGTATACCTGTCCTGCTGGTCGGTGGGAGTCTCCCCACTGCTATAGCTACTGGTCTCCAAGCCTGAACCCTGCATCGGGACACGTCCATTCAGTAAATGCCAGAACACCAGAAGGTTGTTGACAAGCTAATACTGATGTTGACAAAACCCGCAATCCTTGTCTATCCTGTTACACACTGATGCATCTCAAGATGGGCTTGGTGCAGTGCTTTATCAACGTCAAGAGGGAAAATTATGGGTTATAGGCTATGGTTCACGAGCACTGACACCAAGTGAGAAGAAGTATCATCTCCATTCGGGAAAATTGGAGTTCCTAGCTTTAAAGAGGGCCATTTGTGATAAATTTAAGGAATACCTGTAGTATTCCCCCTCATTTATGATCTATACAGACTACAACCCATTAACATATGTTCTCAGAAAGTTGGTTTATGGGATGGACTTTTGGAAAGGCACCACTATGACAAATATATATAAAAATACAAATATAATTGTATTAAATACAATCTTAAGACACTAATAAAATACGTGGAACAGTAAATGCAAAATTTGCACAGGATGATAGGACTTTCTTCATGCAAGGAAAAGCTCTAGATCCCAAAAAATCATGGGATCTAGAGCTTTTCCTTGCATGAAGAAAGTTCTATCATCCTGTGAAAATTTTGCATTTACTGTTGCATGTATTTATGTATTTTATTAGTGTCTTTAGATTGTATTTACTAAAATTATATTTGTATATATATATATATATATATATATATATATATATATATATATATATATATATTTCATATTGGTGCCTTTCCAAAAGTCCCTCCCATAAACCTCCTTTCTGTATCCACTTACCGGGATGTGGCACCATCATGGCTACCAAACTTGGCATTCAGATAAGAATTTTTGATAACATATGTTCTCAGTACAGCAAGACTAAACAGTGTTGGACACAGCTGGGTAGGGGAATTAGCTGATTTCTTCTTTGGCATCAAATATCTTCCAGGTAAAAAAATTAAGATGCTGATATATTGTCTAGAAATCCACTATGCAGTCTTCAGGATGAAGAAGAGTTTACAAATCTGATCATGCCACAGACTATTTCTGCTTTATGGCAGGGCAGTGGTAGATGATAAAGGTCTCTGGGCACTGTCACTAGTTCTACAACCATAAGTTACAGATACAAATAGTTTTCAGAATGTTCAAATTCAGAAAATTATCACAAAGGATAAACTTTGTGCTGCTCAGCTGCAGGACAAGGCCATACATGCTATCATTGACCTTAAATTGGAACTGCAGTCTGCTCACACAATTTGTAATAAAAACATCTTTGCCATTCTGAAGCTTCCCTCCAATCACTTTGCATATTTTATATATACTGTGATTCTGTACTTGCCAAATATGCAGCATAAATCTCCCTATACTGAAGCCTCGTACACACGACCGAGTTTCTCATCGAAAAACGACAAGAAACTTGCTGGCAGAGCTTTCTTGCCGAGTAAATCGGTCGTGTGTACGCGGCTATCAGGTTTCTCGTCAAGAAAACCGACAAGAATCTGCTCTCTATTTTCTCGTCGAGATTCTCGTCAGCCTGTTTCTCAACGAGAAACGTGTGTGTGTGTACACTTACCTGTCCTCCGGGAAGCCCGCGCATGCTCGAAATGACTTTGACGCATGCGTGGTAGCTTCCTAGGCATAGTTAGGGTGTAGCAAGATGGCGGCGACGGCATCGAATGTGACGAGCGCACGCTCGTTGTAATCGATGACGTCACTGCGTTCGCTCCATTCAAAGAACTGCGGGTTCTTTGAATCGAGCGTCTGTACACTCGGCCGGGACAAGTTTCTTGTCCAAGAATCTCACCAAGAAAAACAACGTGTTTTTTCCTGAGGAGATTCTCGGTCGTGTGTACGAGGCTTCAGTCTGGTTGCATCCATTTTAACTATAGGCAGCTGAAGCTGCTGCCTGTTCACTTCCTGGATTCTCACAGAAACACAGAGGCACACCTCCAGCTCTGCAGCTTTCATTGGCCCTCTTATGACTCACCCCCCCTTTCTGGCAAACCCTCACAAGAGTGAGTGAGAGAGAGGGCTGTGCATGATGTCATAAGCCTGGGCTAATGACATTTATTACTGACCCCTAACCTCTACCTGATTTAGCGCTGACCTCTGAACGTTGCTTCACTTAGTACTGACCTCTGAACTCCGCCTCACCTAGCACTGACCTATCCATGAACTATTTAGGTTTATTTATTGAGACTAATTATCTTCTACTGTTATTAAGATGTATGTATAGTCCTTTTCAATATTAATCATCTATTATATACTTATTGGTTCGTTCATTCAGTTGTGTGCTTCGCCCCAGTAGGGTGCTTTGACACTGCTGCTTTGTGGTTTTCCAGCACCATGGGTGCAGTGCAGTGTACCAACAGTTTTTCGTGTGGTTCAGCTGCAGTTTGCCAAAAACATCTATTATGTCTCACAGTTTTGGTGTGCATTGTGAAACAAAAACAAAAGTATTGTAAAAAATTATGAAAAACATTTATTATTTTCCTTCCATTTCACAATTATGTGCCACTTTGTGTTGGTCTATCACATAAAATCCCAATAAAATACATTTAAGTTTTTGGTTGTAACATGACAAAATGTGGAAATTTTAAGGGGTATGAATACTATTTCAAGGCACTGTACTACTGACCCTGGAACTCTTCTTCATTTACTACTGACCTCTGAATAATTTCTGAGCTCTGCGTCACTTACTACAGAGTGAAAAGGTAAGTTCTAGGTGAGGCGGAGTTCAGAGGTCAGTACTAAGCGAAGCAATGGTCAGAGATCAGTGCTAAATGAGGTAGAGGTTAGGGGTCAGTAATAAGTGAGGCAGAGGTCAGAGCAAAGTTCAGAGAGTTCAGTGCTAAGTGAGGAGAAGTTCAGAGGTCAGTGCTATATGAGACAGAGTTTAGGGGTCATTACTAAGTGATGGAAAGTTCAAAGGTCAGTGCTAAGTGAGGCAGAGGTCAGTGCTAAGGCTTAGTTCAGAGGTAAGTGCTAAGTGAGGCAGAGGTCAGCAGTAACACAGAGTTCAGTAGTAAACAACTGTCTGTCTCATCTCTGCACTGTTTACTTCTGTTCTCCTCCCTGGGACTCTTTACAGTACTTAACCACTTAAGACCCGGACCATTTGGTAGCTAAAGGACCAGAGGTGAATTCAGAATTTTGCACTGCGCTGCTTTAACTGTAAATTGTGCGGACATGCAATGTTGTACCCAAACAAAATTTGCGTCCTTTTCTTCCCACAAATAGAGCTTTCTTTTAATGGTATTTGATTGCCTCTGCGATTTTTATTTTTTGCGATATATACGGAAAAAGACCGAAAATTTTGAAAAAAAATGATATTTTCTAATTTTTGTTATAAGAAAAATCGAATAAACTCAATTTTAGTCATACATTTAGGCCAAAATGTATTCAGCCACATGTCTTTAGTAAAAAAAACGTCAATAGGTGTATATTTATCGGTTTGCGCAAAAGTTATAGCGTTTACAAACTAGGGTACATTTTCTGGAATTTACACAGCTTTAAATTTATGACTGCCTATCTAATTTCTTGAGGTGCTAAAATGGCAGGGCAGTACAAAACCCCCCCAAATGACCCCATTTTGGAAAGTAGACACCCCAAGGAAATTGCTGAGAGGCATGTTGAGCCCATTGAATATTTTTATTTTGTCCCAAGTGATTGAATAATGACAAAAAAAAAAAAAAAATTACAAAAAGTTGTCACTAAATGATATATTGCTCACACATGCCATGGTTATATGTGGAATTTCACCCCAAAATACATTTTGCTGCTTCTCCTGAGTACGGGGATACCACATGTGTGGGACTTTTTAGGAGCCTAGCCACGTACGGGACCCCGGAAACCAAGCACCGCCTTCAGGATTTCTAAGGGCGCAAATTTTTGATTTCACTCCTCACTACCTATCACAGTTTTGAAGGCCATAAAATGCCAAAATAGCACAAAACCCCCCCAAATGACCCCATTTTAGAAAGTAGACACCCCAAGGAAATTGCTGAGAGGCCTGTTGAGCCCATTGAATATTTTTTTATTTTGTCCCAAGTGATTGAATAATGACAAAAAAAAAAAAAAATTACAAAAAGTTGTCACTAAATGATATATTGCTCACACATGCCATGGTTATATGTGGAATTGCACCCCAAAATACATTTTGCTGCTTCTCCTGAGTACGGGGATACCACGTGTGGGACTTTTTAGGAGCCTAGCCGCGTACGGGACCCCGAAAACCAATCACCGCCTTCAGGATTTCTAGGCACAAATTTTTGATTTCACTCCTCACTACCTATCACAGTTTCGAAGGCCATAAAATGCCAAAATAGCACAAAACCCCCCCAAATGACCCCATTTTGGAAAGTAGACACCCAAGCTGTTTGCTGAGAGGCATGGTGAGTATTTTACAGCTCTCATTTGTTTTTGAAAATGAAGAAAGAATTTTTATTTTTTATTTTTTTCAATTTTCAAAACTTTGTGACAAAAAGCGAGATCTGCAAAATACTCACAATACCTCTCAGCAAATAGCTTGGGGTGTCTACTTTCCAAAATGGGGTCATTTGGGGGGGTTTTGTGCCATCTGGGCATTCCATGGCCTCCGAAACTGTGATAGGCAGTGAGAAGTGAAATCAAAAATTTACACCCTTAGAAAGCCTGAAGGCGGTGATTGGTTTTTGGGGTCCCGTACGCGGCTAGGCTCCCAAAAAGTCTCACACATGTGGTATCCCCGTACTCAGGAGAAGCAACAGAATGTATTTTGGGGTGTAATTCCACATATGCCCATGGCATGTTTGAGCAATATATCATTTAGTGACAACTTTGTGCAAAAAAAAAAAATTGTCTTTTTTCCGCAACTTGTGTCAACATATAAAATATTCCATGGACTCGACATGCCTCTCAGTATATAGCTTGGGGTGTCTACTTTCCAAAATGGGGTCATTTGGGGGGGTTTTGAACTGTTCTGGCATTTTATACACAACATTAGGAAGCTTACATCCACTCTTCTAACCACTTGAAGACAAAGCCCTTTCTGACACTTTTTGTTTACATGAAAACATATTTTTTTTTGCAGGAAAATTATGTTGAACCCCCAAACATTATATATATTTTTAAAGCAAAGGCCCTACAGAATAAAATGGTGGGTGTTGCATTTTTTTTTTCTACACAGTATTTGCGCAGCGATTTTTCAAACGAATTTTTTGGGGAAAAAATACACTTTTTTTTATTTTAATGCACTAAAACACACTATATTGCCCAAATGTTTGATGAAATAAAAAAGATGATCTTAGGCCGAGTACATAGATACCAAACACGACATGCTTTAAAATTTCGCACAAACGCGCATTGGCGACAAACTACATACATTTTTAAAAGCCTTTAAAAGCCTTTACAGGTTACCCCGTTAGATTTACAGAGGAGGTCTACTGCTAAAATTACTGCCCTCGATCTGACCTTCGCGGTGATACCTCACATGCATGGTGCAATTGCTGTTTACATATGACGCCAGACCGACACTTGCGTTCGCCATTGGGCAAGAGAAGGGCAGGACAGGGGTGCTTTTTTTTTTTTTTTTTTTTTTTATTATTAATTTTGCTTTTTTATTTTATTTTTAAATTGTTCCTTCCATGTTTTTTTTTTTATCATTTTTATTGTTATCTCAGGGAATGTAAATATCCCCTATGATAGTAATAGGTAGTGACAGGTACTCTTTTTTTGAAAAAACTGGGGTCTAGACCCTAGATCTTTCCTCTGCCCTCAAAGCATCTGACCACACCAAGATCGGTGTGATAAAATGCTTTCCCAATTTCCCAATGGCGCTTTTTATATCCGGGGGGGGGACATTCCCTCCCACTGCTTGTAAAAGCAGTCCAGAGGCTAATTAGCCACTAGGGTTGCTTTTACATTAAAGCCGGCCGCTGGCTGAAAAGAATGATACCAAGATGATACCTAAACCCGCAGGCATCAATCTGGTATAACCATTCAAAGTCCAGCAACATACCAGTACGTTGCTGGTCCTTGTTGGACATGTATTGTAATCTTTTTTTTTCATGCAGCCAGGTGGCTGAACGAAAAAAGAGATTGATCGGTGGGTATGCCCACCATTAGAATACCGCCCTTCATCCACCCACTTCTAATGATGGGCATACATGCACCATTTATATATGCCGAAGCATGGGGGCATCCTCCCGCAAAAAAGTTATGCCGCACACACATGGTCGGACTTTTCCACGGGCAAGCCTCCGTCGGAATTTCGACCGTATGTACGCGGCATTAGGAGCAAAATCGCTCCTCCGCCCCTGCTGCCCCAATGCTTCGGCATATTTGCTTCTTTTTTTTTTTAACTGTGATGGTGAAATCACCTCCTACAGCACTGGAGTCGCAGGGATCAGGCCTGTCTCTGCGAACGCTGCAGTTATGTGTGTTGTGTTTTGTAAGTGACAGTGATCGATCGATACTGCACTTGGGTGGCCTGGGCTGGACGGAGGGGCAAAACGCAGGTGCTAGCAGGTATCTGGGCTGATCCCGCTAACACTGCGTTTTTGGGAACCCTAAACTGCTGGGGACGCTAGTATAGATCTGATCAGATCAGATATTGATCTGTTCAGATACTATACCACTAAGGGAGGTGTATGCTTCACGCGTGGGTGTTAGCGTTACTGGCACTAACCTGACGCTGCCTGGGGTGTGACGCAGACCCTCTCTGACGCTAAAACCTAATTGATATCACCCGCCGGGCGATCAGGGGGTTAAACCTTTATTGGGTTATATACGGCGGGTGCCCTGACACTATAAAAAGCAAACTAACTAACCAGCGTCACCCGTAACACTTATATGATGATTACTGGTGAAAGGGTTAACTAGGGGCAAATAGGGGGTTAAAACCTTTATTAGATAATATATGGGGGTACCTGACGCTATAAAAACCTGCGGCGAACCTAAAAAAAATTACTGGCTACCGATCTGCATCACCGACGCTAAGACATCGATCAGAAAAATGATCGCTTAGCGACAGTGGTGATAGGGGGTGAAAGGGTTACCTGGGGGGCGATCAAGGGGGTTAAACCTTTATTAGATAATTTATGGGGGGTACCCGACGCTATAAAAACCTGCGGCGAACCTAAAAAAATTACTGGGTACCGATCTGCATCACCGACGCCAAGACAGCGATCAGAAAAATGATCGCTTAGTGACAGTGGTGATAGGGGGTGAAAGGGTTACCTGGGGGGCGATCAAGGGGGTTAAACCTTTATTAGATAATTTATGGGGGTACCCGACGCTATAAAAACCTGCGGCAAACCTAAAAAAAAAATACTGGCTACCGATCAGCATCACCGACGCTAAGACATCGATCAGAAAAACGATCGCTTAGTGACAGTGGTGATAGGGGGTGAAAGGGTTACCTGGGGGGCGATCAAGGGGGTTAAACCTTTATTAGATAATTTATGGGGGTACCCGACGCTATAAAAACCTGCGGCGAATCTAAAAAAAATTACTGGGTACCGATCTGCATCACCGACGCCAAGACAGCGATCAGAAAAATGATCGCCAAGCGACGGCGGTGCTAGGGGGTGAAAGGGTTATCTGGGGGGTGATCAAGGGGTTAAACCTTTATTAGGGGGGGTTAGGGGGCTACACTGGACCTAAAACTAAATGTAGTGACACTTTTACAGTCACAAATGTCACTGATTGCAGTGATCAGTAAATAAATGGTCACTGCAATCAGTGACACTGTGACTGGGGGCTGGGGGGTGATCTGGGGGGGCCTGGGGGGGCGATTTATGTGCCTATGTGTGCTGGTGTTAGTGTAGTGTTAGTGCACTGACCTGTGTGTCTTCTCTTGTACGACGCTCGGTATATGTGAGCGCCGCACAGGAGATGACATCACTTCCTCCTGCTTTCTCTATCTGTGTAAACAGTACACAGACAGAGGGGGCATTTCTATTCGCCGGGAGCGATCGCGGGGGGGTGGTCGGAATCGAACGGCCGCCCCCCCATCTCGGAACGCTCCCAGACGAATTCCGACCGCTCACTGTACAGAAGGGGGGTCCGATCGGACCCCCCAACTGTACAAAGGCAATCACGTATGCTCTACGTGATTGTGCCTGTCGGTGCCATTGTGCCGACGTATATATACAGTGAGCGGTCGTTAAGTGGTTAAGATAGTGCAGCTTTATCTCTTCTCCCCCTTCTCCTAATTCCTGGTCCATTGGGTGGGGCTATGAGTAGCTGTAATTTAGCTCCACCTACTGTTAAGCTGTTTGCTTTTGCCAGGGAGGCATGGTGAGTAGGAGGCAGGGCTATGATTGGCTTGTAGCCACGCCCCCACTGCCGCGCCGGCCTTTAGCAATTAGCACCCCACTACCTCCCCTGTACAAAGCCAATCACTCTCAATCACAGCCCCGCCTCCCTACTCCCTGTGTCGTCCCTTTGCTACCTGCCCCCTCCCAGAATATGAAAAAAAGAAATGCAGCGCTATAAATCAAAGTGTTACCGGAGAGGATCTATGTGAATGACCACAGAGAATAATCTCCAGATAAAACTCACTTAAACTGTGACGTAAAAAGTGCAACAATAGATCAAGTGTACAAACATATGTCAAAAAACATATAAAGAATATAGGGTGTGGCAAACACCCAAATGTAACTGTTATAGTGCACCCCAAAGTGTCCTATAACAAAATAAATGAAAGACAAAGTCTATGTTGATCCACAGTGGATGTGCAGAGTCTGATGTGAAGCGTGGACTATCACCATAGCAGATGGTATTGTGTCTAAATACCCCAAGCATACTGGAAGTGTCATCCAACATCAATGGTAGAGAGGTAAGTAATGGATACTCTTACCGTGGGTCAGATGAAAGTAGACATGGACGAGATCCCGGGTCCAGGTATTCCAAAGAGGATTTCTCCAATCCAACAGTAAGCCTACTGTGATACAGAAGGGCCTCTCCCAGCAGAGATAACACAGGGGGCATGGGCCCCAACGAACCTTCAGAGGTGGATATCCCAAAACAGGCACTGTGACCTAATGCCTGGTATTCCAGCGTGTGTGTGTGTACAAAGTCAGCGATGGCCGTGGGTGACCCTCCCCAGAATAAACAAGCGTTGTTTCCTCTGTAGCTACCTGTGAAAAGCGCAGCTGCAGGGGAGACACAGAAGATAGGTGGCGAGTGCTGGAAAGTCATAGCGATTAAGCATGGATTGGCGGGACACTGGGATTTAATTGAAATCCAGGGCACTTGGGAGGTATGCACAGGGGGTGATTACAGTGTGCCCAGGCACACCTGGCACACCCCTAGTGCGAGCCTATGTGTACGTGGCTGTAATGGAGACTGGTATTTGACATGTACTACTGTTAAACACAAGCAGGTGACTTATAAACATATAATGAAGGAGGATGACTACTACACACAGCTAGTGTTGTCTATAACACCTGTAAAAGACAATTGAAGGTGCACTTGTACTGTAAACTACTTTGTATTTTTATGCCTTGTACACACGATCCGATTTTCCGTCGGGATAAACTCCAACGGATTTTTTCGACGGAATTCCATTCAAGCTGTCTTGCATACACGCTGTCACACCAAATTCCGACCGTCAAGAACACGTGACGTACAACACTACGACGAGCCGAGAAAAATGAAGTTCAATGCTTCCGAACATGCGCCGACTTCATTCTGAGCATGCGTGTTTTTTTCTCCATCGGAGTTCCATACAGACGAATGGAATTTCCGATTTTTTTGGGCGGAAAAAAAGAGAACATGTTCTCTTTCTAACTCCGTCGGAATTTCCAATGGAAAAAATCCAATGGGGCACCCACATGGTCGGAATATTCGTTGAAAAAATTCCATCTGACTTTTTTCATCGGAAATTCCGACCGTGTGTACAAGGCAATAGATTTCCATTTTTAAATTCAAGCCTAGGGTTTTTGGTAATACAGCACCATACAAATGAGTTATGTGTAATAGTGTGTATCCTGTTTTGTGCAAGCTGCTTCTTCTGCTAAAAATCCTCCCTGCTGTGTTTCCCAATGGCCACTGGATATTGTCTTCCAGCGCTGTGAGAGCTAGCTGCACCTGCCGCTTAGCTATGAGTAAGCATCATATGATGTGAAACGCGTTAGCCTTGTCACTGTCTTCACTTCAAGTTTGTATGCTGTGCTGTGTTTTGGATTTTACATAATAAAAAAAGAGCATCTTTCACAGAGTGCGGCAGTCCAGGATTTTTTTTTTTTGATTGCCTACATTGTGCAGAGCCAGCACCTGTGAGTTTAGAGTGGGGCGGAAGCATTTCATGGATCCGGAGGCTTGAGAGCGGTAAACTTTTTCTCCTCATGCACCTGCCGCTACAGAGAAAAATTACGCTGCTCGCCCGAAGCCTTCTGTCCTCTCTGCCATTTACAAAGCTTGCATTACTACTCTCCCACAATTTATTCCATTCTGTGAAGGGCCGGTGAAGCAGTTGATGACAGGTTTCCACCTCCCATGCACAGAAAGCTATGCATTGTTGTGGGAGTGTAGTAATTTGATTTCTGTGAATGTCAGAGAGTGCAGACAGGGGCGCGTGAGTGGCGCAACTTTTCTCTGTAGTAACAGATGCTGTTAACTCTCACGTTGCCTGAAGACAGCTGCTCAGGACAGTATCTGGAAGCTGTGAGGAGGCACAGCAGGGAGGAGTTTTAGCAAAAGTGTAAGCCCTGGTTCACGCTGATGCTGCGCTGAAAAATCACACAGTGTTCTGTGATCTGCTGCAGATGTCAATGGAGAGTTAATGATACCCCAAAAGCAGGTCGCAAATGCAGTGCGTTTGCCTGAACCGGATTGCATGGGTATAAAGACCCATGCAATCCGGTTCCAGTATTAATAAAAAAAAGCCGCCTGCACCTTTTTGATGTGGATGTGGTGCAATTTGAGCCATCCAAAATGAATAGGCTCAAATCGCACCACACAGAATCGTGGCATGTTCACCAATGGCAGGAGTCTGGCGGAAAAGATGGGAGCACCAGAGCTACTGTTGTACGAGGAGGATTTAGATTTTGTGGGAATTTCAGAGACCTGGTTCAACAGCTCTCATGATTGGCTGGTAACCATTCAAGGGTTTTCCCTATATCGCAGGGATAGAGAGGGTAAAAAAGTGAGAGATGACATCACTAAGGGAGCAAGGGAGGAGGTAGAATCCTTATGGGTAGAGCTGCAAAGGAATGAAACTAAAGCGAAAGTAATACTGGGAGTATGCTTAAGGCCCCCTAACCAGAGGGAGGAGGTGGAAGCAGACCTATCACAATTTGGATTAGCAGCAAGGATGGAAAGTGTCGTCATAATGGGGGACTTTAATTATCCAGACATAGACTGGGTGGAAGGAACCGTGCATTCAACTAAGGCGCGCCAGTTCCAAAATGTCTTGCAGGACAATTTCATGGGTTAGATCAGTGATTCTCAACCAGGGTTCCGTGGAACCCTAGGGTTCCTCCAGAGGTTGCTAGGGGTTCCTTCAGCATTGGGAAATTTCAGCCTCTCAGATAAGTTCCCACTGACACCATTGATCTTTTTATCTATCTGTAAGGAGGCAATTCTTCCCAATGACCACAAGTTTAAGAACCATTCTTCCCACTGACCATCACACTAATGTATCATGAGTTGTAGATTTCTGATTTTTAGCAGGGGTTCCCTGAGACCAGAGAACTATTTCAAGGGTTCCTCTGTGTTGAAAAGGTTGAGAAAGGCTGGGTTAGATGGTAAACGCACTAACTAGAAACAAAGCGTTACTAGACCTACTGATTACCAACAATACAGACCTGATCACGGATGTGGTAATACGGGGCATTTTAGGAATTGGCGATCACAGGTCAATTAGTTTCAGTGTAAATCACACTAATAGGAAACAAAAGGGGAATACAAAGACGCTGAATTTCAAAAGAGCCAACTTCTCTAAACTACGATCCTTGCTAGAAGATACAAATTGGGGTAAAATCTTAGGAACAAAAAACACGGAGGAGAAATGGGTATGCTTTAAGAACATATTAAATAAGGGCATTAGCCAGTGCATTCCAATGGGAAATACATGTAAAAGAGCTAATAAATGTCCTGCGTGGCTTAATTCCAACGTAAAAAATGCATATAAAAGTAAAGGAGAAGGCCTTCAAAAAATACAAGGCGGAGGGATCATCATCAGCATTCCAACTTTACAAAGAATGCAACAAGAAATGTAAAGGTGCAATCAGGGCAGCTAAGATAGAACACGAAAGGCGCATAGCGAAAAAGTAAGAGTAAGAAAAATCCCAAATAATTCTTTAAGTACAAATAGTAAAAATAGGGAGGTCCCATAAAGCAGTGGTCATCAACCCTGTCCTCAGGGCCCACTAACAGGCCAGGTTTTATGTATTACCTTGGGGAGATGCAGACTAGAATACTGCAATCACTGAGCAGCAAATTATATCACCTGTGATGTCTTTCAGTTATCTTGCAAACCTGGCCTGTTAGTGGGCCCTGAGGACAGGATTGATGACCACTGCCATAAAGAATGATGAAGGGAATCTGGTTACTAAGGATGGAGAGATGGCAAAGTTATTGAATTGATTCTTCTTCTCAGTCTTCACGATGGAATCGGGGGCTTCAGTGATCAAAACTTCAATGTTTATCCTCATGACACGTCACAGGAAGCACCCTCATGGCTAACAGAGGACAGAATTAGAAATAGACTTGAAAAACTCAACATTGTTCTTAATTTTTACAGTCTACTGACTGG
The DNA here is from genome assembly GCA_029206835.1 of Rana muscosa. Taxonomy (NCBI): domain Eukaryota; kingdom Metazoa; phylum Chordata; class Amphibia; order Anura; family Ranidae; genus Rana; species Rana muscosa. The sequence continues at coordinate 234,149,477 of CM055127.1, read as the reverse complement.
AATGGTACAGCTGATTGGAGAAAAGCCAATGTAGCACCAATATTTAAAAAAGGGCAGAGAAAAGTACATCCCTGGGAATTACAGACCAGTTAGCCTAACATTAATTGTATGGCAGCTCTTGGAGGGGACGATAAGGGACTATATACAAGATTTTAGTAATGACAACGGTATCATTAGCAGTAATCAGCATGGATTTATGAAGTATCGTTCTTGCCAAACCAATCTATTAACCTTCTATGAGGAGGTAAGCTGCCATCTAGAAAAAGGAAGACCCGTAGACGTGGTGTATCTGGATTTTGCAAAAGCATTTGATACAATTCCTCATAAACGTTTACTGTACAAAGTAAGCTCAGTTGGCATAGACCATAGGATGAGTATATGGATTCAAAACTGGCTACAGGGGCGAGTTCAGAGGGTAGTGATAAATGGGGAGTATTCGGAATGGGCAGGGGTAGAAAGTGGGGTCCCCCAGGGTTCTGTCCTGGGACCAATCCTATGTAATTTATTCATAAATGACCTGGAGGATGGAATAAATAGTTCAATCTCTGTATTTGCTGACGATACTAAGCTAAGCAGGGAAATAACTTTGCAGGATGTGGAAACCTTGCAAAAAGATCTGAACAAATTAATGGGGTGGGCAACTACATGGCAAATGAGGTTTAATGTGGAAAAATGTAAAATAATGCATTTGGGTGACAAAAATATGAATGCAATCTATATACTAGGGGGGGGGGAGAACCTCTGGGGGAATCTAGGATGGAAAAGGACCTGGGGGTCCTAATAGATGACAGGCTCAGCAATGGCATGCAATGCCAAGCTGTTGCAAGTAAAGTAAACAGCATTAAAAAGGGGATTAACTCCAGAGATAAAACGATAATTCTCCCGCTCTTTAAGACTCTGGTCAGGCCGCAACTGGAGTATGCTGTCCAGTTCTGGGCACCAATCCTCAGGTAGGATGTGCTGGAACTGGAGAGAGTCCAGAGAAGGGCAACAAAACAAATAAAGTGTCTTGAGGACAGTTATGAAGAAAGTTGGCGAGCACTGAACTTGTTCTCTCTGGAGAAGAGACGATTGAGAGGGGATATGATTTCAATGTACAAATACCGTACTGGTGACCCCACAATAGGAATAAAACTTTTCCGCGTAAGGAAATTTAATAAGACACGCGGCCATTCACTAGATTTAGAAGTAAAGCGGTTTAACCTTAAACTGCGTAGAGGGTTCTTTACTGTAAGAGCGGTAAGGATGTGGAATTCCATCCACATATAGGCAGTGGTTTCAACGGGGAGCATCGATAATTTCAAAAAACCATTAGATAAGCACCTGAATGATCACAACATACAGGGATATACAATGTACTGATGACATAAAATCACACACATAGGTTAGACTTGATGGACTTTTGTATTTTTTCCAGCCTCGCCTACTATGTAACTATGTAAGAATCGCATGTGATTTGCACAGTAATGTGATGCGATTCCTGTGCAATTCACATGCGGTTCATAGGTTCAGTCTGCATATGTATATGGTCCTATATTTTCCTCCCAAAAAAAAAAAAAATTCAGCTTTAAAGAGGTTGTAAAGGTAAATAAAATAAGAAATAACAAACATGTCTATACTTACCTACTCCGGGAACATCCTCTTTTTGGGTCTCCCGCCACCACTCCTTGCCCCTCCTCCCTCACCAGTGCCCCCATGGGAAGCCGCTTACTATGGGGGCACTCGTGCGTGCTCGCACCCGAGTCCCTCTGCTGCGTCTATTGACACAGACAGCGGGGCTCGGCCCCGTCCCCTGCTGCCTCATCACTGACTTTGATTGACAGTACTGGAAGGCACTGGCTCCCGGTGCCCCAGCAAAGCCAGCAGGACCCGGAAGTGAGGGGAGAAAAGATCTGCAGGCATGCATGGTGCTCGAGCGAAGGATGTCTCAGGTAAATAAAGGGGGGCTGAGGGGGCTATGCTGACACCTAAATATTTTTTACCCTAATGCATGGAATGCATTAAGGTAAAAAACGTTTAAACTTTACAAACCCTTTAAAGTTTAGGAGTTGTGGTAAAAAGTTAACCACTAGATTGTACTATCTACTGATGTTAGATAGAAATGGAAGGAAATCAAAAGTTGTGTGGACTCACATAAGATCCATATACATGGTTTTTGGGTCAATTTTAAACACTTTTTTTTTTTCACAAATACATTTTTAATACAGGGTGCATTTTGAAAAAAGATTTTTGGAGCAAGCACAGCAGAAGTTGTTTACTTTTCAGCACACTGGGGGAATTAATAAACTGTCTAAGACAAGTTCTTTCTCAACTGGTGCCCTTGCCTGAATCAACCAATCAACTTCTATCTTAATTTTTTTTCCACATACTTAGAATATGAAAATGTAAAAGCTGATTGGCCATGCTTCAGTTGAGACAAAGTTTGCCTAAAGCCTCGTACACATGGTCGGACTTCCATCAGACTTTTCCGTGGATTTTTGTCCGAACGGAGTTGGCCAGGCACACCCATAACATACGCACCACAGGACTTTTCTGCAAACTTTCCCAAAACTTTTTCCAACATCATGTGGTTTTTCTGCTCTTTACCGCCACCCTTTGGTCAACTTCTGCTATTGTTGGTTGATTTTAACATTATTTGTTTTGTCCATCGGACAAAAGTCAGATGGTTTTCTGTACACACGGTCGGACTTTGCTCCATCGGACTTTTGTTGGCCAATAGTTTGTCCGTTTGCAGACCGAACTTTTGTCCGATGAAAACCAAAAAAGTTTGTCCGATGGAGCGTACACACGGTCGGATTTTTTGGCAAACTTGCTCAAAATGAAGTTTGTTGGCAAAAAGTCAGACTGTGTGTACGGGGCTTTAGACACTTTTTAGTCATTCCCCACGTTGTCTCTATCTGAATCTCAATATGAGCCACGTAAAGGGACAAAAAGCTGGAAGGCAGATCTCACTGGTGGCATAGATACTGGGGCGTGAGCTGTATAAGCTGGAGTGCAGATCTCATTGGTAGCATGAAAACTGGACAGTGAGCTGTAGGTGATGGAGTGCAGGAGTGAGCTGTAAAAGCAGGAATGCTGATCATAATGGTGGAATTGATGCTGGGGAGTGAGCTGTATGTACTATATTTAGGGCCAAAACGGGGGGGGGGGGGTTAGGCAAGGTGGGGAGAACCGGTGCTGCCGGTGGAGAGAACCGGTGATCAGTGCGGCTGGTAAGGGAAACTACTGGAACCGTTCTTTAGTGTGGCTCTCTCTGCAGCAGCTAAAAGCCACCATCTCCTCCTCCCTCCACCGGTTTTTAGCTGCTACAGGAAGAGCCACACAGAAGGTTGGTTCCAGCAATTTATCCCACCTGCTGTACACCACAGGCTGTTTGAATTGATGCTATTCTGGCACCATTCCATGTGAGCGTATAGGCACCTTGTTTTTAATCATGGGTTAATTTAATAAAATGACTACACTACTGTATAAGGAATGTTTTTCACATGGCATTTGTTACTACTATCCATAACGGAGCAAGAGGCTTCTAATGCCTGGGTACTGCTGGAGTGTTGATGTTCCTTTCAGTATACTTCTGGAGGTTCTAATTTGCTACATGACATGATTTGCCCATTGTTGCCTGGTAAACTTGAATTGCAGATGTCATGTGGTGGAGCACAGATTATATTTAAGAAAGAAGATAAACATTTCTTGTCACCATTTGCATTGTGTTGGGAGATAATTTACATGATTATGGACATAATAGGAACTTTTTATTTTCATAAAAATGTTGATGCACAGTTATACATTTAAACGATTTCTTTTGTGTTTATTATGATGTATTTTGTGTTTATACATCAGTAAACAATTTTTTGTGGTGCCAAATTTTACCTTTGTATACATTTACCTGCCTGCTTCATTCACAGGCCCAACCCTTACTCCTCTTGTTTGTTTCAATTAGATAGGGATGGAGGCAATTGACCTTACCCGGTCACCGCCTCATTTAAAGTCCCAACATTTTCTTTTTCTTCCTGGTATACATTTATATACATATATATATACATATATATATATATATATATATATATATATATTTTTTTTTTTTTTTTTTTTTTTTGAGTGTTGCATGACACTTAACCACTTAAGCCCCGGACCATTTGGTAGCTAAAGGACCAGAGGTGATTTCAGAATTTTGCACTGCGCTGCTTTAACTGTAAATTGTGCGGACATGAAATGTTGTACCCAAACGAAATTTGCGTCCTTTTCTTCCCACAAATAGAGCTTTCTTTTAATGGTATTTGATTGCCTCTGTGATTTTTATTTTTTGCGATATAAATGGAAAAAGACCGAAAATTTTGAAAAAAAATTATATTTTCTACTTTTTGTTATAAGAAAAATCGAATAAACTCAATTTTAGTCATACATTTAGGCCAAAATGTATTCAGCCACATGTCTTTAGTAAAAAAAATGTCAATAAGCGTATATTTATTGGTTTGCGCAAAAGTTATAGCGTCTACAAACTAGGGTACATTTTCTGGAATTTACACAGCTTTTAATTTATGACTGCCTATCTCATTTCTTGAGATGCTAAAATGGCAGGGCAGTACAAAACCCCCCCAAATGACCCCATTTTGGAAAGTAGACACCCCAAAGAAATTGCTGAGAGGCATGTTGAGCCCATTGAATATTTTTTTTTGTCCCAAGTGATTGAATAATGACAAAAAAAAATAAAAAATTACAAAAAGTTGTCACTAAATGATATATTGCTCACACATGCCATGGTTATATGTGGAATTACACCCCAAAATACATTTTGCTGCTTCTCCTGAGTACGGGGATACCACATGTGTGGGACTTTTTAGGAGCCTAGCCGCGTACGGGACCCCGAAAACCAAGCACCGCCTTCAGGATTTCTAGGCACAAATTTTTGATTTCACTCCTCACTACCTATCACAGTTTCGAAGGCCATAAAATGCCAAAATAGCACAAAACCCCCCAAATGACCCATTTTGGAAAGTAGACACCCCAAGCTATTTGCTGAGAGGCATGGTGAGTATTTTACAGCTCTCATTTGTTTTTGAAAACGAAGAAAGAAAATATATATATACAGTGCCTTGCGAAAGTATTCACCCCCCTTGAACTTTTCATCCTTTTGCCACATTTCAGGCTTCAAACATAAAGATATAAAATTTTAATTTTTTGTGAAGAATCACCAACAAGTGGGACACAATTGTGAAGTGGAACGAAATCTATTGGATATTTTAAACTTTTTTAGCAAATAAAAAACTGAAAAGTGGTGCGTGCAAAATTATTCGGCCCCTTTACTTTCAGTGCAGCAAACTCACTCCAGAAGTTCAGCGAGGATCTCTTAATGATCCAATGTTGTCCTAAATGACTGATGGTGATAAATAGAATCTACCTGTGTGTAATAAAGTCTCTGTATAAATGCACCTGCTCTGTGATAGTCTCAGGGTTCTGTTGAAAGCGCAGAGAGCATCATGAAGACCAAGGAACACACCAGGCAGGTCCGTAATACTGTTGTGGAGAAGTTTAAAGCCGGATTTGGATACAAAAAGATTTCCCAAGCTTTAAACATCCCAAGGAGCACTGTGCAAGCGATCATTTTGAAATGGAAGGAATATCAGACCACTGCAAATCTACCAAGACCTGGCTGTCCCTCTAAACTTTCAGCTCAGACAAGGAGAAGACTGGTCAGAGATGCAGCCAAGAGGCCCATGATCACTCTGGATGAACTGCAGAGAACTACAGCTGAGGTGGGAGAGTCTGTCCACAGGACAACAATCAGTCGTACACTGCACAAATCTGGCCTTTATGGAAGGGTGGCAAGAAGAAAGCCATTTCTCAAAGATATCCATAAAAAGTCTCGTCTAAAGCTTGCCACAAGCCACCTGGGAGACACACCAAACATGTGGAAGAAGGTGCTCTGGTCCGATGAAACCAAAATCGAACTTTTTGGCCACAATGCAAAACGATATGTTTGGCGTAAAAGCAACACAGCTCATCACCCTCAACACACCATCCCCACTGTCAAACATGGTGGTGGCAGCATCATGGTTTGGGCCTGCTTTTCTTCAGCAGGGACAGGGAAGATGGTTAAAATTGAGGGGAAGATGGATGCAGCCAAATACAGGACCATTCTGGACGAAAACCTGTTGGAGTCTGCAAAAGACCTGAGACTGGGACGGAGATTTATCTTCCAACAAGACAATGATCCCAAACATACAGCAAAATCTACAAAGGAATGGTTCACAAATAAACGTATCCAGGTGTTAGAATGGCCAAGTCAAAGTCCAGACCTGAATCCAATCGAAAATCTGTGGAAAGAGCTGAAAACTGCTGTTCACAAACGCTCTCCATCTAACCTCACTGAGCTCGAGCTGTTTTGCAAGGAAGAATGGGCAAGAATTTCAGTCTCTCGATGTGCAAAACTGATAGAGACATACCCCAAGAGACTTGCAGCTGTAATCGCAGCAAAAGGTGGCTCTACAAAGTATTAACGCAAGGGGGCCAAATAATTTTGCACGCCCCACTTTTCATTTTTTTCTTAGTTAAAAAAGTTTCAAAAATCCAATAGATTTCGTTCCACTTCACAATTGTGTCCCACTTGTTGGTGATTCTTCACAAAAAATTAAAAATGTTATATCTTTATGTTTGAAGCCTGAAATGTGGCAAAAGGATGAAAAGTTCAAGGGGGCCGAATACTTTTGCAAGGCACTGTATATTTTTATTTTTTTTTCATTTTTCAAAACTTTGTGACAAAAAGCGAGATCTGCAAAATACCCACCATACCTCTCAGCAAATAGCTTGGGGGGTCTACTTTCCAAAATTGGGTCATTTGGGGGGGTTTTGTGCCATCTGGGCATTCCATGGCCTCTGAAACTGTGATAGGCAGTGAGAAGTGAAATCAAAAATTTACACCCTTAGAAAGCCTGAAGGCGGTGCTTGGTTTTGGGGTCCCGTACGCGGCTAGGCTCCCAAAAAGTCTCACACATGTGGTATCCCCGTACTCAGGAGAAGCAACAGAATGTATTTTGGGGTGTATTTCCACATATGCCCATGGCATGTTTGAGCAATATATCATTTAGTGACAACTTTGTGCAAAAAAATAAAAAATAAATTGTCTTTTTTCCGCAACTTGTGTCAACATATAAAATATTCCATGGACTCGACATGCCTCTCAGTATATAGCTTGGGGTGTCTACTTTCCAAAATGGGGTCATTTGGGGGGTTTTGAACTGTTCTGGCATTTTATACACAACATTAGGGAGCTTACATCCACTCTTCTAACCACTTGAAGACAAAGCCCTTTTTGACACTTTTTGTTTACATGAAAACATTTTTTTTTTTTGCAAGAAAATTATGTTGAACCCCCAAACATTTTATATATTTTTAAAGCAAAGGCCCTACAGATTAAAATGGTGGGTGTTGCATTTTTTTTTTTCTACACAGTATTTGCGCAGCGATTTTCCAAACGCATTTTTTGGGGAAAAAATACACTTTTTTTATTTTAATGCACTAAAACACACTATATTGCCCAAATGTTTGATGAAATAAAAAAGATGATCTTAGGGCGAGTACATAGATACCAAACACGACATGCTTTAAAATTTCGCACAAACGCGCATTGGCGACAAACTACATACATTTTTAAAAGCCTTTAAAAGCCTTTACAGGTTACGCCGTTAGATTTACAGAGGAGGTCTACTGCTAAAATTACTGCCCTCTGACCTTTGCGGTGATACCTCACATGCATGGTGCAATTGCTGTTTACATATGACGCCAGACTGACGCTTGCGTTTGCCATTGGGCAAGAGCAGGGCAGGACAGGGATGCTTTTTTTTTTTTTTATTATTATTAATTTTGCTTTTTTGTTTTATTTTTAAACTGTTGCTTCCATATTTATTTATTTTTTATAATTTTTATTGTTATCTCAGGGAATGTAAATATCCCCTATGATAGCAATAGGTAGTGACAGGTACTCTTTTTTTGAAAAAAACTGGGGTCTAGATCTTTCCTCTGCCCTCAAAGCATCTGACCACACCAAGATCGGTGTGATAAAATGCTTTCCCAATTTCCCAATGGCGCTTTTTATATCTGGGGGGGGGGGGACATTCCCTCCCACTGCTTGTAAAAGCAGTCCAGAGGCTAATTAGCCACTAGGATTGCTTTTACATGAAAGCCGGCCGCTGGCTGAAAAGAATGATACCAAGATGATACCTAAACCCGCAGGCATCATTCTGGTATAAACATTCAAAGTCCAGCAACATACCAGTACGTTGCTGGTCCTTGTTGGACATGTATTGTAATTTTTTTTTCATGCAGCCTGTTGGCTGAACGAAAAAAAAAGATTGATCGGTGGGTATGCCCACCATTAGAATACCGCCCTTCATCCACCCACTTCTAATGATGGGCATACATGCACCATTTATATATGCCGAAGCATGTGGGCATCTTTCCGCAAAAGTTATGCCGCGTACACATGACTTTTCCACGGGCAAGCCTCCGTCGGAATTTCGACCGTATGTACGCGGCATTAGGAGCAAAATCGCTCCTCCACTCCTCCGCCCCTGCTGCCCCAATGCTTCGGCATATATGCTTCTTTTTTTTTTAACTGTGGTGGTGAAATCACCTGCTACAGCACTGGAGTCGCAGGGATCAGGCCTGTCTCTGCGAACGCTGCAGTTATGTGTGTTGTGTTTTGCAAGTGACAGTGATCGATCGATACTGCACTTGGGTGGCCTGGGCTGGGTGGAGGGGCAAAACGCAGGTGCTAGCAGGTATCTGGGCTGATCCCGCTAACACTGCGTTTTTGGGAACCCTAAACTGCTGGGGACGCTAGTATAGATCTGATCAGATCAGATATTGATCTGTTCAGATACTATACCACTAAGGGAGGTGTATGCTTCACGCGTTGGTGTTAGCGCTACTGGCACTAACCTGATGCTGCCTGGGGTGTGACGCAGACCCTCTCTGGCGCTAAAACCTAATCGATATCACCCGCCGGGCGATCAGGGGGTTAAACCTTTATTGGGTTATATACGGCGGGTGCCCTGACACTATAAAAAGCAAACTAACTAACCAGCGTCACTCGTAACACTTATATGGTGATCACTGGTGAAAGGGTTAACTAGGGGCAATTAGGGGGTTAAAACCTTTATTAGGTAATATATGGGGGTACCTGACGCTATATAAAAACCTGACGGCGAACCTAAAAAAAATTACTGGCTACCTATCGGCATCACCGACACTAAGACAGCGATCAGAAAAACGTTCGCTTAGCGACAGTGGTGATAGGGGTTGAAAGGGTTACCTGGGGGGCGATCAAGGGGGTTAAACCTTTATTAGATAATATATGGGGGTACCTGACGCTATAAAAACCTGCGGCGAACCTAAAAAAAATTACTGGCTACCAATCGGCATCACCAACACTAAGACAGCTATCAGAAAAATGATCGCTTAGCGACAGTGGTGATAGGGGGTGAAACGGTTACCTGGGGGCGATCAAGGGGGTTAAACCTTTATTAGATAATATATGGGGGTACCTGACGCTATAAAAACCTGCGGCGAACCTAAAAATAAATACTGGCTACCGATCAGCATCACCGACACTAAGACAGCGATCAGAAAAACAATCGCTTAGCGACAGTGGTGATAGGAGGTGAAAGGGTTACCTGGGGGGGCGATCAAGGGGGTTAAACCTTTATTAGGTAATATATGGGGGTACCCGACGCTATAAAAACCTGCGGCGAACCTAAAAAAAATTACTGGCTACCGATCGGCATCACCGACGCTAAGACAGCGATCAGAAAAATGATTGCTTAGCGACAGTGGTGATAGGGGGTGAAAGGGTTACCTGGGGGGCGATCAAGGGGGTTAAACCTTTATTAGGTAATATATGGGGGTACCCAACGCTATAAAAACCTGCGGCGAACCTAAAAAAAATAACTGGCTACCGATCGGCATCACCGACGCTAAGACAGCGATCAGAAAAATGATCGCTTAGCGACAGTGGTGATAGGGGGTGAAAGGGTTATCTGGGGGGCGATCAGGGGGTTAAACCTTTATTAGGGGGGGTTAGGGGGCTACACTGGACCTAAAACTAACTTTAGTGACACTTTTACAGTCACAAATGTCACTGATTGCAGTCATCAGTAAATAAATGGTCACTGCAATCAGTGACACTGTGACTGGGGGCTGGGGGGTGATCTGGGGGGTGATCTGGGGTGGCCTGGGGGGGCGATTTATGTGCCTATGTGTCCTGGTGTCAGTGTAGTGTTTTGTGCACTAACCTGGCATCTTCTCTTGTGCGGCGCTCGGTATATGTGAGCGCCGCAGGAGAGATAACATCACTTCCTCTGCCTGTGTAAACATTACACAGGCAGGGAAGCTTTCTCATTCGCCGGGAGCGATCGCGAGGGGGTGGCCGGAATCCAACGGCCGTCCCCTCATCCCGGATCGCTCCCAAACACTTAACCACCGCTCACTGTAAAGAAGGGGGGTCCGATCGGACCCCCCAACTATACAAAGGCGATCACGTAGATATACGTGATTCTGCCTGTCGGTGCCATTCTGACGACGTATTTTTACAGTGGGCGGTCGTTAAGTGGTTAAAGAGGCAGTGGCAGCACAATAATAATTTCACATAAGTACACCTCAAGGGTTGACGCCCCTCTTTTCTTTAACATTGATTGTATGTGTGCAGAGGTGGATTGGAGCGGTATCCTGGAAGGGTATAGTGTGCTAATGAGGTCAGCTGGTAAACTCCTTGTGTCTTAACAGTTTTCATGTCCTAAGGTCCGTCCAGGAAGTAATTAAAATGTAACTCTACTTTTGTTGAGAAAAAAACATCCCCCACTGGGTGATCTATGTACATTGCAGGGATTATAAAAAAAAACTTTGTTGCAGATTCCTACCCTTTGTTATTCTGAAGAAATTCCTGTTTGTTCCTCTGTGCCCCTGTGCCTCTAATGGGAGTGGTTTCATAATTAGCAACCAGCTGCAAAGCTCTAAGCAGGAAAGCTGATGGGCCTGCATCCCTTCATGCTGGATTCACACCTATGCAGTTTTAGTGCTTTTTGCATTTTGCAGATTTGCCCTACAGTCCATTTAACATGGTTTCCTATGGAACACGTTCTGTAGTGCAAATCTGCAAAATGCACTAAAAATGCATAGGTGTGAATCCAGCCTTAGACGTGTTCTTAGACCCCTTTCACACTGAGGCAGTTTTCAGTAGTTTTAGTGCTAAAAATAGCGCCTGAAAACTGCCACTCAAGCCAACCCAGTGTGAAAGCCCAAGTGCTTTCACACTGGGGCGGTGCGCTTGCAGGACGGGAAAAAAAGTTCTGCAAGCAGCATCTTTGGGGCAGTGTGGGGGCAATGTATACAATGCCCCTGCCCATTGGAATGAATGGGCACCGCTTCCAATGTGCCTGAAAAGCGATTCGGAAACGCCGCATCACAGGCACTTTTAACCCCTTCTTGGGAGTTAAAAGCGCCCGCTACCGCCCGGAACAGCGGTAAAGCCCCGCTAAAATGAGCGGTGCTTTACCGCTGACGCAGGCATCGCCCAGTGTGAAAGTAGTCTTAGTGGGAGTATCTCACCAAAAATGACATTTTTGTTGCTGGAAATCTGACTTGTACCTTAGTGCAGACTTTTGGGAAAATCAGTGACCAAATCACACAAGCAGGAAAGACTGTTTCTGGGAAATGTTCTGTACACAATCTGTGTACAGAACACCTCCAGGTAGCCATATTGCATTGCATTTTCAGAAAATTAGAGCGGCTGCAGATTGAAAAGGAAAGGTATTTTTTAATGACATTCAATCACAATGACTTGTGTAGCAACTGTATACGCTATATTATTTTTTTTCTTTATTTGCTATTTTTTTTCCCCATGAAAGTGGAGTTACACTTTAAGTATTAGTTTATAATACAACAGGCTTAGGTAAGGGCTGTGTTAGATATTATAGAAAGCTTTTTCTTTTCAGCAAAAAATGTACATGTAGCAAAATACTGAAACTGAGAAATGGTTTGGATCACTTCAAAGGTGACAGCAAAGATTCATTCCAGGAAATGTAGAGACAGAATGTCTACTGATGTCTGAATAAGTAAATTGGGTTAATTGGGGGTTTGAGGTAGATTCCCATTCATCTATTGTCAGTGTATTAATGAAGCCACCTATTATCTGCTACGGGATGTAATTACACTCCTAGTAAGGTGTCTGGCACGGTTTCATTGTTATGGGTAAATATGCGGCGACAAACGTCTCACGCATACCAAATTGTTAGAAATAGTTCCAGGTAATTAAATCACTGTCATCTGTTAGTTGTTGAAAGGAATGCCCCTGGAAAATGAGTTAAGAAACCCCTTGCATGGGGAATGATATAAAAAGCCAGCTGTGGCAAAATAAAGTGTTGATTTACTCCCAGAACTGTGTGTCGTCCAGTTACTGGGGGGTAACAGGTTGCCTTGGATAAGTTAGTACTTCCTCAGCTTCAAGGATTTCCCAGAGGACTTTGGAGTTCCGCAACACTGGTTGGCAGCGGTGGGATTAAAGCCTTGCAGCAAGAGGAAGCAGCGTTCATGCAAATTCGGCTACACGAATGGAAGTGTGAATGGAGACAAACTATGCTGGATTAAAACGAGCGACATTAAAGGATTGGCTGGAAGCAAGAGGGAAGAGCGCCAGCAATAAAACCAAAGCCGAGCTGATTGCAGAACTGACCGAGGGAGATCGGACACACAGTATGGCTACAGAAGCCATGGAGACTGAGTTTGACCAAGAAGTGAAACGCAGGCTAGCGTTTTATGGAGAAAACTCCTCCACCGAGCTGGTACAGGCAACGTTAGCCCAAGTGGATGCCTTTATCACGGCGAAAGAAGAACGGGAGACCCAACTCCGGCTGGCGGAACAGCGTGCCTCTGAGAGACTGCTAACGACTACACCGGCACCAGAGACAAAACTAAAAGTACCCCATGATGCCTTTAAAAAGTTTGTGGACGCAGAGGAAGAGATCGATAGCTTCCTGAAGGATTTTGAACGGCAATGCAAGCTGTACCAAGTACCCCAGACAGCCTGGGTACAGATCTTAGCTGGTAAGCTGTCAGGCCGTGCAGCAGAAGCCTACAGTGCCGTGCCAGAGGAGGAAATCGCAAGCTATAGCCGAGTAAAGGAATTTATTTTGGCAAGATATGCCATCACCCCAGAAGCATACAGGAGACGCTTCCGGGACACAAAGAAACAGGAGAAGGACTCCCACACCGAATGGGCTTGCCGAATGCAGAGGACAGCCCTAGCTTGGCTGCAAGCCCGTCAGGCAACCACAGCAGATGCGATCACCCAGCTGATTTTACTGGAGCAATTCTTTAATGGACTAAACCCAGAGGTACAGGAGTGGGTAAGGGACCGCAAACCTACCACTCTCTCGGAAGCGGCCAGGCAAGCTGATGAATATCAAGATGCCCGCAGGACATCACAGACTAGCTTCAGACCAAACACCAGACCACTGAACAATAACCCAGGGCCACCAGCTACAAAACGACCCGGGCTAATCCCTACCCCCCCTGCAAATCGATACTTCGGGCGCAAGGGAGTGCAGTGCCATTCGTGCAAGCAATTTGGGCACTATCAGAGAGACTGCACTCAGAACCAGGACCAAGCGGCATGGATTCAACCAGGGCCACCCCCTCCAGCACGGGCTGCCGCTCATTGCTATCACACGGAAGCAGCCCCAGACAACCGCAGAGCTGAAGAATTGGAGGAACAATGGGGCGTCCTGCACGAGGCTGATCCAATACAAGCAGCTAACCGGGACAACCGGCAGCAACACAGGCAGACTGTCTGGGTCAATGGAAAGGTAGCCAATGGCCTACGTGATACTGGCACCACCATGACCCCACTACAGAAGAACCTCATCCCAGAGAGCCAACACACCGGAGACACTGTAGCCGTAAGAGTAGCGGGAGGCACCGTCTTCCGGCTACCCGTTGCCCGTGTTCACCTGGATTGGGGGGTTGGTTCGGGACACGTGAATGTGGGGGTGATGAAGGATTTGCCAGCGGATGTACTACTGGGGAATGATTTGGTCCCCCTCGTTTCTGCTAACGCCCCGATGGGCCCCGCTGAAGCCAACCCCGTGACTACCTGTGCACAGACCCGTGCTGCTGGAACCGACCCGCGTGCTGCTGAGACCCGGGTAAGACTATCTTCCCAGACAGGTACCGTAGATCAGGCACAATATCACAGTCTAAAATTGGAATGTGACAAGTTGGCCAGTGAGAAATCGGAGATGCAACGACACTACGTCATGTATTATGAGATGTCCCATGGCTTGAACATTGAAATGCACAAACAGGCTGAAATTTGCAAAAGGTTAAATGGGATTTGCACCCAGGTTTTGCCATACCTCTCCCAAGAGCATCAGCAGCAAGTTTTGGGAGCCATTGAGAGAGCAAAGCAAGTGACTGTTCCAGAACTGAATTCCATTATTCGCCCTGCAACCTTACAACCTCACCATCAGCTACTGACCCGGGAAACAGAACGGCAATGCTGACGGATTATCGCGGCAAACTGGACTGGAAAAGTGATCTGTGAGTACTCTCCGGACATCCCCAAGCCGATCCGTTATGCCGGCTTGTGGGTAAGGGGGAGCAGTGTAGCAAAATACTGAAACTGAGAAATGGTTTGGATCACTTCAAAGGTGACAGCAAAGATTCATTCCAGGAAATGTAGAGACAGAATGTCTACTGATGTCTGAATAAGTAAATTAGGTAATTGGGGGTCTGAGGTAGCTTCCCATTCATCTATTGTCAGTGTATTAATGAAGCCACCTATTATCTGCTACGGGATGTAATTACACTCCTAGTAAAGTGTCTGGCACGGTTTCATTGTTATGGGTAAATATGCGGCGACAAACGTCTCATGCATACCAAATTGTTAGAAATAGTTCCAGGTAATTAAATCACTGTCATCTGTTAGTTGTTGAAAGGAATGCCGCTGGAAAATGAGTTAAGAAACCCCTTGCATGGGGAATGATATAAAAAGCCAGCTGTGGCAAAATAAAGTGTTGATTTACTCGCAAAACTGTGTGTCGTCCAGTTACTGGGGGGGGGGGGGGGGTAACAGGTTGCCTTGGATAAGTTAGTACTTCCTCAGCTTCAAGGATTTCCCAGAGGACTTTGGAGTTCCGCAACAGTACATTAAAGGTATATTGGTACATAAGAGAGCTGGAATTTAGAAAAACAAAACGGCTAACTAACATGAGTGAACACGGAGGGTGACATTATAGACACCCTTCCAGAAATGCTGGTTGAGTGGCTGTTTACTGACCCTGAATATGTAATACTTTTGAGTCACTGACCTAAAGGAAGTATGCAAATCAGAAAAGGTATTACAGGCATACTTTTTCTGGATCAATGATTCAAAGTATTGAAGCAAAAGGTTCAGTTTTCAAACAATTACGGAAAGGCAACCTGCATGTTTCTCTTATGATGGGTAATTTTTTAAATTAGGGATCAGCTGAAGAGACAAGTCCTAAAAATCATTGGCTGAGCAAAAGCAGTTTGCAATTTTCCTCTGTAAAAGTGGAATTTAACCCTGCTATCCTCCTATCTGTGCCATCTTAGCCTTCATCTGGATCTATAAATGATATGGTGCTGCATACGTGATCAGCTATGACACCAGCTTTTTGAGGGCTTGAAAGTTACACTGCGAGCTGATATAAGTACATTGGTACCTGTCTGACATTTATCACCAGAGTCAAGCCTTGAATGTAGCACTAGCAAGCCGCATGTAAATAAAAAAACTGCAGAAAATAACTGATTAACTACTTGACGCTCGTCCACAGTAATTTTACTACAGGCGAGCGGCACAGGAAGGCCGGACAACATACCTGTACGTCGCTGCCTGTCTTTTGGGTTCGGAGCGTGCACATGCGATCTTGAGATAGCATGAGTTTGGCAAGATTTCAGGCAATAATTTTGGCTGAAATGAGTTGATCAGCTGTGTCTAATCACAAAACTGGGTGCATAGGAACAGAATCTGGCTGTTTCACCTCCCTGCCAGATCAGAAAGTAAAAGCAGCACACATTGTTAAGCACATATTTAAGCCCTTCCCAGCCAGTGTCATTAGTAGTGTTAGTGTACAGTATTATCAATGATCACTGTATTATGTGTCACTAGCAATGTCATTGTCAGTTGGTGACCCTCCCAGGATGTCTGTAAGCGCCAGTTTTTCCACCACCCTCTCACAGTCACACTAAGTCGCTGCTCACTGCCATTACAGTATAGCCCATAAAAATGGGCTATAGCATCTATAGCTGTGTAAATTCCATTATGAGTGAGTGAGTGAGTGAAAAACTTGTATAGCGCTAACAAATGCGAACTAAATCGCCTCAAGGCGCTTAGCATCCAGTAGCTTCATGATCCATCAGAAGAGGTGGGTCTTACGTTTTTTCCTAAAGGCCCGATGGTTTTCTTCCATACGGATATCCGTGGGTAGCGCGTTCCATAGCCGTGGTCCTTGGACTGCAAATCTTCGTTCTCCCTTTGATTTGTAGCGAAATTTGGGGATGTGAAGGAGGTTTTGGTTTGTTGATCGGAGAGTGCGTTTGGGGGTGTAATGCTTTATCTTCTCGCATAAATATTGCGGAGCGATTCCTTGTGTGCACTTGTGGGTGAGGCAGAGGGTCTTGAATGTGACCCGATCCTTTACGGCTAACCAATGAAGGGTCCTCAGTGCAGGGGTGATGGATTCCCAGGTTTTTTTTCCTGTTATCAGTCTGGCTGCCGTGTTCTGGACGACTTGTAGGCGTGACATTTGGTATTTGGGTAGTCCGAGGTAGAGGGAGTTTGCGTAGTCGAGTTGGGAGTTGATAATTGATCCAACTACTACTGCTGTGTCCTCTTATGGGATGAAGGGAATGAGTCTACGCAGCAGGCGGAGGAGATAATGAGATCCGCTGATTACTGATCCTATTTGAGCGTCCATCGACATCTCCGAGTCAAAGATGACTCCGAGACTTTTGACTTTGGTGCTCGGGGTGATGGTCTGTCCGAGAATGGTGGGTGGTGTCCAAGAGGTTTTAGTTTTTGTCTTTCAGTTAGCGTGGAGGAGAAGCAGTTCTGTTTTGGATCCGTTGAGTTTAAGTGAACTCTCAGTCATCCAATCATCGATCAATGTGAGGCACTTTTCCAATCCGTGATATTGGTCTTTTTTTCCAGTGATACGAAAGTAGAGTTGGGTGTCGTCCGCGTATGAGTGGTAGCATAAGTCCTGTTTGCTAATGATTTTTAGGAGTGGGCGGAGGTAGATGTTAAAGAGAAGGGGTGACAGTGGTGATCCTTGAGGGACTCCGCAAGAAATTGCGCGAGTTTCAGAGGTGAAGGCACCTAATTTCACTGTCTGAGAACGATTCTCAAGAAAGGAAGCGAACCAAGGAAGGTCAGGGTCTGCGACTCCTGCTACTTCTTTAACCACTTGTCCACCGCCCACTGTCAATTGACGGCGGGCGGAGGACACTCTCGTTCTGGGAGGACGTCATATGACGTCCTCCCTTTAAAACGAGCTAGGAGGCGCGCGCTTGAAGCCAGCGGCGCGCGCGCGCGCCCGCCGCGTTCACGAGGCCCCGGTGCGCGTGCCCGGCGGCCGCGATTGCCGCCGGGCACCCGCGATTGCCCGGGAAACGAGCAGGAAAGTGGGTCTCTGTGTGTAAACACAGAGATCCACGTCCTGTGAGGGAGAGGAGGCTGATGGTGTGTCCCTTGTACATAGGGACAACCATCGGTCACCTCCCCCAGTCAGTCCCCTCCCCCCACAGTAAGAACACATTGAGGGAACATATTTAACCCCTTCCCGCCCCCTAGTGGTTAACCCCTTCCCTGCCAATCACATTTATACAGTAATCAATGCATTTTTATAGCAGGGATCGCTGTATAAACGTGAATGGTCCCAAAAATGTGTCAAAAGTGTCCGATGTGTCCGCCGTAATATCGCAGTCACAATAAAAAAATCGCAGATCGCCGCCATTACTAATAAAAAAATAAAAAAATAAAAATGCTATAAATCTATCCCCTATTTTGTACACGCTATAACCAATCAATACGCGCTTATTGCGATTTTTTTTTTACCAAAAATATGTAGAAGAATACGTATCGGCCTAAACTGAGGAAAATTTTATTAAAAAAAAAAAAAATGGGTATTTATTATAGCAAAAACTAAAAAATAGTGTTTTTTTCCCAAACTGGACGCTCTTCTTTTGTTTATAGCGCAAAAAATAAAAACCGCAGAGGTGATCAAATACCACCAAAAGAAAGCTCTATTTGTGGGAAAAAAAGGACGCAAATTTCGTTTGGGAGCCACGTCGCACGACCGCGCAATTGTCATTCAAAGTGTGACAGCGCTGAAAGCTGAAAAATGGCTTGGGCAGGAAGGGGGTTTTCGTGCACAGTAGGGAGGTGGTTAAGACGAATGAGTAGAGTTTTGTGGTCTACTGTGTCGAACGCTGCACTGAGGTCCAGCAGCACCAGGAGACATGATTCTCCGTCATCTGCGGCTTCGAGGACGTCATCCCATATTTTGAGAAGTGCTGTTTCTGTGCTATGGCCTGGGCGGAAGCCTGATTGTAGTGGATCCAAGAGTTTGTAAGTGTCCAAATGGCCTTGTAGCTGTTGTACTACCGCTTTCTGCATGATCTTGGAAATGGTGTTGAGGCTTGTTACCGGTCTGCGGTAATTTGGGTCCTTAGGGTCAAGATTGGGTTTCTTTAGGAGGGGTTTGATTATACCTTGCTTGAGGGAGTTCGGAATCAAACCTTCTTTGAATGATAGATTTACGATGTGTGTAATGGTAGGAGCTAAAATGTCGGTACATTCTTTCAGGAGTTTTGTGGGAATTATGTCATTTGACGATGTAGTGTCTCTGAGGCTTCTGATGATGTTTTTGGTGGTGTCAATGGTGATCGGGACCAACGAAAATTTTGCTAGTTGTATAATGTTCGTATTGATTTTCTCTGTTTGCTTTGGCTGTGTGAAGTTGGTTGTTTTTTTCTGTTGAATTATTTCCCGAATATTTTCGATTTTGTCGATGAAAAAATCCGATAGCTCATTGCAGAATTCTTGGGTTTCGTTTGCTGGAGGCTCTAGACAGGTAGGGTTCATGGTCCGAGTGACTAGTTTGAAGAGTTCACGAGGCCGGTTTAGGGCTTTTTTTATGGTGTTTGAGAAATGTTCCTTTTTTGCTTTAAAAATTGCTTTGTGATATTTCTTAGTGAGTGCTTTGTAGTTTGTGTGGTTTTCCTCCGTTGGGTTTCTTCTCCAGGCTCCTTCAGCTCTTCTGCGTTCTTGCTTCAGTAGCGTAAGAGTGTCACTAAACCAGCCCAAGTTGTTTTTACGGATGTGTGCTCTGCGTCTCGGAGCGACTGTGTCCGCTGTTTGTAATAATATTTTGTTTAAGGAGTTGAGTGTTTGTTCCGTTGAGCGGTTATGCTTTAGCGTTCCTATTTTTTTGATAGAGTGGTTTTGAAAAGTTTTGAGTGTAGTTTCTTCTGAGATCTTGTCCAGTATGTTTTTGTTGAGTCTTCCGGTTTTTGGGAGATGGTGCTGGTGGTAAATTTGAATTTGATAGCGTGGTGGTCCGTCCATGGTAACGGCATGTTGTCCAGTATGTTGATGTCCATATTTTGTTTGAAGATGAGGTCAAGAATGTGACCCGATCCATGCGTGGGTGCATTTATCAGTTGCTGCAACCCTAGTTCTTCCAATTGGTTGATACAGGCGGTGGCGATGGGGTCCTGAGTGGCGTTAGCCCAGAGGTTAAAGTCCCCGAGTAGTAAAAACTTTTTGGTTTTTAAAGTGTATGTCGAGAAGAATTCGGTGAAGGGTGTGAGGAGATTTGTCTTCGGTCCTGGTGGTCTGTAGCATAGCAGTATGTGAATGGTGTCATGGGGTGTTGTTTGGAGTTGCAGGGTGAGTGTTTCCATGAATGGCAATGAGTTCTGTAGGGTTGGTTTGGTAAGAGAGAGGTGCGATTTGAAGATAACTGCTAGGCCTCCTCCTCTTTGTCCTATTCTGTGCTCAGTTAGGATGCGGTAGTTCCCAGGTACTAGTTCCGCTAGGACGGTGTTACAATCTGGTGTTAGCCAACTTTCCGTGATAAAGAGGCAATCTATGTCGTTTTGCGTGATGAAATCGTGAATTTCCTGTCTGTGCTTGACTGCCGATCTGGTGTTAATCAAGGCGCATGATAAATCTTGTAGATGAAGTGGTGTCTTTGTGGTTTTGATAGTCGATTGTCGATTGATCCTAAGCAGTTGTTCTTTTTGTAGGATTTTTTGGGTGGCGGTTGGAAGTGTTGGGGCGGTATTCCTTAGCCTGCGGAGGGTGTCCGCTGAGTATTTAAAGATGCACATGATGGGAGGAAAAGGTGATGGGGATGATGGATGGGCCCAATGACCTAAACCGCCCTCCCGTTGGTCCAGAGGAAGGCAAAAACCACCAGCCGAGTCTGGCCAATTGCTGCAGCAGGGGAAAAATTCCTTCCTGACCCCCCCGAGGGGCGATCGGGTAAACCCTGGATCAACTCGCTATTAGTTGGTGGTGCCCCGATGTACTTACCCGGTCGGCACACGTGGGCCTGCTGGAGAGAGACTCGGGGAGGGTGTAGAGTGATGGCCGGAGCTAGGCCACAGCCGCGGTCTGTCCTGCAGTTCTAACAGTCTAGAAATGGGCGCCCGGATGGCGGCAGGTGGCAGTCGGCGGCTGTGGGTGAAGCGGTGGTGAGCTGGGGGATCTGAGCTTGGGGAGAGTGGGGTCCCGTGGAAGCCGCAGGTCGTCAGGTTAACGTTTGCTGGAGGAGCGAAACGCCAGAGTCCAAGGGGGTTCCTGTATGCCCAGAGCTCCTGCCACACACGTCCGTTACGCTTGACCGTATGTGTGGATTGCTCTGTGAAGCGATGAGGTCAGGGCTCCTGTCACACACGTCCGCTTCCCTGGACCGTGCGTGCGGATTGCTCTGCGAAGTGGTGAGCCTCGGGGGCCTATCGCACACGTCCGTTATGCTTGGCCGTGTGTGTGGGTCTGGGGAGATCGCGTAGTGGCGGCGGTCGATGCTGTAGGTTGGGGCAGCCTGAGTACGTCAGGGGGGGGGGGGGGGGGGGCGATCAGTCATAAGTAGTAGAGTTATTGAAGAGTATTGTGAATATAGTAATGGGGGTGGGGTGGGGAATTAGTAGGAATAGAGAGAAAAAAAAAGTTTTGTTTTTTTTTGTCAGTGTTGGGGAAAGGCTCTGGGTGTATCAAGATGGCCGCTACTTACTGGGCCGAATATCCATTTCGTCCTCCCGGCTGCCTTTTGTGAGCGACCCAGTGGGAGCCACAGGCAAGTGACCCGTGAGTGGATGCGATCCGGTAGTTATCCCGGGTCAGAATATTCCAGGGGGCCGGGAGAGGAGTTTGAGGGCTGAGGCTGGGTGTCCCAAGATGGCCGCCGCGGCCGGGTCTAGGCCGAAGCCGCGGTCTATCCTGCTGGGTAGGTAGCAGCTATTGCTGCTTCGGGACCTGCTGACTCCTCTGGGGGGCTCCGCGAGTGGGTGAGTGCCGTAGGGTGGCTCCTTGGATGATCCGGATGCTGGAAGGGGGATCGAATGTGGCTAGGCCGCAACCGCGGACTTTCCTGTCAGCGGCTGCGGGTGGAGGGGGGTTCCGCCGGCGGCGGATGAATGGCCTCGGTGGCGGGTGGAGGGCTCGGATGTAGCTCGGTGAGCTAGGCCAGGGGTGCAGCCGGTCTGTGAAGGAGGCGCCAGAGGGGGGGACCATGGGATGAGTAATGTTAGGCCGCAGCCTCGGACTTGCCCGGCGGCGGCTGCGGGAGGAGGTGTCTGGCGGGGGGGGCTCGTATGGATTGGGGTCCCGCTGGATGGAGGGGGGGGAGAGAACCGGGGGGACAAGGGTGAGAGCAGGGGAGAGAGCCAGGGGGAAAATAGGGGAGAGCCAGGGGGAAAATAGGGGAGAGTAGGGGGGAGAGTCCTGGGGAGAGAAGCAATGCAGCCCTGGAAGTCAGGAGCTAGGTACACACGTCCTCTCTGTCTGATGTAAGTAACTGAGTTAGAATTATATATATATATATATATATATATATATATATTATGTGAGGGTGCGACTTCAAGAGGGTTGGTTATTGCCACATTTGGTAAAGAAAGACACGCTGATGGAACAGCTGTGTCTTGGGCTATTTAGTTCAGAGGTGACTACGGATCAGGGCTCCACCCAACAGAGAGGAAGTCTGTGTGCATGAGAGCCAGGTGGGCTCTCTTCCTCTGAAGTGGAGTCAGAGGTGGTGCATGTCTGCAGGAGGCAGACATCATTAGTGATATAGCAACAAAGATGCTGACCAGGAGAAGCTAGGAGAAAGCTGAAACTCTTGGACACTGTGTGGGTCTGAGGAACAGACCGTCAGGCCTAGGCTAAAGGCCTGGATCGCTAGAAGGTAAAGCTACGAGGCTACTGTTAGTATGAAAGATACAGGAATGGTGGAACCCCCCCCCCCCCCGTGAATACTACAGATGTGTTTGTGAACTTACGTACTTTTAAATAAAAATGGGCTACCACGCCCTTAAACAGAGTTGCTGACTGGCTTGCATCACTGAAAAACGCATCTACTGCGAGAGTTAACAACCCCCAATCTTACAAGTGGTGGAGATATTGCTTTAGGCAGTTTTTGGAAGAGTTCCAGATCCTCACATACCAAAAACAGTGAGTAAAAAGAAACTGTGTGTTTAACAGCAATACTGTGATGAACAGCCTATCTGAAGGAAAAGTTAAAGTTTTCTGCGGTGAACTGCTGCTAGCTGTGTGTGGCAGCCAGGCGAACTGCATTGCACAGGAGTTCAATTAATGGACTATGTTGTATATAGGTGATGTGCCTGTGGAAGTGAGCTCAAGCAGATAGTGAAGTCTGCATGTGAAAGTGTGCTGTTTGCAAGTCTTGGAGACAGTACTTCAAAATTTTCCTGTGTGAAAAGGAAGCAATGTTTGCTGAAATGAGAGACAGAGCGGGTGTTGGTCCTAGCAACACTGGTGCAAGGAGTGCACAGGTGTCTGCAAGTATGGAGAGTTCACCAAAGTCTGAGTCTGCAGTGGATTGGTGCAGGCAACACTTGGCCGCACTGAACCAAGTTAAAGGGGAAGGACATGTTGCCCCTGGCAACGCTGGTGCAAGATGGCCAGTCATCAATGTGCAAAGGGTTAAGAACCAAGTGCGCTGTTTGTGGTGCAGTGAGTGGGGGCGTGAAGTTTCTAAATGCCCTTTGTCCCAGGCTTTACCAAAGCAAAGGTATGAGAAACCTGCTCTGAGTGTAAACAGTGAGCAGATGGGTGTGGTTGCCCATGGCAACAAAGCAGAAATCCGTACAGCTGACTTCATACGGCCTATGTTGCCTTCTGAATGTGTTGAGGACTTTTTGGATGAGTTTGCGATGATTGCTTCCTACAGAAGATGGCCCAGAAATCGCTGGGTTGAGTTGGTGCAACCTTTTCTGATCGAGGAGTACCAGGAGGTGTACCGTGGGATGTATAGTAACCGAGATGACTACGATAATTTTCTAGGAGCAGTCCAGTCTAGAGAGCGCTACAAGAGATCAGTGGGGAGAAGGTGGTCTCCCATAGCAACAGGAGAAAGTCGCCAAGTGCCATGCCTGGAATGTGGTCAGCTGGGCCACGGGATCTTTTCTTGTCCAAGCTTGTGGAATACAGCTGCTGATCGTGTTGTTGGGCTTAATGCTTTGCCTGCAGGCGATGATGGAAAATCCAAGATGGATGTAATGTTACCCTGTTTCCAGGAGGGGGTGTCATCTTGTGATAGCATGGTAAAGAAGGGACAACGCCCTCAATTGAAATCTTCAACCCATGCTAAAGAGAATGGTAAGACTGTTCATGTTAAAATCATGGGAAAGGCTGACTGTGTGGTTCCTCACAATGAAGGTGAAAAAATGAACTTGCTGCAGTGTGCTACCCAGATCAGTGGGGAGACACAGGTTAAAACCCTGCTTGCAGCGAGGTCAAAAATTGAAAGGGACAAATGGACTCTGGGTACAGCTAAGGTAATCCAGCGGAGTGCTGGAAAGGATGTGCTAGGGGTGACCAAAGCAGTTGGTATGCCATGTTCCCTAGTGACAGGTGCTGTGCAGTTGCCAAGGGAAACCACCAAGGAGCCCGCAGTGGTGAGGCAAGTGGTTTCCCAGGACAACTGTGAAGACGCCTTAGTGGGCAAAATAATTCCTTTGGAGAGGAAGGGTGGTGTGCTGAGTGGCACGCAGGGTGCCATGCGTTTTGATAAAGGACAATTTGATAGAGTTTATAAAACTGCTGTGTTTATGAATGCTGATGACACATGTGCTGATGGTAATGTGATGCTTAAAGAGGTAGGGGTGATCGCTAAGCAGGATATGCGATTCCCCTTGGCAACAGTATCTAAGGCTGCAGAGGTGTCCTTAGAAACCTCCAGGGAGCTCTATGTGTTGGAGCCAGAGGTTGCCTGGGACAACTGTGGTGCCGCTCTAATAGATAAGAGGGTACTTGGCCTTAGTGATGAGAAAAATGGTAAAACTCAAATGTTTGAAATTTCTTGTACTGATGATGAGTTGTTGCGGTCTGTCGCTGCTGACAGTCCTCATGGGTTTGGTGAAGCGCCACCCAAGCAAAGTGGTGAAGTTATTTTATTGCAGCCTGTTGTGTTTGAAAATGTTTTGCCACAAGTGCATTTAAACAAGGAAGGCTAAGTGGGTAACAGTGGAGTGGACACAATTTCTGCTATGCTAAATAGAGAGGCTGCAGGGCCGGTGGACACGGGTGCGTTGGCTTTTGCAGAAATTAACCCTCTCCAGTTGGAAGGATCTGAAAAGGGCGCATACATAGCAGAGGTTTTGTCCACAGCAAAAGAGATGAGTAATGTTGAATTGTCAGATTGATGAGGTAGTGGATAGCGATTTGGAAGGGCTCAGTATTGCTGAAGGTGAGAGGATGAGTGTGACACATGCGATTGGCAGTGCTCGGTGGGAGCCGCAAATTTTGTTAGTTGCCTCTGAGGTAGAGGTCTTTTTAGGTGTCCCGGCCTCTCACGCCTTGGCAAATGAGTCCCTCCACATCGTTGGTAAAGGTAAAGTTCCTAGAGTTCTGTGTTTAGATACGGCATGTCTAGAAATTTCTGAGATGTTGTGGGAATTGGTGAGAATCTTTCCAATATACACCTGCGTGTATCCACAGCAGAAGGGCGACATGGTACTGCATAATACCAATCGGTGGACGCAGGTGATACATGCGTTGTTAAGCAATGTTGATGAGAATTGGTTGCTACACTTTTGGTTGCTTTTGTGGAAAGTTGTCTCGCAGTTCTCCGCGAGAGTGCTTCCAGCGGCGGTTAGGTGCGGAAGGTGCTCAGGGGAATTGTTTGAGAAATTAGAGATATTTGACATAGTGGAAATCTCTCCGTATGTGGGTGTGATGGGATGTATTCCTGCTGATGCGGTCTGAGGTGCGGCTGAGCAGTGGTTGGTACGTGGCGCGCATACTGTCTCACCCGCTACACCTCATGTAAAGGAAGGGCCCGGAACAGACGTGCCGGTAGTGGGAATTCAGTCCATCACGCGCAGAGAGGTGCAGTTTGAGGTACCCGGAGACACTTTGACAGGAAATAACAGTAATGGTAACTGTAACGGAAATATGTTTGAGAAGCACTACGGAGCACTGTCAGACAACTCCGAGCTATTGGTTGAGGTACCAGTGGACACAGAAATGGTTAAAGAGATTGGTGTGGGAAAATGTGGTGGAACATGTGCGTTGGTAGGACAATTGTTATTGGAGTGTTGGACAACAGGGGGCGATGTGAAACTACGGGACGGTCCCATAGGGAGTAACTGCTTGCCTGTAGATGGTCACTCCATAGACACTGTCCTAGCAAACAGGACAAGAGGTCCGAATGACACTTTTGTGTTGAATAACCCCTTGTGGAACATTGCTATTGAGGATATGGTATTAATCACAGATGGTTTGGTGGCCAAGAGTGACCACACAGGGGTTGGTGAACCCGAGAAACAAATGTTGATGGTTAATGTTGCGTCAGCTAGTGAGAGTGGCCAGTCCCTGACAGATGTCATGAAAGTGGGTCCCCAACAGTCCCGGGAGAGTAGGTCTGTGGGAGGAAAAAGAAGGGTCCTGAGGCCAAAAGGTAGAAGGGATAGAGAGATTAGTGGGAGCCCATGGTGCAGGAAGAAGGGCTGGTGGAAGTACACCCGGAAAAAGATGTGGGTGGAGTGCCCCTTTAGAGAAAAGGTTGGGCAGATTAGGACTACTGCTACGGATAGTTGGCACAGAGGCGCCAAGGTGAGGTGCTGGTGGACACATACCCCGAAAAAGAAATGGGCCTACGCAGCCAATGGCTGGCACAGAGGTGTCCTGTTTATGGTGACGGGATCATGTGTTCCTCCCTCCGGTTCGAAACAAGGGGGGAGGGTATATGAGGGTGCGACCTTCAAGAGGGTTGGTTATTGCCACATTTGGTTAAGAAAGACACGCTGATGGAACAGCTGTGTCTTGGGTTATTTAGTTCAGAGGTGATTACGGATCAGGGCTCCACCCAACAGAGAGGAAGTCTGTGTGCATGAGAGCCAGGTGGGCTCTCTTCCTCCGAAGTGGAATCAAAGGCGGTGCATGTCTGCAGGAGGCAGACATCGTTAGTGATATAGCAACAAAGGTGCTGACCAGGAGAAGCTAGGACAGGGATATGCAATTAGCGGACCTCCAGCTGTTGCCAAACTACAAGTCCCATGAGGCATAGCGAGACTCAGACAGCAGCAAGCATGACACCCAGAGGCAGAGGCATGATGGGACTTGTAGTTTTGCAACAGCTGGAGGTCCGCTAATTGCATATCCCTGAGCTAGGAGAAAGCTGAAACTCTTGGACACTGTGTGGGTCTGAGGAACAGACCGTCAGGCCTAGGCTAAAGGCCTGGATCGCTAGAAGGTAAAGCTACGAGGCTACTGTTAGTATGAAAGATACAGGAATGGTGGAACCCCCCCTGTGAATACTACAGATGTGTTTGTGAACTTACGTGCTTTTAAATACAAATGGGCTACCATGCCCTTAAACAGAGTTGCTGACTGGCTTGCATCACTGAAAAACGCATCTACTACGAGAGTTAACAACCCCCAATCTTACAATATATACACACACACACATACATACCTTATTTTTTAGACGCAATAACTTTCACACAGACCATTTAAGATACACTTATTGTGATTTTTTTTTTTTTTTTACCAAAGACAAGTAGCAGAATAAATTTTTGCCTAAATTTATGAATAAAATTATTTTTTCTTTTTTTTAATTGGATAAGTTTTATAACAAAAGTAGAAAATATTGGGTGGTGGTAGGGCATCCAAAATTTTCCAAAAAAATAAATGTTAAGTAGAGATCAATTATCACTAAAAGAAAGCTCTATTTGTGTACAGTGTTGCATGAGCACAAAATTTCCAGTTAAAGTAACGCAATGCTGAATCGAAAAAAAATGCCCTGGTAATGAAAATAATAAAATCTTCCAGAGGTCAGCATTTTCTTAAACAGCGGGCGGTCCGCTTTGAGATAAAATTGGTCTCCGCCACGAGATCACTTTTATCGACGGCAGGAAAGGTGCCCCAACCCGCCGTGTTCCGGTCGTCTCTGCCGTTTACCGGATTCGTTGGTAGCAGGAGGAGACGATCTGATCCTCTTCCCTCAGAGGCTGGAAGTTGAGTGAATGATGGCCCCCACTAGACTCAATGACGTTTGATCACGGAAGCGACGTCAAGCGTCACTTCTGCCCAACGCCCTTACAGAGATTTTTTTTATTGCATTTAAGTGTAAATGTGAGATCTAAGGACTTCTTGATCCCAGATCTCACATTAAAGTGGTCCTGTCATGCTTTTTTTTCTATTACAAGAGATGTTTACTTTCCCCAAAAAAATAGGATTTTTTACTCACCGTAAAATCCTTTTCTCTGAGTCCATGGACCGACACAGCTTCTCTATTGACAAAGTGGGTATTATCCGTTAATTAGGAGTGACTAGGCAGAAAAACTTGTAAAAAGTGTTGTATCACACCTTCTACAGTACCGCCCAGGGGGCGGACCCCCTCTGGGTATAACCTCAGTCTGCATCTCGCAGATCAGTTTGTCAAAAAGCAGTACAAACTTATAAGGAGGGGTGGGTGCTGTGTCGGTCCATGGACTCAGAGAAAAGGATTTTATGGTGAGTAAAAAATCCTATTTACTCTTTCGTCCATGGACCGACACAGCTTCTCTATTGACAAAGTGGGACGTCCCAAAGCAGTGTCAGAGAAAAAACGAGGGGTGGCAACAGCATAAAAATAAACTTCACCCCAAACACAAAACAGCACTCCTCCAACGGAGGAGCTGCAACTCTAAACAGCCGCTTGCAAAACCTTGCGGCCGAAAGAGGCATCCGAAGATGCACCTACATCAACTTTGTAGAATTTTGTGAAAGTGTGAGCGGACGACCAAGTCGCCGCTTTACATAATTGGGAAACAGACGCTTGATGTCGGAAAGCCCAAGAGGCACCTCTTGCCCTGGTCGAATGCGCCGTGACCGGAAAGGGGGGCGCTTGACCCTTTAAGGCGTAAGCCTGGATTACTATCTGTCGGATCCACCTAGAGATGGTGGCCGACGAGACTGCTTGGCCCTTCTTGGGACCAGCCACCGAAACAAACAGTGAGTCTGACTTCCGGAACAGGGAAGTAGCAGATAGGTATACTCTCAAAGCTCGGACAACATCCAAGGAATGCAACGCCGACTCCTTAGGATTCGACGGATGAGGACACAAGGATGAAAGTACAAGGTCTTCGTTGAGATGAAAAGCCGAAACGACCTTCGGAAGAAAGGAAGGCTGCGACCGCAGCACCACCTTATCCTTGTGGAAAACCAAATAGGGAGCCTTGCAGGACAAGGCTGCCAGCTCAGAGACTCGTCTAACTGACGTAACAGCCACCAAAAAGACCACCTTCTGAGAAAGTGTCAACAGGGGAATATCTCTAATATTCTCAAACGGTGCCTTCTGAAGCACCGAGAAGACCAGGTTCAAGTCCCACTAAGGTAGCGGGGGATGGACCGGAGGGGCCATATGTTGAACCCCCTGCACAAATGTACTCACGAGAGAGTGAGCCGCCAGGGGTCGCTGAAAAAAAGACAGCCAAGGCAGATATCTGTCCCCTAATCGTACTTAAGGCAAGCCTTTGGTCCACCCCATGCTGTAAAAACAGCAGGATTCTGGAAACCAAATAAGTACGTGGCTGCCATTTCATTTCCTCACACATGGAGATGTAGGCCTTCCAAGTGCGGTGATAAACCTTCCTAGAGGACGGTTTCCGAGCACTTCTCATAGTAGAGATTACTGAATCTGACAGGCCCCGGTCTCTCAGTACCTGGCTCTCAACAGCCATGCCGTTAAAGCCAGTGACCATAAAGCAGGATGGAGTATGGGACCTTGCGATAGCAGGTCCTTCCGTAGTGGTAGGCGCCAGGGGACGTCTGCTACCAGACGTACTAGATCGGCGTACCAAGGACGCTGAGGCCAATCTGGAGTGATTAGGATCATTGGAACTCCCTCTGCCTCCACTCTGCGGAGCAGAAGAGGAAGGAGCCTCATGGGAGGGAAGGCATAGGTTAGCCGATACTGACCCCACAATGCCACCAACGCGTCCGTTGCGTCTGCCCATGGGTCTCTTGACCGGGCCACAAACCTCAATACCTTCCGATTGAGTCGGGAAGCCAGAAGATCTACGTCTGGTGTGCCCCATCTTTGGCAGAGGAGTTGGAACACCTCCGGGTGTAAGGACCATTCTCCCTGGTCCAGCATCTGGCGGCTCAGGTAGTCCGCCTGCCAGTTTTCCACACCCGGAATGTACACGGCCGACAGTGCCGGTACGCTCTTCTCTGCCCACTTCAGGATGCAAGCGACCTCCGATGCTGCAGCTGAGCTTCTTGTTCCTCCTTGATGATTGACATATGCCACTGCTGTGGCGTTGTCTGACTGGATCCTGACTGGACGCCCTTGCAGCCTCTGAGACCATTTGAAGAGGCACAGCCTGATCGCCCGGATTTCCAGGACATTGATCGGCAGGAGGGCTTCCTCTGGGGTCCAGCGACCTTGCGCCGACTGAACACCCCAGACTCCCCCCCAACCTGTAAGGCTGGCGTCCGTCGTGATCACTATCCAGTAAACCGGAAGAAATGACTTCCCGGCCATTAGAGCCGGTGCTGTCAGCCACCATACCAGGGATCTCCTGACTAGGTGGCTCACTCGGATTTGATAATCCAGAGATGAAGGGCATCTGTTCCATCTGAACAGAACTTCCTTCTGTAACACTCGAGTGTGGTATTGAGCATATGGGACCGCCTCGAAGGAGGCTACCATGAGGCCCAACACTCGCATGCCAAAAACGGAGGGACGACCAATTCCTGGAAGTCAGCTGCCGTACTGCAGCCCCGAAGGGTCTGCAACTTCTCCACAGGGAGGAATACCTTAGCCTCTGAGGAATCCAGAATCAACCCCAGGTACACTAGGCGTTGAGTGGGCACCATACTGACCTTTGCGTGTTTAGTATCTAACCACAGTCTCGAAGAGTCTCACAGGTAATGGACACGCTTACCTCTAAATTCTGAGCTTGAAGGCGCCTTCAGTAAAAGGTCGTCCAAGTAGCCCATGATAGCGATACCCCGCTGTCTTAGAAGTGCCAGACTCGGAGCGAGCACCTTGGTGAATGTCCTGGGTGCTGAGGCAAGGCCAAACGGGAGGGCCACAAACTGGTAGTGGTTCTTCCCGACAGCAAATCACAGAGACTTCTGGTGTCTGGAGTATATGGGGACATGCAGGTATGTGTCCTTGATGTCCAAGGAGGCCAGAAAGTCCCCCAGATGGAGAGCCGTGACTACAGATCGAACCGACTCCATCCGAAATCTTTGTACCTTCACAAAGCAATTGAGGGCTCTGAGATCCAAGATTGGATGAACCCCATCCTTCTTCGGCACAATGAACAGATTTGAGTAAAAACCCTGACCCCGTTCCTATTCTGGAACTGGAATAACTACCTCGCGTTCCAGTAGACCCTGGAGCGCCCCATACAGGGCCTCCCGACGGGTCGGTAGTAGCTGGAGATTGGAGGTGATGAATCTGTCCGGTGGACAAGAGAGAAATTCTATCTTGTAGCCCAAGGAGATTACTGAGGAGATTACTTCGCAAACCCACCTGTCGGAGACTAGAGCTGTCCACTGAGTCGCGAATTTGCGAAGTCGTCCCCCCAGATTAGTCCGCAGGCTTGTTGGGTCATGCGGGACCAAGGACGCTTTTGTCCTTGGGCAGGCGCCTTATCGGTCTGGGGTCTTTTCCCTGTCGCCCTAGGGGGACGAAAAAAACGCTTGCGTGCAGTAAAGGAGGGCCCTTGCCCTTGGCATGGCCCCTACCCTTGCTAGTTTGAGGAAGCAAAGTGCTTTAACCTCCTGTGGCATCCTTGATGATGTCATCCATGGAGGCCCCAAAAAGTCTGTCGCCCTTAAAAGGCAGATCCAACAGGGCTTTCTTGGAGGTCTGGTCCGCAGACCAGCCCTTTAGCCAGATCAGGCGGCGTATTGCTACTGCATAAACCGAAGCTTTAGACAGCAGGGGAATAGTATCCATGTCTGACTCGCAGACAAACCTAGGGCCCTGGACCAACTGGTCGGCCAATGTTATCTCATCAGGAGGAGCATCTCGCTCCTTAACCCCTGGAGTAGCAATCTTGCCCATTCAGTAAGTGTCTGAGACACTAGGGCCCCCGCCAATGCCGGGCATACTGCCGAGCCTACCACTGAGTATAGGAAGCAAGCGAGTGCTTCAGCCTTCTTATCCACAGGGTCCTTGAAAACAGGAGCCCCTTCAACAGGAATTGTGGTGGCTCTATTAAGTCTGGACACCGGAGGGTCCACTATAGGGGGAGAGGTCCATCTCTTCAGAAAACTCTCCTCAAAGGGGTACCGTACCGCAAACCTCTTTGGGGCTGTAAAGACCCTCAGTGGGTTCTCCCATTCCTTGTATAAGAGTTTATCAAAAGACACACAAGGGAACACCTTAGCAGTGCGGGCAGGTCTATGAAACCCAAGTGGACTGGAGTCTCTGCTGCTTCTGCAGTATTTTCCAACTTTAGCGTTGTAACGAGCCCCTTTGCTCGCTCGGCTCCACTCTCCCGACACTCCTCTGCTCTATTGGATCATCCGGTGCTCCAGGATTC
Organism: Rana muscosa; assembly: GCA_029206835.1. Classification (NCBI taxonomy): domain Eukaryota; kingdom Metazoa; phylum Chordata; class Amphibia; order Anura; family Ranidae; genus Rana; species Rana muscosa. The sequence goes on along the minus strand of CM055127.1, from coordinate 234,117,173 downwards.
AAACTACCGCTATGTGCCATTCAAATCCATTTGTGGTCGGTCAGAACAAACACCAGGCAGGCTGTATGTAAGTTCAACCAAGAGAGACTTTATTAGAACCAAAAACAAGTCTTATATACAGAAACAGAGGGAGTAACCAGAACATAATTAACATGAGCTAATTAACTAACTCCTTTAGCCAGCCAAGGTGACTCATAGATATGACCGTTCAGGGTAGACATCCCGCCTCCTACCTGTCTCACCTGCTATACAATACACATTATCCTAAGTGTAAACATCACACATTTTAGCAGGGTCAAATTAGCACAGAGGACAGACAGATGGCTGGAGGTGATTGCATTCGCATATCCTTAGAGGGAATGTGTGAACGTCCCAACAGTATGACTCAGTCACTCTAATATGGCATATACAGGGTCCCCAGAGTCTGTGTGTCTTGGGGGGACATGGACCTGAATCCAAAGTAACACCCCCTCAAGGGTCCCCAAGCATACTGCTCACAAAGAGCACCGTTCCCCCAAATGCCAGGGCCCATGGTCGCAAGGCAAGAGGCTTGCATTCAGTCCCCTCCAAAAGCCTCTGTCCCGGCTAGGTCTGTCACAAGCGTATCCCGCACTGCAGTAATAAGGTCAGATACCAAGCCGTCTCGCGTACTGACCTGGACTTGGAGTCATCCTCACTGTCCGGTCACGGTCTGCAGCCTCTGATGCGTCAGAATCTGGGCCCGGAGCAGTAGCTGGACCTGGTTCTGCATCAGAATTATCCCCAGAAGCTTGCAGGGGACGGGGTGTTTACTACCCCCTGTATTCCCGTGTGCTGCTTCCACCCTGGCAGCAAACGCCTCTAGGATTGCTGTCATAGCGTTCATAGACACCTCAGGGGCACCAGCTGCTAAATCTGGTGTTTCAGGGGAGAAGACATCTGGCTCAGATGCCATGCTGACCACACGCTGACACTCACAGGGCTCCAGGCAAGATATCAATAGGCCACCCTCCTGCGCTGCCGAGATGCTGGATTACCCAGAGGACTCACCACCCTGGACCGGTACTGCTATGCTGCCGTGTGCTGCGCCTGTGATGCTGTCCCACTGCTGCTGTGTCAGTCTGCTTCTTTTATCAGCACTTCCTGTGTGAATTTTCGCGCCAGTGTAATGCACCCTAGAGGCCAGAGGCTCTCGCAAAATGGCTGCCAAAAACGTCTGTATGGAAGATAATGTGGGCTCTAAGAAAATGGCCGCTGAGCCGAAGATAGAGGTCAAGCAGCCGTAGCCCACAAAAAGATGGCCGCCGAATGGCAATATATACATACAGGGTGGACAAACATGGCCGCCGATCAACTGATAGGGGTCAGTGGGTGTGGCCGAACCACAGGAAGATGGCCGCCGGGCAGTCACAAGAGGCCGAACTCGGCATGGACCACCTCAAAATGGGCGCCGACAGCATGGAGGAGGAAGCACACACACACAGGTAAGCAGAAATGACATTTCTTTTAAATGTTAGTTACAGCCAGCCCCGCTCCAGTGGAACCCCTTAGGTGACCCCCAGCACCAAGCAACCTTTAGCTAGAAGCCCAGGGAGGAGGGAAAGGCAGGGAGAGAGGGAAGAAAGGGGCCACAACCACTTACTTGATCTCTCCAGGAATGTCCAGCTAAATCACCCAGCCGAGGCAGGGGAGTTTTACTTACCTTTCCTGCATGTATTATGCTGTAAGACATTCCAAACAGATCATCTTCCGCGCACGGAAGGTGACTGTTGGCCAGGCATGCTGTGATTGGACCCAAAAAGGTACGATCATATGTATGCCCTGGAGCGTGACGCTCACCGGAAAGGCTGCTGCGACTCGGCCGTAAGGTCAGCCGAAGCTGAGCGGTCTGATGCAAGCCTTGGAGCGTAAGCTCACCGGCCAGGCTGCTGCGAGTCGGCCGTAAGGTCAGCCGAAGCTGAGCGGTCCGATGCAGGCCCTGGAGCGTAGGCTCACCAGCCACCCGTGGAGCGACGGGCATGTCGTGGAAAACCCAGCGCGTAGCTAGGGTCGGCACATGCTCGATGGCCGAAACTGGGGAGACTACAAGGATCGAGGATCCAGCCTGTCACCCAGTCGACAGTTGATCGAAGATCGCAGGAAACAAAAATGTAGCAAAAAAAATAAAAATATATATCTTTTTCTCCCGGACCAATGGGCCCAAAGGGAGCCATGTCCTACTCCTTGCTAGACAGAAAAAAACTGATCTGCGAGATGCAGACTGAGAGGTTATACCCAGAGGGGGTCCGCCCCCTGGGCGGTACTGTAGAAGGTGTGATGCAACACTTTTTACAAGTTTTTCTGCCTAGTCACTCCTAATTAACGGATAATACCCACTTTGTCAATAGAGAAGCTGTGTCGGTCCATGGACGAAAGAGTAAATAGGATTTTTGTACTCACCATAAAATCCTTTTCTCTGAAGCCCATGGACGGACACAGCTTCCTTAACCTCCCTGGCGGTATGATTCTGTCAGATTTTAGGTGCTGAAAGCGGTACAATTATTTTGCATGAAAATTTGGCGGTTTATATTGTAGGCCTGCAATTCTTAGGAATAACTCATTTAAATCAGTCCAAACCAGAGTCTAGTAGACATCCCGGGTATGATAAAGTTTGAAACACAAAATCATAAATTAGAATATAATAAATAACTATAAATAATTATAACAAAAAATAATATAATAATAATAAAAATTATTCAATAATGTAATCAAATCAAAAACACTCAAATTTGCTCAGTTGCAGAATTGTCGCTGTAATTAGATTTAGTGCTCGATGACGAATTTCCCAACAAATCACTATCGCTCAATTCTGCAAGTGATTCTAATTTATTATCGCTGTTTTCTAGCTGGTCTAAAACCATTTTTGACATAAAGGGACACTTTTTGATTGCTATGGACAATCTCCAAATTCCAGGCAGAAAAACCTGTATTTATAATATAAAAGTGCATGCAGGGCACTGGACAGACCACTAGGGACAAAGGGGATGTGTAATTTTTTTATACGTGTAGCGACCTCATCCCTCTCCCCCCTTCTCATTCTCGACTTGTCTGTCTCATCTAGGGGTTAACACTGGGGGGAGGGATGAGATACACCATGGCCTATGTCCTCCAAGGTGTAGAGGTGAAGGCCAGAACTATCGGGTTTTGTGTATGTGTCCGAGTCAAATCCTCTCCTTGGATTGACTCCCATTTGCTCCTAGTAACCAGAGTTCCACACACTGAAAGGGTCCAACTCGTATTTATTCTCCTCAATAAATAGTCATACAGCACAGACAGGTTGAGACCCATATACCACTTCAGTATTTGTGGGGAGTAGGCCAAGGCACAATTCTTATAGATAGAGCTAACCACTGTAGTGTCACCAGTGGCGAATAGTCATTGCCACTGACTATATTGAACAGAACATGAATTACCTTCGCTATCGTAGCCCCTATCAGGGGAAGGACATCCGTCCAAGACAGTTACCAGAGGCCTTTCCGTCACCAGCAATGCTGCGCTGGACTCTCCGGAGAAGTTCCGCTCACCGGCTTCCTCGTCTCAGACACGGGCACCCAAGGAGTTAGGGCCCCCTCGGATTCCTCCACCCTCGCGGAACTCAGTCGAAGGTACTGAGCTCCAGGCTTCCACCATAGTACCTCACCCCAGGCTAAAGGTGCCTGAGATGGACTCCATCTCCCGCTCCAGCCAGGTCAAGGGCACCTGGGCCCGGAACTCCGGAACGCCAGCACCCAAGCTGAAGATGCCTGGGTGCAGCTGCGTCCTCCGACTCTGAACCCCAAGGTCAGGACGTCCGCCCCTTTTATCTCCTCTCCCTTTGCGTCACAGCGGGTTCCCCGCCCCGCTGTACCAGCACCAGGAAAGGACAAAAAGGGAAGCAGTCTTGCAGTGAGTGTTCAACTCCAGCCAGGGCAACAGCGCCACCTGCAGGCCGCAAAGAACCTCACACCACCAGAGTCCTCCAAGAACCATAAAAGGATCCCAGATTCCCTGACAATCAATGCATCTGGGTTACACTACCACCCAGATGCCTCCCCTAAAATCAAACACCCGCTACATAAAGTACTGTAATCTGTAAGATTACAGTGTACTGTATGTGTATTGTGTTTTTACTTTTTTGAATTTGGAGCCGATCTCCGCCCCCGTGCGCCGCAACGTCGCAGGGAACGGAGCTCGGCGGCACTCGGGCACTGTGTGAATTGAGCGAGGAGACAGCTCGCACACACAGCGGGGAGACATCGCAGAATCCAGGGAACAAGGTAAGTAGTTTCCCTGTATCCTACGATGCAGCCCGAGTCTGGCTCGGGGTTACCTCTAATGGTACTGAAATCTCACCCCGAGCCTGACTCGGGAATACCGCCAGGGAGGTTAATTCTTGACATTAGGGTTATGTTCCGTCTATTAGGAGAGGACTAGGCAGACATGTTAGGCATTTAAAAACATGTAACTATAGCAAAGCTGAACAGCCCCGCCCCGGGGGCGGTCCCTCTGGTCATAACCCCTCACCCTGCACTCAGCAGCTCAGTTCGTCAAAAAGCAGTACAAACATAAAAAGGAGGGGTGTGTCCGTCCATGGACTTCAGAGAAAAGGATTTTACGGTGAGTACAAAAATCCTATTTTCTCTTTCGTCCATGGACGGACACAGCTTACTTAATACTAGACATTAGGGACGTCCCCAAGCAGTGTAAAAAAAACGATGGGTGGGAACAGCAATCAAACAAACTTCACCCCAAAACAAACAGAGTTCCTCAACAGAGGAGTTGCAACCTTAAACAGCCGCCTGCAAAACCTTGCGGCTGAATCAAGCATCAGCAGATGCATGCACGTTCACCTTGTAAAACTTAGAGAAAGTGTGAACGGACGACCAGGTCGCCGCCTTACACACCTGTGAGAGAGACGCTTGATTGTCGGAAAGCCCAGGAGGCACCAATCGCCCTTTTTGGGCATAGGCCTGAATCACAACCTGTCTGATCCACCGAGAAATGGTGGCCGACAAGACCGCCAGGCCTTTCTTTGGACCAGTCACCGACACAAACAGTGAGTCTGACCTCCGGAACGGAGCCGTAGCAGACAGATACACCCGCAGAGCACGTACCACGTCCAAGGAATGTAACGCAACCTCTTTGGGATGCGACGGCCGAGGACATAAGGATGGAAGTACAATGTCCTCATTCAGCCCTGGTTCACACTGGTGCGATTTGACATGTCAAATCGCATGTCAAATCGGCGAAATTTGCCGCAAATTGCGGGCAATGGCACCGTCCTAATCGGTGCGACGCCACATCTGCGGCGCTGCACCGATTACAAAAAGTAGTTTCTGTACTACTTTTTGCGATTTCAGCCACGATTTACATTGATATCTGTGTCAGAAGTCTCTGTAATCGAGCTGAAATCGGGACTGACAGGCAGGAGTGAAATCGTGCGAGTTCAGCTGAACTCGCACGGCTTCACTCCCGCAGCCCCAGTGTGAACCTGGGCTAAAAGCCAAAACAACCATCGGAAGAAACGAAGGCTGTGGGCGTAGCACGGCTTTATCCTTATGGAGGATCAAATAGGGGGACTTGAAAGACAAGGCCGCCAACTCAGAAACCCTCCTGACAGATGTAATAGCCACCAGAAAGGCTACTTTCTGAGAGAGTGTCAAAAGAGGAATCTCTCTGATGTTCTCAAAGGGAGGTTTCTGAAGTACAGAGAGCACCAGATTTAAATCCCACGGAGGTAGTGGTGGTCGAACCGGAGGAGCCACGTGTTGGACCCCTTGCACAAAAGTACTCACCAGTGAATGGGTCGCCAAGGGTCGTTGAAAGAAAATAGCCAAGGCTGAGATCTGCCCCTTAATGGTGCTTAAGGCAAGTTTCTGATCCACTCCACGCTGTAAAAACAGCAGGATCCTGGAAACCTAATATGCCTGTGGACGCCACCCCATCTCCTCATACATAGAGATGTAGGCCTTCCACGTGTGATGATAGATCTTTCCCGAGAAAATTACTTCCGTGCCCTCAGCATGGTGGAAATTACTGAATCCGTCATGCCTCGGTCCCTCAGAACCTGACTTTCAACAGCCATGCCTTTAAAGCCAGCGACTGTAAAGCAGGATGAAGTATAGGACCTTGCGACAGAAGGTCCTCTCGCAACGGTAGTCGCCAAGGGGCATCCGCCACCAGGCGGACTAGTTTGGCGTACTAGGGACGCTGAGGCCAATCTGGGGCAATTAGAATCACCGGGATCCCTTCGGTCTCCACTCTGCGAAGCAGACGAGGAAGAAGTTTCAGTGGGGGGAAAGGCATAAATAGTTACATAGTTAGTCAGGTTGAAAAAAGACACAAGTCCATCCAGTTCAACCATAAAAAAATTAAATAATAATATCATACAATCCCATATACCTAATTCTATACCCACAGTTGATACAGAGGAAGGTGAAAAACCACAGCAGAGCATGATCCAATTTGCTACAGCAGGGGAAAAAATTCCTTCCTGATCCCCCGAGAGGCCATCGGATATTCCCCGGATCAACTTTACCTATAAATGTTAGTACCCAGTTATATTATGTACATTTAAGAAAGAATCCAGCTGGCCAGAACCACCTCTGCAGGGAGTCTATTCCACATTTTCACAGCTCTTAGGCCTCGTACACACGGCCGAGATTCTCGTCGAAAAAAACATGTCGTTTTTTTCGATGAGATTCTTGGACAAGAAAATTGTCCCGGCCGAGTGTACACACGCTCGATTCAAAGAACCCGCGGTTCTTTGAATGGAGCGTACGCGGTGACGTCATCGACTACGACGAGCATGCGCTCGTCACATTCGATGCCGTCGCCGCCATCTTGGTATACCGTACGTATGCCTAGGAAGCTACCGCGCATGCGTCGAATTCATTTCGAACATGCGCAGGCTTCCGGGAGGACAGGTAAGTGTACACACACTCACTTTTCTCGCAGAGAAACATGCCGACGAGAATCTCGACGAGAAAATAGAGAGCAGGTTTTCTATTTTCTCGTCGAGGTTACTTGTCGGTTTTCTCGACGAGAAACCATACACACGAACGAATTTCTCGGCAAGACATCTCTGCCAGCAAGTTTCTTGCTGGTTCTTGCCGAAAAACTCGGTCGTGTGTACGAGGCCTTACTGTGAAGAAACCTTTCCGTATTTGGAGGTGAAATCTCTTTTCCTCTAGACGTAAAGAGTGCCCCCTTGTCCTTTGTGTTGATCGTAAAGTGAATAACTCAACACCAAGTTCACTATATGGACAACTTATATATTTGTACATGTTGATCATATCCCCCCTTAATCTCCTCTTCTTAAGAGTGAATAAATTCAGTTCCTCTAATCTTTCCTCATAGCTGAGCTCCTCCACGCCTCTTATCAGTTTGGTTGCCCTTCTCTGCACGTTCTCCAGTTCCCCAATATCCTTTTTGAGAACAGGGGCCCAAAACTGAACTGCATATTCCAGACCAGATGAGGTCTTACTAATGATTTGTACAAGGGGCAAAATGATATCTCTCTCTCTGGAGTCCATACCTCTCTTAATACAAGAAAGGACTTTGCTCGCTTTGGAAACCGCAGCTTGGCATTGCATGCCATTATTGAGCTTATGATCTACCAAAACCCCCAGATCCTTCTCCACTACGGATCCCCCCAGTTGTACTCCCCCTAGTATGTATGATGCATTCATACTCTTAGCCCCCAAGTGCATAACTTTACATTTATCAACATTAAACCTCATCTGCCACATAGTCGCCCAATTAGACAGGGCATTGAGGTCGACTTGTAAATTGGCGACATCCTGTAAGGACAATATTCCACTGCATAGCTTAGTGTCATCTGCAAAGACAGAAATGTTACTTTTGATCTCAGACCCAATATCATTTATAAAGATATTAAAAAGTAAGGGTCCCAACACTGAACCTTGGGGTACACCACTGATAACCTTAGACCATTCAGAGTAAGAATCATTAACCATGACTCTCTGAATTCTGTCTTTTAGCCAGTTTTCTATCCATTTACAAACTGATATTTCCAAGCCTGTAGACTTTACCTTGCACATGAGCCGCGTGTGGGGAACTATATTGAACGCTTTTGCAAAATTCAAGTATACCACGTCCACCGCCACCCCTCTGTCCAAGGTTTTACTTACCTCTTCATAAAAAGAAATCAGGTTTGTCTGACAACTTCTGTCTTTCATGAATCCATGCTGTCTGTTGCTTAAAATATTTTTTTCCAGCAAGAACTCATCTATGTGGTCTTTTATTAATCTCTCCAGTATCTTCTCAACTATAGACGTTAAACTAACAGGTCTATAGTTACTTGGTAAAGACTTTGTTCCCTTTTTAAATATAGGCACCACATTGGCCCTGCGCCAATCCAGTGGTACTATTCCTGTCATTAATGAGTCCCTAAAAATTAGATACAATGGCTTTGAAATTACAGAGCTCAATTCTTTTAGGATCCGTGAGTGGATGCCATCTGGTCCAGGTGCTTTATCCACCTTTATTCTGTCTAAATATTTCTGGACCATATCACTTTTGAGCCATTGTGGATGTGGGGCTGTGTCACTACCACCCCCATTTTGGACATGAGCTCTGTATCGAACGGTTTTGCAAAATCCAAGTATACCACGTCAACCGCCACCCCTCTGTCCAAAGTTTTACTTACCTCTTCATAAAAATAAATCAGATTTGTCAGACAACTTCCGTCTTTCATGAATCCATGCTGTCTGTTGCTTGAATTGTTTTTTTTCCAGCAAGAACTCGTCTATGTGGTCTTCTATTAATCTCTCCAGTATCTTCCCAACTATAGAAGTTAAAGCGGAGTTCCACCCTAAAAATGAACTTTCTATTAACAGTTTGCCTTTAATGTAAAAAAATAAATATATATATATATATATATATATATATATATATATATATATATTTTTTTTTTTTTTTACTCACTTCTATCTGGCTGTTACTAGGCAGATTTCGTAATCTGCCTAGTTCCTGGTCCTAGGTGGTTAAACTTCCTGTCCTAAGACCCCATTGCCTCTGGGCATTACTGTGCCTAAAAATCGCCCAGCATGCACCTCTCCCTGAAAGCCAGGAAGAAAAAGTAACTGGGCTTCACATGCCCACACATATGATGGATACGGCCACAACATGAGCTGGAGGATATAAGGCAAGTGTTTGCAATGATTTCTGGAATGATTGGGGAGCTATTAATATGTTTTAGGGACTATTTCATGTGATTAATTTTAGCTTGCAAAAAAAATAAAAAATGATGCCCGGAACCCCGCTTTAAACTAACAGGTCTATAGTTACTTGGTAAAGACTTTGTTCCCTTTTTAAATATAGGCACCACGTTCGCCCTGCGCCAATCCAGTTGTACTATTCCCGTCATTAATGAGTCCCTAAAAATTCGATACAATGACTTTGAAATTACAGCGCTCAATTCTTTTAGGATCCGTGGGTGTATGCCATCTGGTCCAGGTGCTTTATCCACCTTTATTCTGTCTAAATATTTCTGGACCATATCACTTTTGAGCCATTGTGGATCATTTTCGGCTGTGTCACTACCACCCCCATTATGGACCTGAACTCCCCCATGCTCCTTTGTATACACAGAGCTGAAGAAAGTATTTAATAAATTGGCCTTCTCTTTGTCCCCAGTCACCCACTCTAGATTATTTTGTAAAGGGCCTACATGCTCAGACGTAACCTTTTTACTATTAATATATTTGAATAATTTTTTGGGGTTTGTCCTATCTTTTGCAATCTGTCGTTCGTTTGGAATTTTAGCATCCTTGATTTCGTTTTTACATATCCTGTTATATTCTTTGTAACATTTAAATGACACTAGTGTTCCCTCATTTTTTTTATTTTTTAAAAGCTATTTTCTTGTAGTTTATAGCTTTTTTAACTCTGGCCGTGAGCCACATAGGTTTTATTTTTAGCCTTTTAAACTTATTGCCCATGGAAATATACTTTGCAGTGAGTTCACAAACAGCCTTTTTGAAGAATACCCATTTCTGTTCTGTGCTCATTGATGCCACTATTCCCTCCCAGTCTAAGTCCTGGAGAGCAGCCCTCATCCTTGGGAAATTTGCTCTCTTGAAATTAAGGCCGGGTTCACACCTATGCAAATTGGTTGCGGCTTACACCGCATCCAATTCGCATAACATTATAAAATACATTGATTTCAATGAGGCTGGATCACATATGTGCGATGCATTCACACTGCGCATTGCCGAAAAAACGTGTGCGTTCTCTAGGCATTGCGGTGCGAATTCAGGCCCATTATGTTCTATGGGCACGCATCTGATTCGCACATGTGTTGCGTTCTGAACAGGGATCTTGAGGGGGAACTCCACACCAAATTTTAAATAAAAAACCGGCAGTCCCCGAAGTCGGAAGAAGAACCCCGGAGCTGCCTAATAAATTACTTTAAAAACCTGTGTAGTGTTTTTATTTACATATTTTTTCCACCAGGTGAATGGGTAGGGGTACGATGTACCCCATACTCATTCACATAGGGTGGGGAGCCGGGATCTGGGGGCCCCCTTATTAAAGGGGGCTCCCGGATTCCGATAAGCCCCCCGCCCACATACCTCGACAACCAACGGCCAGGGCTGTCGTGAAGACGCCCTGTCCTCATCAACATGGGGGCAGGGTGCTTTGGGATGGGGGGTCCGCAGGGCACCCCCTGCCCCAAAGCACCCACCCCCCCCATGTTGAGGGCATGCGGCCTGTTACGGTTCAGGAGGGGGGTGCTCGCTCGCTCGACCCCACCCCCTTTCCTGACCAGCCGGGCTGCGTGCTCGGATAAGGGTCTGAACCTTCAGACTTTTACAAAGGAGTTGAGGGCCTTGAGGTCCAGGATTGGACGGACACCATCCTTTTTGGGACTACAAACAGATTGGAGTAGAATCCCTGAAACCTTTCCGGCAGCGGCACAGGTACTATCACCCCGCGCATCAGCAGGTCCTGCACTGCCCCAAACAGGGCGTTCCGACGAGCAAGAAGACGATGAAGGTTGGAGGGAAAAATAGGATTTTTTTACTCACCGTAAAATCCTTTTCTCTGAGTTCATGGACGGACACAGCTTCCTATTGACAAGTAGGTATTATCCTTCATTTAGGAGTGACTAGGCAGAAAAACTTGTAAAAAGTGTTGCATCACACCTTCTACAGTACCGCCCAGGGGGCAGACCCTCTGGGTATATCCCCTCTCTCTGCATCTCGCAGATCAGTTCGTCAAATAGCAGTACAAACTTAAATAAAAAGGAGGGGTGGGTGCTGTGTCCGTCCATGAACTCAGAGAAAAGGATTTTACAGTGAGTAAAAAATCCTATTTACCCTTTCGTTCATGGACGGACACAGCTTCCTATTGACAAGTGGGACATCCCAAAGCAGTGTCAAAAACAAGGGGTGGGAACAGCATTAAAACAACTTCACCCCAAAACAAAACAGAGGAGTTGCAACTCTAAACAGCCGCAATATCTTGCGGCCGAAAGAAGCCTCCGAAGATGCACACACATCAACTTGTAAAGTTTAGTGAAAGTGTGAACGGACAAGCAGGTCGCCGCCTTACACACCTGGTGAAATTAGACGCTAGATGCTCTCAGAGCTCGGGCAGCGTCCAAAAAATACGTTGTCTCCTAGGATTCGACGGATGAAGACACAAGGATAGTAGTACAATGTCTTCCATGAGATGGAAGGTCGAATGACCCTAGGAAGAAACAAAGGCTTCAGACGCAGCACCACCTATCCTTGTGGAAGATCACATAAGGAGCCTTGCATGACAAGGCTGCCGGCTCAGAAAACAGTCTTAACTGACGTAAACCAAGAGGCATATCTTACCCTGGTCGAATGCGCCGGGAAAGGGAGGCGCCTGACCCTTAATGGCGTAAGCCTGATCACGATCTGTCGGATCCACCTAGAGATGGTGGTCGACGAGACCGCTGGGCCCTACTTGGGAGCAGCCACCGAAACAAACAGTGAGTCTGGACTTTTGAACGTAGCAGTACCAGACAAGCATTCTCTCAGAGTTTGGACAATGTCCAAGGAATGCAACTTCGACGGATGAGGACACAAGGATGGCAGTACATGTCTGCCTTGAGATGGAAGGTCGAACCACGACCTAAGGAAGAAAAGGCTGCAGACGCAGCACCACCTTATCCTTGTGGAAGATCAGATAGGGAGGCTTGTATGACAAGGCTGCCCGCTCAGAAACCCGTCTTACTGGCATAACAGCCACCAAAAGGACCACTTTCTGAGAAAGTGTCAACAAGGGAATCTCCCTGGTGTTCTCAAACTGTGGATTCTGAAGCACTTATAGGCCATGCCGTTAAAGCCATTGCCTGCAAGAAGGATGGCATATGGGACCCCGCGCCAGCAGGTCCTCTCGTAGTGGTAAACGCCAAAAGGACGTCTGCTACACAAACCCCACGGAGGTAGTGGAGGGTGGCCCAGAGAAGCCGCCTGCCGAACCCACCGTACAAACGTTCTCACTAGAGAGTGAGCCACCAGGGGTCATTGAAAAAGACAGCCAGGGCAGATACCTGCCCCCTAATTGTACTTAAAGTAACATTCTTGGCCCGTTCCCTGCTGAAGAACAGCAGGACTCTGGAACCAAATAAGTACGCGGATGCCACCTCATTTCCTCACAATTGGATATGCAGGTCTTCCAAGTGCAATGGTAATCTTCCTAGGAGATGATTTCCGAGCACTCCTCATGGTAGAGATCACTGAGTCTGACAGGCCCCAGTCTCTTAGCACCTGGCTCTCGAGCCATGCCGTTAAGCCAGTGACTGTAAAACAGGATGGCGTATGGGACCTTGCGACAGCAGGTTCTTCCTTAGCGGTAGATGCCAAAAGGCGTCGGCGCGCCGATCTAGTGCGTCTGGTAGCAAAGGCCAATTCAGAGCAATTGGAACCCTTGTAATCCTCCCTGCCTCCAGTCTGCGAAGGAGATTCCGAGGAGGAAAGGCATAGATTCGTCGGTACTGACTCCCCAGTACCCTCAACGCATCTGTCATGTTTGCCCATGGGTCTCTTGACCTGGCCACAAACCTCAATACCCTCCGATTGAGTCGAGAAGCCAGGAGATATATGACTGGCGTGCTTCCCCTCTTGTAAGGGAGCCCCCTTAGGAGGTGAGCGACCTCCGATGCTGCAGCAGAGCTGCTTGTTCCTCCCTGATGATTGACTTATGCCACAACTGTGGTGTTTGTCCGACTGGATTCTGACTGGACGCCCTAGTAGCCTCTGAGACCGTGTGGAGAGGCAAAGCCAGATCGCCCGGATTTCAGGCCAATGATCTGCAATGGGATTCCTCCGGAGTCCAGCGACCCAGGTTGACTGAGCTCCTCAGACAACACTGCAACCGGGAAGACAGTCGTCCGCCATGACCACCATCTAGTAAAAAGGAAGGAACAACTTCCCAGACAGAAATGCCGGTGATGTCGGCCACCAACTAGGGAGGTTCTGATTAGGTGGCTCACCCGGATTTCCATAATCCAGGGATGAAGGCACTTGACCCTGCAGGTGTAAAAAAAGGGGGGTAATACTGCGCTGGACAAATATATATATATGTGCACCAAGGGAGCCGCCAACACTACCAATAGAAAAAGGTAAAAGTGATAGAAAATAAAAGTGTAGCGCTACCTGGATAAACGGTGTACCATAATGAATAAATACACAATTATAATGAAATAAACACGTGAAAACACCCAAAATAACGTGCTAAGTGATACATGTGTAATGGTGACTAAACAATAATGGTAAAACCCATGATGGTAAACACAACATGAAATAAATATTTTTTCTAATCACACAAAGTCCATGGAAAGAAAAAATATATCTAAAAAATAAGGTTCAATCCTGGAGAACGTGTTCAGTCAAAATGTGAACTTGCATTCCAAAAAGTTTTTTCTGTGTAGAAAAGAGATGTGAAAACCGCCACCAAGGGTGAGTTGAAGGAGGCTTACCAGAAGTCTCGGACTTGGAGAGGCATAGGCCACCCAAATCAGAGAAGGCTTTGAGGGTTGGTTAAACCCAATATGGAAGGTCTGGAAGTGAAGGGTATTCTGGAATCGAAGGAGTTTAGCCACTTCAATCACACGGGGTATCCAACACGCCAGTCACCAATATATATAAGAGGGCTCGGTATCCAGAATGCATGCTTGTGAAAATATAAAAAAACTCACATAGCATGATACCGTTTGGAAAGGATTTAATAAAAAAGCGTAACAAAGTAACACTCACATTTAGGATGGTCTTAAAAGCATGATATCAGGTACAAGAGCGATGTGTACGAACAGGTCCACCCGACTAGTTTCGATTAAATAATCATCATCTGGGGTAAGGACCTTGTCCCACACACATCGCAAATAAATGAACAAATTGACCTCCACAATCCCGGAAGTGAACCACCATTACTTCACTTCCGGTTTCGTGTTCAATTGTGGATGGTCAAAATAGCAAAGGTATCATATATTTTTTATCTTTATATAATCCCATGAACAAAAATTGTTAAAATGTCAAAATATATTAAGTTAAAAGAAGGACAGGAAAACTCCAGATTGCCTTAAGTGACAGCGTTTAACCAAGCCTCGCTGTCAATCTATAGCATCCCAGCATCACTTCCGCTGCAGACTGTATAGGATGCGATGTGAGTATCGCCGGATCCAGCCCTCGCTATGAAAACGAGGCCTGGACACGGCGCCAACACGTCACATCCACCGTGGAGCAAGGCTGGAGGAAACCGGAAGTGGCGTAAACCAGGCCTCGCTCTGAAGAGCGAGACGTCGGTCCGCCGCACTCCACAGCCACGCCTCTACATTTGATCACACGGACGGCGCTGGCAAGCACACACTACACACACCAGTTGGTCCGCCCCTCCACAGCACGCAACGCACATCCTCCCCAATCCAAAGGGAAGCGCGTCTCAAGCTGGAGGGCAGACTACAAACAAGATGTATATTACTCAGAAATAGTACCTCTAAAAACTAACTGTGCATAGAAGTGACGCTATCAGAGTTGTAATAGTGTATGTTTTAAGTAGAATGTCTCACACAATGTGTCATATCTAATATGTTATATTAAGTGTACAGTTCTGTGCGATCTGTGTGTGGTTAATACACACAACCGCACTAAATAAGTACAATAACAACATTTGTGTACAATAAGTGCTGGTCAACAAAATGAAAACCAATATTAATAGAATCAATACTGACAGTCAATATCAATAAAAATGACATGGGCATTAATATCAATATCGAAACTACCATTATTAAAATGCATGTGAATTAACAGATGCACATATTAAAAAATGAAATGAAATTAAGATGAATAAATAAAGAGAAGTCGTATTGTAATGAATAATGATCAGGACATGTTGATAAAGGAATTAATATCCCACTCGACATTCATTCCCTGTGGCTGGTAGGTCTGAAGCTCATATATCCAGAATGTCTCCAGTCTGGATACTCCTCTAGTAGTGGCTCCACCCCTCCATGGAGCAACAAAATGGTCTATGACCAGGAATTGAGTGCCATCTGGGTTTCGGGCATGGTGTTGCCGATAATGTCTGGGGACAGTATGTTTGATACTCCCAAATTTTATTTTACTCACATGTTCAGATACCCTGGCAGTAAAAGATCTAATAGTTCTACCCACGTACTGTTTACCGCATGGGCAGGTCAACAGATATACCACATGGGTTGTGGCACACGTACAAAAATGTTTTATGGGGTAGACTTTGTTGGTCACTGAGGATCTGAATTCCTTAGTAGGCCTTCTTCCACATGTATTATGTTTACAAACAATGCATTTTTTGCAGGGATAATAACCCGTCCAATTATGGAAGAAAGTGGGTTTTATGGGCGGATTTATGATGTTGGGTGCAATTTTGTTTTGAAGAGAGGGTAATCCTTTGTATATTACCTTAGGTCTTTCTGGTATGAGTGTACCCAGCACCCTATCATTCCTTAGTATCCCCCAATGTTTTTCAAAAATGGCTTTTATATGTTTATATTGAGTGGAAAAGGTAGTAAGGAAAGACCATTTGAAGGTATCATTTCCTTCTTTGGGTAATCTATCTTTGAATAATGAAGATCTTTCTGTATCCAACACTCTCTTCAAATCACTTTCTATTTCCAACTGATTATACCCTTTTTCCAAAAATCTGTTTTTTAGCACGTTTGCTTGTGCCACAAAGGTTTATGTTTCTGTACAGTTCCTGCGAAGGCGCAGGAACTGACTCTTGGGGACCGACTTCAACCACGACCCATGATGGCAACTGTTCATGGGTATAAACCCATTTCTGTCGGTAGGCTTGAAGTAGGTGCTAAATTTAAATTGTTGTTCAGATCTTTCAATCTGTAGGTCTAGAAAGTGTATCATGGACTGACTGGATTCATGTGTAAGAGTAATGCCTCTATCGTTGTTGTTTAACGTAGAGAAAAAATTCTCTAACGTCAATGAAGTTCCAGCCCATAGGAGGAGGACGTCGTCTATGTACCTGGCCCAAAGCAGAAGCCGAGGCTCCTGCAGGGCATAGTCGACGTCCTCCTCCCACTTGGCCATGAATAGATTGGCCAAACTAGGTGCAAATTTTGCCCCCATTGCCACACCTTTCTGTTGGAGATAATAATGCCCATCAAACCAGAAATAATTGTGTTGTGTCGCAAATTCTAATAGTTCCATGATGAAACTAACCTGTGGGGCAGCCAACGTGAGGTCCCTATTCAAAAATTCTTGAGCAGCCTCCATACCCCTATGATGTGGGATGCAGGTGTATAGGGACGCCACATCCGCCGTGGCCATGATAAACTCGCCCTCAAAAGTTACCGACATAAGGCGTTGAATGACATCTTTAGTGTCTTTTAAATAGGATGGTGTGGTCTTGACAGAAGGTTGCAAGAAAAAATCTATATATCTACCTATCTTTGATGTAACGGAATCTATCCCACTAATGATGGGACGTCCGGGAGGGTGAAGAGGATCTTTATGAATTTTAGGTAGATAGTATATAATTGGAATTCTAGGGGCCAAGGGAACAAGAAACGACTTCTCTTTGTAATTTAAAATTTTAGAATCGAAACATCTAGTGATTAAACTAGTCAATTTTTTCTTATACTTAGGGGTGGGATTACTGTATATTTCTTTATAGGTATCTTGATCACTCAAGATGTTATACATTTCTTCCATATAGCTTGTTTTATCTAGCAAAACAATGCCTCCGCCTTTGTCAGCGGGGCGTATGACTAGATCTTTGTTGTCGCATAGGGTTTTAAGGCCCTTGCTAGGTAAAGGATTATTAGAAATTTTCTTTAAAGGTAATTTGGCCAAATCCTGAAGGACCAAATCTCTGAACATGTTAAGGGCTGGAGCAAGCTTATTAGGAGGATTAAAAAGCGAGGGGTTAGCCAACCCTGAATGGACAGTACCTGACGTGGCTGCCCTTGCTATATTTCTAGTGGGATTTGTAGTGATATAGCGTTGAATATTGATTTTTCTAACATACTTGTGTATATCTACAAAAGTGTTAAATTTATTAAGTTTTCGTGGAGGGGCAAATTTGAGACCCTTATCTAAAACCATCTTTTCTTCTGAAGACAATGTGACGCTACTTAAGTTGAACACACCTTGACAGGTCATGTTCGACTTTTCTTTCCTCCTTTGTGCCCTCCTCCCTCCTCTGGACCCTCTCTTGTTTCGGGACCCCTTTTTCTTCTTGGGGGGTCCTCCCGAAAAACCTGAGAGGGATGAGGATTGGGATATGAAGATTGATCAAAATCAGCACTGGGATACGAATATACTCGGTCGTCATGCTGATCCTGAAGAGGGAAATATCTATTATAAGTAGATGGGTATCCATGTTGGGGGGGGGGGGTGAGAGTTGTCATAAAAACTGGATGGTGATCCCCTTTGATACGACTTCTCTCTCTCTTGATACTGTTGATTGTAATCATAGTTGGAATGATTACCTCTATGTCCCCCACCTCTTCTATTGGAACTATGTCCCCTCCCCCTTTGAGTGTTTTTAGGGGTATGAGTATTTTGGGGTACACCACCTTGTGTACGATCACTAGGTTGTTGGTTCCTATTCATAGAAGGTTTAGGTTGGTTAAAGTGTGCAATTGGAGGTGCCACCACTCCTAAGCCTGAAGAATTTACCTCCATGGCGGAGTCTGGTGTAGGTGGCTTCTGCTAGCTGTACACTTTCCCAGACTTATAATCACCGATATCACGTGAGTATTTTTTATGTTTTTTCATTCTCTGGTCTTTATCTTCTTTAATGAGGTGTGTTTGAAGATTAGAGGACAAAGTGTTGTATTCAACTGTATTTTTATATACAAGTAATACATCTTTAAGTTCCTTAATTTCTCTATCTAAAACCAGAAGACGGTTACGTTTCCTAGTAATAAGGAAATCAAGAAAATTAGTCCCAGCCTCATTAAAGTATTTGAACCAGGAATCCAGATCTATTTTTCCTTGCTGTGGATGTACATCCCATCTGAGACTCCGAGGTACCATGTTCTCTGCAACATATTGCTCCAGAAAAACAAGGTCCCATTGGAGATGGAGTTCTGACACCATGATGTTTTTAAGCCTCAAAAATAGACCTGCTACTTCGGTGTCATTGCCTGTGACAACAAACACACCCTCAGTGTTCACTACCCGTGAAGCACGATAATCAAAAACATCCATAGTCCAAACGACTAAAAAGATGTTATTAAACAAATGAATATTAATGTGAAAAAAATCTCTCCTGCAGCAATATAAAATCTATGAACTATTGGTGTAAAAAAAGGGGGGTAATACTGCGCTGGACAAATATATATATATGTGCACCAAGGGAGCCGCCAACACTACCAATAGAAAAAGGTAAAAGTGATAGAAAATAAAAGTGTAGCGCTACCTGGATAAACGGTGTATCATAATGAATAAATACACAATTATAATGAAATAAACACGTGAAAACACCCAAAATAACGTGCTAAGTGATACATGTGTAATGGTGACTAAACAATAATGGTAAAACCCATGATGGTAAACACAACATGAAATAAATATTTTTTCTAATCACACAAAGTCCATGGAAAGAAAAAATATATCTAAAAAATAAGGTTCAATCCTGGAGAACGTGTTCGGTCAAAATGTGAACTTGCATTCCAAAAAGTTTTTTCTGTGTAGAAAAGAGATGTGAAAACCGCCACCAAGGGTGAGTTGAAGGAGGCTTACCAGAAGTCTGCCGGCTCAGAAAACAGTCTTAACTGACGTAAACCAAGAGGCATATCTTACCCTGGTTGAATGCGCCGGGAAAGGGAGGCGCCTGACCCTTAATGGCGTAAGCCTGATCACGATCTGTCGGATCCACCTAGAGATGGTGGTCGACGAGACCGCTGGGCCCTACTTGGGAGCAGCCACCGAAACAAACAGTGAGTCTGGACTTTGGAACGTAGCAGTACCAGACAAGCATTCTCTCAGAGTTTGGACAATGTCCAAGGAATGCAACTTCGACGGATGAGGACACAAGGATGGCAGTACATGTCTGCCTTGAGATGGAAGGTCGAACCACGAACCTAAGAAAGAAAAGGCTGCAGACGCAGCACCACCTTATCCTTGTGGAAGATCAGATAGGGAGGCTTGTATGACAAGGCTGCCTGCTCAGAAACCCGTCTTACTGGCATAACAGCCACCAAAAGGACCACTTTCTGAGAAAGTGTCAACAAGGGAATCTCCCTGATGTTCTCAAACTGTGGATTCTGAAGCACTTATAGGCCATGCCGTTAAAGCCATTGCCTGCAAGAAGGATGGCATATGGGACCCCGCGCCAGCAGGTCCTCTCGTAGTGGTAAACGCCAAAAGAACGTCTGCTACACAAACCCTACGGAGGTAGTGGAGGGTGGCCCAGAGAAGCCGCCTGCCGAACCCACCGTACAAACGTTCTCACCAGGGGTCAGAGTGAGCCACCAGGGGTCATTGAAAAAGACAACCAGGGCAGATACCTGCCCCCTAATTGTACTTAAAGTAACATTCTTGGCCCGTTCCCTGCTGAAGAACAGCAGGACTCTGGAACCAAATAAGTACGCGGATGCCACCTCATTTCCTCACAATTGGATATGCAGGTCTTCCAAGTGCAATGGTAATCTTCCTAGGAGATGATTTCCGAGCACTCCTCATGGTAGAGATCACTGAGTCTGACAGGCCCCAGTCTCTTAGCACCTGGCTCTCGAGCCATGCCGTTAAGCCAGTGACTGTAAAACAGGATGGCGTATGGGACCTTGCGACAGCAGGTTCTTCCTTAGCGGTAGATGCCAAAAGGCGTCGGCGCGCCGATCTAGTGCGTCTGGTAGCAAAGGCCAATTCAGAGCAATTGGAACCCTTGTAATCCTCCCTGCCTCCAGTCTGCGAAGGAGATTCCGAGGAGGAAAGGCATAGATTCGTCGGTACTGACTCCCCAGTGCCCTCAACGCACCCATGGGTCTCTTGACCTGGCCACAAACCTCAATACCTTCCGATTGAGTCGAGAAGCCAGGAGATATATGACTGGCGTGCTTCCCCTCTTGTAAGGGAGCCCCCTTAGGAGGTGAGCGACCTCTGATGCTGCAGCAGAGCTGCTTGTTCCTCCCTGATGATTGACTTATGCCACAACTGTGGTGTTTGTCCGACTGGATTCTGACTGGACGCCCTAGTAGCCTCTGAGACCGTGTGGAGAGGCAAAGCCAGATCGCCCGCATTTCAGGCCAATGATCTGCAATGGGATTCCTCCGGAGTCCAGCGACCCAGGTTGACTGAGCTCCTCAGACAACACTGCAACCGGGAAGACAGTCGTCCGCCATGACCACCATCTAGTAAAAAGGAAGGAACAACTTCCCAGACAGAAATGCCGGTGATGTCGGCCACCAACTAGGGAGGTTCTGATTAGGTGGCTCACCCGGATTTCCATAATCCAGGGATGAAGGCACTTGACCCTGCAGGACAGAGTTACATTCTGTAACACTCGCGTGTGAAATAGTGCCTATGGTACTGCCTCGAAGGAGGCTACCATGAGGCCCAGGACTCGCCTGCAAAAGTGGTGTGACAACCCATCTTTGGGATGTCAACTGCTGCACCGCAGCCCAAAAGGGTCTGCAACTTTCCCCCAAGGTGAAAAAAACGTATGCCTCTGAGGAGTCCAGAATCAACCCTAGACACACTAGGAGTTAGGTACCAATACAGACCTCTGAGTGTTCAGCACCCAACCAAGTATCGGAGGGTCTGACAGCTTATAGACACACTCACTTCTAACTTTAAGTTTGAAGTGACCCTCAGAAGAAGATCGTCCAAGTTGCCCATGATAGCAATGCCACGCTGTCTTAGTAGGGCCTGAATCGGGGCAAGCACCTTGGTGCCGATGTCAGGCCAAAGGGGAAAGCCCCCCATTGGTAGTGGTCTTCCCCGGCCGCCAACACAGACATCTCTGATGCCTGGTGCATATGGAGACATGCAAGCAAGCATCCTTGAAGATCAAGGATGATGGAAAATCCCCCAGATGGAGGGCAGCTACAACAGAGTGAGCCAACTCCCTTCCGGATCTTTGTACTTTCACAAAGCAGTTGAGGGTCCTGAGATCCAAGATAGGACGAACCCCCTCCTTCTTCAGCACTATAAACAGATTTGAGTAGAACCCCTGAACCCGTTCCTGTACTAAGACAGGAAGGTCCACACTGCGTATCCAGCAGGTCTTGGAGCGCCCATGTAGGCCTTCCCGACAAGTCAGCTGAATATGGCGGTTAAGAGGGGAAAAAAAATCTGTTCGGTAGGCAAGCAAGGTCGGGCTAGCGAACCCAGGGACGCTACTGTCCCTCAGCAGGCGCTTTATCGGCCTGGGGTCGTTTACTTGCCGCAATAGGCGGACGAAAGAACCGCTTGTGCGCGGTGAAGGAGGGCCCTAGCCTATGGCGTGGCTCCTTACCTTTTTTGGATTGCAGAAGCAATGTTCTCTTACCTCCTGTGGCATCTTAAAATGATGTCATCCAGAGAAGCCCCAAAAAGTCTGTTGCCTTAAAAGGGCAGATCCAACAGGGCCTTCTAGGAAGATTGGTCTGCAGACCAGCACCTTAGCCAGATCAGGCGGCGTAACGCCACCGCATAAATGGAGGCTCAAGACAGCAAGGGAATAGTATACATGTCTGACTCGCAGACAGACTTAAGGCCCAGTACCAACTGGTCGGTCAGAGCTACCTCGTTCGGAGGAGTCTCCCGTGCCTTTAACCCCTGGAGTAGCCTCTTTGCATACTCAGTCAGTGTCTGAGCCATCAGAAAACGCCCGCCAGTGCTGGACGCACCGCTGAGCCCCCCACTGTGTATAGGTAGCGAGTGTCCCTGAAGACAGGAGCCCCTTCCACTAGAATTGTAGTAACTTGTTAAGTCTGGACACAGGGGGATGCACTATCGGGGGAGAGGTCCCTTTTTTCCAGGAAACTCTCAAGAGGTACCGAACCGCAAAAAAATAATAATTCTGGGGTTGCAAAAAAACCTCAAGTGGGTTTCCCCACTCCTTGTACAAAGGCTTATCAAGATAAGACACACAAGGAAACACCTTAGCAATGCGCGTCGGTTTACGGAACCCAAAGGGGACCGATGTGTTTGCTGCTTCTGCAGCATTCTCCAACCTTGCAGTGGTAAGGTCAGATACCAAAAGCCTTTTTGCGTGCTGACCTGGACTTGGAGTCATTCTCACTGTCCGATCGGTCATGATCTGCAGTCTCTGATGCATCAGAACCCCGGCCATGAGCATTAGCTGGGCCTGGTTCTGCATCAGAATTATCCTTGGAAGATTGCAGGGGACTGGGGCGTTTACTACCCCCCATGTTCCCGTGTGCCGCTTCCACCCTGGCAACAAAAGCCTCTAGGATTGCCGACATGACATCCACAGATACATCAGGGGCACCAGCTACCAAGTCAGGTGTTTCAGGGGAAAATACGTCTGCTTCAGATGCCATGCTGACCCACGCGCTGACACCCACAGGGACTCCAGGCAAGGTATCAATAGGCCACCCTCCTAGCTGATACAAAGATGCAGGGTCTCCCAGAGGACTCGCCACCCTTGGAACAGTACCGATATTGCTGCCTTGTGCTCCGCCTGTGATGTTATCCCACTGCTGCCTGTGTCAGTCTGATTTTTATCAGCGTTTCCCTGTGAAATTCACCCTAGAGGCCGGAGACTTCCGCAAAATGGCCGCCAAGCGACCATATTGAAAACAATGTGGGCTCTAAGAAAATGGGCGCCGAGCCGTCAGAGGCAAAGCGGCCGTGGGCCACAAAAAAGATGGCCGCTGAGCGGCGGTATATACATACATGCGTGAATCATAAGAAACATGGCCGCCGAGCAGTCGATAGAGGCCAAAGTGGGTGCGAACCACAAGAAAGTGGCCGCCGAGCGGCGATATATACATATTGTCGCAAACCACAAGAGGCCAAACAGGCATGGACCATCGCAAAATGGCCGCCGACAGCATGGAGGGAGAAAGGCACACACAGGTAAGCAGAATATGACAAATTTTAAATGACAGCTACAGCGCAGCCCCGCTCCAGATGGAGCCCCCTAGGTGACCCCCAGCACCCAGCAACCTTAGCTCAGAGCCTAGGGAGGAGGGAAGGCAGGGAGAGCAGAAAGAAAGGGGCCACAACCACTTGATCTCTCCAGGAATGTCCAGCCAAGTCACCCTGCCGAAGCAGGGGAGCTACTTACCTTTACTGCGTGGATCATGCTGGAAGACATTCCGGACAGATCATCATCCGCGCACGGAGGTGACTGTCGGCCAGGCATGCTGTGATTGAGCCCTAGGGAACGATCGTCTGCATGCTCTGGAGCGCGAGCTCACCGGCCAGGCTACTGCAACTCGGCCGTAAGGTCAGCCAAAGCTGAGCGGTCCGATGCAAGCCCTGGAGCGTAGGCTCACCGGCCACCCGTAGAGCGACGGGCATGTCGTGGAAAACCCAGCGCGTAGCTAGGGTCGGCACACGCTCGATGGCCGAAACTGGGGGGACTACAAGGATCGAGGATCCAGCCTGTCACCCAATCGGCAGTTGATCGAAGATCGCAGGAAACAAAACAACAAAACGTAGAAAAAAATCCCCCCGGACCAATGGGCCCGAAGGGAGCCATGTCCTTCTCCTTGCTAGGCAGAAAAAAACTGATCTGCGAGATGCAGAGAGAGGGGATATACCCAGAGGGTCCGCCCCCTGGGCGGTACTGTAGAAGGTTTTTCTGCCTAGTCACTCCTAAATGAAGGATAATACCCACTTGTCAATAGGAAGCTGTGTCCGTCCATGAATGAAAGAGTAAAATCTGTTTGGTGTACAAGAAAGAAACTATCTTGTACCCTGATGAAACCACTTCAGAAACCCACTGGTCAGAAATCAGGGAGGCCCACTGAGCTGCAAACTCGTGAAGGCTCGTGAAGGCGTCCCCCCACCCGAGAGTCGGGTAAGAGCAGACCTTCATGCTGTCGCAGATTTGTTCGCAGGCTTGTTTTGCTTGCGAACCCAGGGACGCCTTTGTCCCTCACTTGGCCCCTTGTCGGCCTGGAAACGCTTGCCTGCGGGCCCGGACTGACGAAAAAAACACTTCTGAGCGGAAAAGGAGGGCCCTGGCCTACGGCGTGGCTCCTTATCTTTTCTGGATTGTGGGAGCAGCGTGCTCTTACCCCCAGTGACATTCTTAATAATGTCGTATAGTGAGGCTCAAGATAGCCTCTCTCCCTGGAAGGGCAAATTCGCCAGAGCCTTCTTGGATGTCTGGTCCGCGGACCAGCATTTTTGCCAAATCAGGCGACGTAGCACCACAGCAGATACTGAGGCTCTGGAAATCAAGGGAACTGTATCCAGAGCTGCATCGCAGACATACTTAAGACCATGCACCAACTGGTCGGCCAGTTCCACGCAGACCGGGGAAGCCTGTTGCTTCTCCAACTCCCGGTGCAACAATTCTGCCCATTCTGTAAGCGTCTTGTTTAACCTGGACACTGGGGGGTCCAGAACCGGGGGAGATGCCCATTTTTTCAGGAGGCTCTCCTCAAAGGGGTAACGGATCGCCATGCGTTTTGGGACCACAAAAGGTCCTCTGCGGTCGTTCCCATTCTTTGTCTATAAACGTATCAAAATAAGTTACATAAGGAAACACCTTAGCAGCGTGGGCCAGCTTGTGGGACCCAAAAGGGACCGACACCTCAGTAGATGCCCTAGCCGCATCCTCCAGCTTGAGGGTTTCCTGCACTGCAGTGATAAGTGCTCCAACAAGCGCATTCTCCTGCGCTGATCCGGACACAGAGTCCTCCTCACTGTCCGAATGGTCCTGGTCTGCATACTCTGATACTTCAGAAAAGGGGTCCTGTGTCACAGCCAGGCCCAAGTCTGAGTCAGTTTTCCCCAGAAGATGGTGGGGGGGCGATTTTTACCCCCATTTCGCCCACACACCGCCTCCACCCTGGCAACAAATGATTCCAGGACTGCCGACAAAGCATCCACAGGTACCGCAGGTGCACCGGTTGTTACGGGAATGTCTGGGGAAGAAGCGCCAGCTTCTGACGCCATGTTGACCCCCTCACCTGACAGCCACTCAGCCAAGTCAAGGTACCAAAAAAGGGCCCACCCTCCTAGCTGCCACAGACCGAGGTGTATTCCCAGAAGACTCACCGCCCTGACCCAGGCACTGCCAGCGCCGCCATCCACTCTAACTCCTGCACAGTGTGCGCCTGAGGTGTCTCTGAGGTGATCTGCTGTTCAGACTGACAAACTAGCGCTAGAGGCCAAAATGTGAAAGCCCCAAAAAGATGGCCGCCGGCTGCCTCAGGAAAAAAAAAAGAGCACGAGCTACAAGAAAATGGCCGACCGCTGTATTAGCATAGAAACAGCGTAGCTACAAGAAAATGTCCGCAGCTGTATTAGCAATAGGAAACAGCGCGGCTATGGGAAAATGGCGCGGGCGCATCGAAAATGGCGCCTATGCGTTCCTGAGGTAAAAATAAGGGGCACTAAAACACAGGGTCTCCGAACGGAGGCCCCCCAAGAGGCAGACCACCCCACACTAGAGCGGACCTGTACACACGCGCAGCACCCAGCCAGGACCCGGAGCCCCCCTCAGGGACCCCCCAGTGAGGTACACAGCAGGCCCAGGAAAGCATGGGGAGGAGGGATGGACAGGGAGAGAGGAAAGGGAGGGCTAGAGACCCCCTAATCGACCACCTCAGGAATGCCCAGTTGTTCCATCCTGCCAAGACAGGAGGAACCTTACTTACCCGTCCCTGCGAGGACAGCTGGACGCATTCCTGACAGACCCACCACCGAGCAGTATGGAGTGGCTGCCGGCCACGACCCACTGTGACTGGACAGCAGTAGCCCGGTCATATGTGGGCCCCGAAGCATATAGCTCACCGGCCACCCCTGGAGCAAACGGGGTATGTCGTGGCCGACCCAGCCCGTAGCTAAGGCCTGCTCACGCTCGATGGCCGGACTGGGGAGACTACAAGGATCTATATTATCCAGCCTATGACCCAGCCGGCAGTTGATAGTAGATCTCAGGATCAAAAAAGTAAAAATAAAAAATAAAAAGTTCTCCAGGACCAATGGGCCCCTAGGGAGCCAGGTTTTTCTCCTACACTAAGCAGAAAAAAACTGAGCTGCTGAGTGCAGGGTGAGGGGTTATGACCAGAGGGACCGCCCCCTGGGCAGGGCTGTTCAGCTTTGCTATAGTTACATGTTTTTAAATGTCTAACATGTCTGCCTAGTCCTCTCCTAATAGACGGAACATAACCCTAGTGTCAAGAATTAAGGAAGCTGTGTTTGTCCATAGACGAAAGAGAAATTTTGTTTAAAGTGAGTGTAAGAATAGGAAAAGTAAAATAATAAAAATACAATTTTTTTTTAAAGTGCCCCGCCCGCCGCGCTCGCGCTCAGAAGCGAACACATACACAAGTCACGCCCGCATATGTAAATGGTGTTCAAACTACACGTGAGGTATCACCGCGATTGTTTGAGCAAGAGCAATAATTATAGCAAAAGACCTCTAACTCAAAACTGGTAACCTTTAGAAATTTTTAAATGTCGCCTATAGAGATTTTTAAGTGTCAAAGTTTGTCGCCATTCTACGAGCGGGCAAAATTTTGAAGCATGACATGTTGGGTATCAATTTTACTCAGCGTAACATTAACTTCCACAATATAAAAATTGTGCTACCGTTACTGTTTTCTTAGTTTTTAATTTTAAAAAAGTGTATTTTTTCCCCAAAAATTGCATTTGTAAGACCGCTGCGCAAAAACGGTGTGACAAAGTATTGCAACGACCGCCATTTTATTCTCTAGGGTGTCTGAAAAAAATATATATAATGTTTGGGGGTTCCAAGTAATTTTCTAGCAAAATAAACCCTGATTTTAACTTGTAAACAACAAGTTTGAAAAATAGGCCTGGTCCTTAAGTGGTGAATACCGATTACATTTTTTATTTATTTTTTACTTTAAAGTGGATGTAAACCCTCACATATACCCAGTGAAGTGAACAGCCTCTGATGATACACAGAGATGAAACAAATCTCCCTACATAAGTTTTACATGTATATCTGCTCTCTTCAGCTTTAGCCTAGATTCACAGTGAGTGCAGGAATGAAATGGTGTGATTTCAACTAAGCTCGCACCATTTCATTCCAGCATGTCAGTCCCGATTTCAGAGACAAGTAGTACAGAAAGGACTTTTTGAAATCGATGTGGCGTCGCACCGATTAGGATGGTGCCATTGCCACCAATTTGACATGTCAAATCACACCAATGTGAACCAGGGCCCAAATACAGTATAGAAAGTGCAAGTCCTATTAGAATTTTCTCTTCCTGTTCCAGTAGGGGAAGGGGAGCCTTGCCATACACTGTGAGACAGCTGATTGGAGGAAAGGCACATATCACCTCTCCTCATAGGCAGAGACTTGCAGAGCTGTGCTGTGAATTGATCAGCTGTCTTCTAATCTATTTATAGCATCCACTCTGACACAAATTTCAGGCTGGTTTTAGCATGTCAAAGAACTTGCAAGAAGTTATCTTGCTGATAACAGAACGGAGCTGAGAAAGCCACAGGACTTAGGGCTTTGGAGATATATATATATAAAAAAAAAAAAAAAACACTGCAGATATAGGTGCCCCGCTCAAATATCATGAATCGGATTTACATCCACTTTAATGCTTCTATACATTTGGGTAAAAAAAAACTTCCAGTATCAGCTCCCCCCAATACTTTCCCTAGCTCCTCTTTCAATTGGCTTCTGCTGCTGGTAATCAAATCCTGTGAGGGAGCGAGCTGTGGGCAGGGCTGAGCTACACTGTGTCTCTAGAGACATACATAGCCCAGCTTGGGAACAAGCCCACACATCTGACCCATAGCAAGCTCTTGCTATAGGAGGCAGACACAGAAGAGTTGCCAAGAGAGCCAGCAGGAGACACCAGCAGAGGATGTTTGGGGCCACTCTGTGCAATACCACGCGTTATTTATTTGGTGCTCCACATTTACTATCTTGTGTATATTATGTGCAATGAACGTATTCCTGGAAGTCATTTGAGGGTAAATACTTCTGCACTAGATTAGTTTGCAGTTGTCCCAATTCTGGATCTAAATGAACTTTCAGCAGAGGTTGTTACTCACTGAGTAGGTACTGGCTGGGGCTGGTGGGTGCAGGGGGGCAAGGTCAGGATCCAGAGGCAGGTAGCTTAGGTAGGGCTCATGTACACACAGACTAGGTTGAATGCCGGCCGCAGGCAACCACAGCACGGTTTTGCAGTAGGCGGTCAAAACTTTTCTATCCTGAGTGTTATTCTTATGCATTCAGGAGAGGGAGGTTAAACCTCCCCTAACCGCAACAGCTGCTACACTTTTCTATTGGAAAAGCCTGTGTGTACATGGACACTTACACTTTTATGGATTGGAGATTAGGAGCTTTGGCAAAATAAAAAAAACAAACAAAAAAAAAAACGCCAAAAGCTCAAGTTTAGAAGCTGTAGTGTACATGAGCCCTGAAAGCAGTTGTAAACCCTGCTTTGTTATTTTTACCTACAGGTAAACCTAAAGCTTACCTGGGGGTAAAATGAATATCTCCTAAATGTTCACGGTTTAGGAGATATTCACCCTTCATGCAGTCACTGACATCAGCGGCGCATGCCGTACCGTGCCGAATCTTCAGAGCTTCTTCCCCAAACCAAGGACCCCCACACGCATGCGCGGAAGTGACGTCATCACAGCTCTGGTCACTCACATCGCTGGAGCCGGAAAATCTGGAAGAAAGGCCAGGGGAACATGTCAGCCCTCTAAGCGGAGGGCTTCGCTCTAAGGCATTTCATAATGTGCTAGTATGCCATTTTTTTTTTTTTGTGCTTTATTGCCGATTTAAAACTAGAAGAATTACAGGGAATATTGACAGCAAGACTAGTACTAAACTAATGCACTCTATACTAAGTATGTCTACCTTGCTGGTATTTGTTTATAGGGAGCAGCAGTACTGCAATAGTATATATTCAATAGCAAAAACAGAAATTATTTTAGAAGAAAAAAAAAGGGGGGGGGGAGTCAAACAAGGAGCATTCTGTCAAAACTGACTGCCAGACAGTGTTTCTTGGGTGCTTGGTTATGGTACACATTGGTACCAGTAAACGAAGATCGGGTGAACTGGAAGGTCTTCAAAAATAATTTCAGGAAGTTGAAACAAACTCAGACGGGGTGTGTTCCTTGGAGAATTGGGCTGGCTTATCCATTACAGGTTCTATGCTAGTAATATGTTGCCTTATAATGGGACAGTGCATCAATGCTGGGTAAAGAATAGATAGCAGGTTTGCTAGAGGAAATGTATCTTAAAGCTGATCTCCAAGTTTCCTGTCACTTTAACCACTTCAGCCCCAGAAGGTTTTACCCCCTTCCTGACCAGGCCAATTTTTGCAACACAGAACTACGTTACTTTAACTGACAATTGCAGTCGTGCGATGCTGTATTCAAATAAAATTGATGTTCTTTTTCCCCACAAATAGAGCTTTTTTTTTGGTGGCATTTGATCACCTCTGCGTTATTTTTTGCTCTATAAACAAAAAATATTTAACTTTCTTTGTATTTTCGGTAAAAAAATCCCAATAAGCATATATTGATTGGTTTGCACAAGTTATAGCATCTACAAACTATGTGATAGATTTATGTACTTTTTTTTTTTTACTAGTAATGGCGGCGATCAGCACTTTTTAGGACTGCGACCTGGCGGCAGACAAATCTGACACCAAGTGACACTTTTTGGGGACCAGTGACACCAACACAGCGAACGATTGCAGCCGCCAGACCCGCCGATTGGCTACCGCTGTGATTGGCATGCGCCCCAGAGCCGATGGAAGAAATCATGTATAGGTACGTGATTTCTCGCTTAAGGGCTGCCCTGCCACAGTATATGTACGTGGGGCAGTTCTTAACCACTTCAGCCCCGGAAGAATTGGCTGCTCAATGACCAGAGCATTTTTTTGCGATTCAGGACTGCGTCGCTTTAACTGACAATTGCACGGTTGTGCGACGCAGTACCCAAACAGAGTTGACGTCCCTTTTTCGCCACAATTTTTTTTATTTTGGCTCAGTAGGTCGTGTCCCTATCCTGCGTGCGCGCCCCCGACAATAACAGCGCGTGCTCCGCCATTAAGAAAGGTCACATCATAGGGACACGTCGGGGTCCCGCCCTAAACATGGCGCCGTAAGCCAGCGCATAGCAGGCAGGCTCCAAACCTTCCTCCAGAAAACCTGACTAGAATGAGGATTAAAAACCGCCCAGGACGCTGCGGTATACAGAAGCACTGATGGAATGGGCTACTAAGCAGTGAAGCAGTCTGTCCACCGGATCCTAATTAGAACAAACCCACCTCTATTCTACCCGGGGCTTCCTGTCGGTCCCCCGCAGTCTTATCCACAGGCTTACCTGAGAGTGCGGAGGGACGAGGTGCGAGCCGGGAGAAAAGCCGCTGATGGCTCAGGTTAATTCGGGGAGCCGCATGCGGTAGATACAGGAGACCTTGAGAGGAGAGCAGAGACTGGCCATCACCAGGCATAGAGGGAGCGGAGGATACTACGTGGTCCCACGTGACCCCACGCCAGAGTACGTGCCTCGGCGTACCGAGCTTGAGCCGGGCTAGAGCTGCCGGGAGGGGAGCCGAAAGAAGGTGAAGGGACCTGCATCCCTGCATCCTCAGCCGGCAGGCGTAAGGCAGAAGGAGGACTAACCAAAAGCTGAGAGCTTCATCTTGGACAGAAGCCTCGGGAGAGAAGCTGGTGAGGAGTCAGACAGCGAGGGGTAAGCCAAATAGATTACCCTTTCTATCAGCTCCCTAGCGCCCAGTGCCCTGCAGTCCTTATGATTCTAGGGGTTCAAGTATTCATGAAGTATGAGAACATATATCCAGTAATGAGATCTGCTAAGATTCAGTGAAAAGCTCGGACATAAGAGGGGGAAAAAAAAAAATGGGTTCTTCCTTGCTCTTTTTTTTCTTTGCCCCGTCAGCTATACGAAAACACCGAAATATCTGTCATTGAGTTTTGTTGGAGGACTTTGCCCTGTGCCCCTTTTTTCTTTTTTTAGGTGAGTTATGCAGGCTCTGAACGGAGTACTAAACCTAATCATATTTTTGTTTCTGGGACATTCTGAAATTTGGAATTTGTTGAATAAGGTGTTTGGAAGAAAGGGTACTGAGACAATGGAATGGGCTGAATTATCTGCTGTCAAATTGATACAAATAAAGGACATGAATATAGGTTATATATATACCAACTTATTTATTACCCAGTTCGGATTTGAAGTATATACCAAGTTATAGATCAAGCTGAAACATTACGCTTGGGACACCTTGAACCCCGCTAGATGTATGAAACACCTACACATTTTTTCTCTTTTATGTTTAAGAACCGTGTAGCAAGCTTAAACATTTACTGAAAAATTTGCTATTTGTGCAGTTATCTATACAAAAGGATTTTGCTTTTCTTTTTTTAAGTGGGGTGTGAATCGTGAGTCAAGCCAAACTATTCCTTTTGGGACACTGGGAACCTGGTTATATGTGTGAATAAGTTGTTTGTGTATTAACCTGCGGATTAAGCTAAATAATTTTTTGCGAGGGACAATCTGAACCCTGCTAAAGATACGACTGGGGGGTTGGGAGAAAAAGGATATAGAATTTCCAGGAATACCTAAATCTTCCGCTGTTAATCTGACACCATTAGGCTGGTAGCTCACAAAGTTATCTTATATTTGAGAAAATTACATCGAATCAGAGCTAATCTCATTTAATATTACTTAAATTCACACATATAAGGTTGCATAAAGATAATTGGATAGAATCTTGAAATAGGGAGAGGAGGTAAGGGGAGAGAAAGGGGAGAGAGGAGGGGGAGTAAGGGAGGGGGAAGGAGAAAGGGGGAGGGTGAAAAGGGGGGCGTATGTTAGGCCCAGGACTGGAGCTAAGGTAAAGAGAAGATGGTAAAAAAGGGTCCCAAAGTGAATCAGGGGGAAGGAACCAGCCGGAGCACAATTAAGTCTTACTTGATAGTGGACGGATCGGACCAAAGGGCCGAGAGCCCTGGAAAAAATATAGACTCAGCCCCAGGAACCCCCCCCAAAAAAATAAAGGACACCTAGAGATGATCCAGATGAGCGAAGGGTCCCTTGGGACCCCTGAGAAAAATAAATCCAGCAAGGCCCAATCACCAGAAAACGAAAAAGGAAAAAAAAACCAGAAAAACAACAACAACAATCTGAAGTACCCCACGAAGGCCTACAAGATCCTCCAACAAAACAAGATATGACAGACATGATCGAAATGATATCGCGTTTAGAGTGGACAATTAAAGGGTGAAATGGGAGCAACAAGAAAGGACATACAGAATGTACTACAGAGGGTGGAGGGAATAGAAGACCAGCTAGAGGAACATAAAAATGCTATAAAAGAACTTAGAGCTGATATGGACTGGATAGAGATAAGGAATGCCCGTTATAAATTAGAGGACCAAAAGAACCGGAGCAGGAGGAAAAATCTTCGGATTAGAGGTCTCCCGGAAGAGGTTAAAGATGCAGAACTGAAAGAAGTGCTACAAGAGATATTTAATAAGGTATTAAAACTTGAGTCAGCGGCGGCAATGCAATTCGAAAGGGTGCATAGAATACAAAGATCCTATAGCTCTCAAAGAGACATACCAAGAGATATTATAGTTAGATTTCATGAATATGGACAAAAAGATCTAGTATCCCAAAGCACTAGGAACTCTATTCCAATGGAATATAAGGGGATTAAATTATCTATTTTTTCAGATCTGGCACCAGAGACCTTGGTGCGGAAAAGAGCGTTGAAGCCGCTGACAAGTCATTTGCAGGCAAAGAATATACTCTATAGGTGGGGGTTCCCAGCGTGTCTGATGGTAAAAAATGAGGGGGTATCAGCAATTGTTCGATTCCCAGAAGATATAAAAGAATTCTGTAAAAGACTGAATATAGACTGCATACAGGTAGAAAATTGGGAAAAGAGACCTCCAGCATGGAGAAGGTGGAAGGACCAAGATTGGAAAAGAGCTTAGTCTATTAGATACAAAATGGATATTAAGAAAAGGGGAACTTAATAGAAACATAAGAAAGAAGGGTAAAAGATGAGCTTTCTTGAGAGGGAGGTTTGAAGGAGGGATGCCCGCCTGCGCTCTGGGGGCCAACCCAACTGTTTGGGACGGATCTCAGGAGGACAGATGAGAAGTCCAGAGGCTGTGCCCCCCAGGCAGTATGCATGGGGTGGTTCAAGCCAAGGGACTCACAACATTGATTTGCAATGGGGGTGGGGAGGGGGGGGTGGGAGGTATGTGTGGTCTCTGCTTTTTTTATGGACGTTGAAGAATGATAGAAAGGAAGTTGTTTAGATAGTTGGTCTATACCAAAAAACTTTATGATAAGCTGTCTCAGGAAGTCATGGGTTTGAGGAATGGTTACGAAGGGAATTAGAATCTTTGAGGACCCTCCTATCATGCATATATCTGAGGTATAGCTATAGGGTGGATATGAAGGAAACAAATGATAGAATATGGCAGCCCTGAAACTAGTCACGTATAACGTGCGAGGCCTAAATAGCCCAAATAAGCGATACCAGATATTGCAGATGAGGGGAATGTCAGAAAATATAGTACTTGTGCAAGGAACGCATTTAAAATGGACATCGAAGACTAGATTGAACTCAAAAGAATACCCTACTTGGATACATAGCTATTCCCCTAATAAAAAATCAAAGGGAACGGCAATTGGGTTTGATAAGAATACAAGCTTTCCGGTAGAAGCTATGGAATGAGATCCTGAGGGAAGATATACCTTTATTAAGGGTTCTTTATTTAATACAAAATTTACGTTAGCAAATGTATATTGTCCGAATGTACGGCCCTCAAGGTATTTAAAAAAAATCTTGAATAGATTAGAGGCCTTTAAAGAGGGAAAGGTGATACTAGCAGGCAATTTTAATTTTGTTTTCGATCCGGTCTTGGATACCCCACCTATAGCTTTAAGGTCTGAAGGTAAATACCTGAGATATGTAAAAAAAAAAAAATATCAAAATGTATTTAGTAGAGGCCTGGAGAATCTTACACCCTAAAGAGAAGGATTTTACATACTATTCTCCAGTACATAGGTCATATTCGAGAATTGACCATATCCTAGTAGATCACCGGTTATTAGAAGGTACAAGGAGAGTAGAAATAAAGACAGCAACACTCTCTGATCATGCGCCGGTCGAATTGACTCTGGCATTAAGGGAAATTCCGGCGGGCCATAGAATGTGCAGACTAGATGAAACCTTGTTAAATAATAAGATTGCAGGGGACCTAGAAAAAGATATAGCTTTCTTCTTTAACGAGAATGATATAGAAAATGTTGACCCATTGATTTTATGGGAAACACAGAAAGTATATATGAGAGGTAGGCTGATAGAAGAAAAGGCCAAGAGGAAAAAAATAAGACAGGCCCAGAGACAAATCTTATTAGAAGAGATCCAGGATCTTGATAGAGCTGGGAAAAAAAACGATTTTAATCTTGAATCGAGTTTTAAGTTCAAATCGATTCAGATTTGAAGAAAAACGATTTTTTTTTCGATAAAAAAAATATATATTTTTTTCCTTCAAAGTTTCCATAGCAGGGCTGCAGGGGGCGTACCCGGAATGGCACTGGGCGGCGTTACCCCAATTACATCTACTCGCCGCAGCCGCCGCAAGTAGATGTAATGTAACACTAACTAACCACAAGCCGCCGTCTGTCTGCATGACACGCTGATCAGGTAGGCAGACGGCGGCCATTGCAGTGTTCAAAAGCCGCGCCTCCCGAGTCCTCGCCGTCTGTGATAGGCTGAACACTGCCTGCTGTGAAATTGAGTGTTCTGCCTATCACGGACATCCTCTCATCGTCGTCTGTGTTAGGAGGATGAGCGGATGTCCATGATAGGCGGAACACTGAATGCTGGGAAATTGAGTGTTCCGCCTATCACAGACGAGGAGGAGGTGCGGCTTTTGAATACTGGAATGGCCGCCGGTGAAGCAGTAAAATCCATATCCCATGAAAATCTGCATCAGGTACGGGCACAGTGATTGAAGCACGGGCACAGTGAGGCATTGGGCACAGTGAGGCATTGGGCACAGTTCAATTCAACTAAGAGAAACCTCAAGATTTTCTGTTTTATTAGCTAAATCCAAAAACAGTATTAATAATTTGGATGTTTAACAATCTTTGTTGCACACTGACTTTGCAGTTTGAGAAAGGGTTTGCCTTTGCAATTTTGTTTGTTGATGCACTTTAATATAATAAAAAATAATAATAAATAAAATAAAAAAATCGCAGATTTTTTTTGGGGGGGGGGGGGGGGGGAATCTCCCAGCCCTAGATCTAGAACAAAGGCATAAAGCAAGGCAGGATGAACAAGTTCTAATAGCACTGACCGGGAAAAGGGAAAAATTAAAAAGGAGATTTTAGAACAAGAAACTAAATGGGTATTTAACAACAGGAATAAGAAATTCTATGCTATGGGTAATAAACCAGGTAAATTATTAGCAAGGATAATTAAACCCATAAACACACAGTATTTTATCCCACAGATGAAAAACAATAAAGGCGAGATGAGGCATTCTACGAAGGAGATCATAAAAGTTTTTCAGGATTATTATCAAAATCTACATAACGTAAATAAAGAACAGGTCCCATTAGAATCCCAGATTAGGAGTAGAAAAATTAAGCAATATTTAAAAAAGATCAAACTCCCGGAAATATCAGAAGAAGTAAGGAACAAGTTGGAGATTGAATTATTTCCTCCTTCGATATTTCTAACTATTAAAAATATTAAAAAGGGCAAGAGCCCTGGCCCAGACGGGTATACCTCCCTTTACTATAAGAGGTATGTTGATATCTTCTTACCGCATTTTCAGAAGTATATGAACTCCATAGGTGGAGGAAAGACAATGCGTGAGGAAGCGTTGGGGGCCCACATAGTTCTTATAGGGAAGGATCTTTCAGTATGCACCAGCTATCGGCCTATATCCCTGATTAATGTGGATAATAAGATCTATTCAAAGATATTGGCAGAGAGATTAAAACCTTTAATGTCTGGGATAATAGAGAACGATCAGGCGGGGTTTGTACCTGGAAGAGAGACAAGAGACGGGATTCTTAGGACTGTCCTTTTGATTAAAAAAGTTAAAAAACATAGGACTCCAACATTATTCTTATCAGTCGATGCCGAAAAGGCATTCAATAGACTTAATTGGGAGTTTATGTTAGCAACCTTGAGAGGTATTGGTTTGGGGTCTAAGATGTTCAGCTGGATAGCCGCACTATACTCTAAACCCTCAGCTCAGGTACGGGTGAATGGAGCCCTATCTGAGAGGTTTCCTTTGTTTAATGGGACGCGACAGGGCTGTCCGCTATCACCCCTTCTTTTTGTTCTATCTTTAGAACCATTGTTAGCAACCATACAAGCTAATCAGGAGATAGAGGGGGTTAAGGTGGATGGGAGGGAACACAAGATCTCTGCATTTGCTGATGACATGATGCTGTATATAACAAACCCTAGGAAATCATTACCTAAGATAATAGAGTAGTATGGGGAAATCTAAAAATTAATAGAGAGAAGACTGAGATTCTGAGTGTATCACTAGGTTCATCAGAGCAGAGAGATCTTGGAGGACCTTTACCCATTCACCTGGAAACAGAGGGGGATGAAATCTGGGTATTGCCCTATCAAATAGAGAAGGAGATCTATATGAAGAGAATTATATTCCTTTGCTAAATAAAATAAAATTAGAATTAAAAGAGACACCCAATAGAAAAACTCTTGTGGTGGGGTAGAATCAACACAGTGAAGATGATGATACTACCTAAAGCCCTGTACATATTCCAAACTCTCCCGATTAAAATCCCAGATACATATTTTAAAGTATTAAGAAAGATCATAAAGAAGTTTATCTGGAGAGAGAAGAAACCGCGTATATCAACTGAAATTATGTCTAGTAGCAGAGAAGGGGTAGGATTAAACTTTCCAGATTTGAAAAGATACGAGGCAGCGGTATTAAAGAGGATATTAGACTGGTCCCAGGGAATTAAATATCAGCGGAAAAAATGGGTAGAAGTTGAGGAGAGAGCATGAAAACACTAGGAAGGCTGATATGGATACCAAAAAACAATACAGAGGCTTCACTCGAGAAATACCAGTAATAACAAAAGAAACTTTTAGAATCTGGGATAGAGTGTGCAAAGAAGTGGCATTATAATAGTCCTCTGATGCCCCTCACGGGTTCGGACTATTTCCCTCCAGGGAAATAGGGTGGTGCGTTCTTGCGATGGGCTGCGGGTGATACATTAATACTGAAAGATGTATTGAAGGGGAACACTCTATGCCCGATTCTAGAATTACAAGAGAAATATGGATCAGAGAGGGGAGACAGTTGGAGATAGACAAATCCAACACTTTGTAAAAGATATACCAAGAGCCCTTCGATCGAGGAACAAGTTAAATGGATGGGAAAAACGTATAGAAGCAGGAGGAATAGGAAGACAGGGAATATCAATTATATATAAGATACTGACCCCCATAAGGGGACCTGAAGCATGTAAAGCATTAGGTAGTTGGGAATTAGAACTAAATCAAACCATAACAATAGAGAAGAAGAGACAGATTTTAGAATACGTTCACTCTACATCAGTAGAGGCATCTATAAAAGAGATGAATTACAAATTGTTAACTAAATGGTATTTTGTGCCAATGAAACTACACAGAATAAATAGGGAGGAGCCTCCTCTATGTTGGAGAGAATGTGGGATGGAAGGAGCCCATGCCCACATTTGGTGGTTCTGCCCTGTGATACAAAAATATTGGAGGGAGATACTAAACGCGATAAAGAGAATAAGTGGTCTGGAGGTAAAACTCAACCCATGGTACTGTTTGTTTCATAACACGGGGCTTACAAAGAATAAGTACAGAAAGACTTTGATCCCATACTTGTTAAATGGGGCAAAGGCGTTAATTCCGAGGAAATGGAAACAAAAGGAAGCCCCTACAATAAGTGAATGGAGAAGATAGATAGAATTAGTCTGATGAAGGAGTTGATGTCAAATCAAAAACGAGACTAGGGAGAGATGGAATGTGGTTTGGAGGGAGGTTAGGGAATCAGAGATACATGGGGAGGATAGAAAAGTGTCTGATCTTTCCTTTTTTTTAGGCTTGGAAGTCCAAGCCTTATGGATATATTTTACAAATTAAAGGTATTATTAGAGATATTTTTAAAACTAGTATGGGAATTTTTATTTTAGCACTATTAGATGATTGGGTGTACAGGAAGTTGTTAGGACTGTCCTCATTTGTATATACATTTTTGAGAATAAGGGAACAAGTCATTGGATAATTTTGTGTCTTCAATGAGGGTACTTTAGACACTTCTATATGAATTTTGGGGAGTAGATATCCCCATCTTTTCCTATTGCACACCTACCCTTTATTGCTGCTTTTTTTTCCTCACTATTAGGCTTGGAAGCCTTCAGGGTACATTTCACAAATTAAGGCATTATCAGAGATTATTTTTTAATTTAGTATGGAATTTTTATTTTTTTTAACACTATTAGGGGCACCTTAGACACAAATCCGGGGGAGTAGATACCCCCCTTTTCCCTTATTTCACACCTCCCCTTTATTGTTGCTCACCCCCTTTTTTTTTATTAGCACTATTAGATGACTGGGTGTACAGGAAGGTGGTAGGACTGTCCTTATTTCCGTATTAATTTTTGAAAATAAATCACTGGATAATTTTTCATCTTTAATGAGGGTACCTTAGACATGAATCTGGGAGAGTAGATACCCCCCTCTTTCTCTATTTCACAGCTTCCCTTTATTGTTGTTCACCTTTTTTTTTTTTTTTTCTCTTCTCTCCCCTCTCTGCCTGCCTGCCTCCCCCTTCCTCTCTCCACCTCTTTTTCATATCCCTTCCATCATACTGCTTCTTCATAATATCTCTATACCCCTTCGCTAAGGAGGCAACTTACCAAATTAAGTAACTAAAAATAGTAGCTTATATAATTCCATAAATGGACATATCATATGAGGTAGGATAGATGGATTGACTATGAATAATGCTAAGTAAAGATATTTGGATGGGTGGGGGGGGGGGGGGGGAAACACGAGACCATATAAATGTTTTAAAGGGTTATGTAATAATTTTTATGTATAAATGTATGTAAAATGTTTGTGTGTATATATATATATAAATAATCAATAAAGAAAAGGTTAAAAAGAAAGGTCACATGCGATAGAGCAGTCCGTCAGATTAGGCGACCCGTCAGAATGTGTAGCGGAGGTGGCGTTTCTGCGGTGGGGATGCAGTGGATTTGACCCATTAAAGATTAGAGAGGGGAAAAAAAAAAAAAAACACTTTCTTGGAACATTCTTTTCCATTTGAACTTCTACCCATCTATAGCCAGCTTAAAAAGGGATTGTAAAACAACCCATTCAGTTTAAAATTGAAAAGAAAGGCAAACATTTGTGCCTAGATATATAGATTTAATAAACTCCCAACACACTATGAATATCACATTGAACTTTCCAGTGATTGGCTATGGGAGGGGGGGAGTTGTTAGAACAAGTCTGACTATTGGAGGAGAGCAGGCTAAGTTCCCAGCAAAGCTATAGATCTGACCACGCTGTACTCTCCTAGAAAAGTAGAGGGACTGACAGGAATTTCACATAAAGGAAGCAATACAAGGAGAACAGGATACTTTTTCATACAAGTACATGGTACAGCAGCCACATATCAGGAATATGAAATGCTGGGGGTAAAAACCTTTAACTGTACTGTCTTTTTTTTTTTTTTTTTTTTTTTAAAGAAAAATAAAGGCAAAGTGCAAACAATTGGCACTATAAATCAGGTATAAGATAAAAAAACAAAATGTGCTGTGAAAAACAATTGTTTTTTTCCATGAAAAGGATGCCAAAAAAATTGTCCACAATTGTAAATGCTAGACTGTCAGGTTAGCATGGGTAAAACATTTTAAATTTATGTAAAAAGCCCATAGCTGAACTTGGATGTTTTTTCCCCATGCAGGGCACTGTGTACACACTGCATGGGTTAACTGTTCATTTTATTCTAGGGGAAATATACTTGCCTGATGCACTGCTCCTCCCAGCCGAAGACCGGTTTGGCGCGCGCACACACACACACCAGCAGTCCTGAAAATTAACTGTTCTTGATATCAGAATGCCCGAGCATGCACCATAGACAGGAACAGTCTCCCACGGGATCGTTTCGGGGGGCACATGGTTTTCCGAAGAATTGATGATCAGGGGAACAAACTTTGTGCTCACCCTAGAAAAACCAAGCAAGCAGTTCAACCATGCAGTGCAAGGCACAGATCCACTTCTTGAGAAATGCCATGTTGGGCTGGGGGGGGTGGGAATTCCCCAACTTCTTTTAAGAAACATACATACCTAGGTGGATGCTGCATCTGTTCCCTGCCAGCTCTAAGACTGACAACCAAGCAATCAAAGACTAAGCCGAGAGCTGCTCTGCCCCCTGAGGCGCTGAGCCAGGTGCCGTCTGAAATCAGCAGACTTTGGCCCACTGTTGGCTGAAAACAGGTCACAGGTGTACAGAAGAACTGCACTCCTATGACCCACAGGAGAAGTACAGCCAAACAAGCTTTTATTTATAAAAAAAAAAAAAAAAGGGGGGGGAGGAACCACAATGTTGTTAATGTTATGTTTTATTGTAACTTTTTTGTGACAAGCTGCGGTGAAAACAAGAAGTTATTTGAACTTACCAGGTAATCCAATCATTTAAAGTAATAAAACAAACCTCATTTCCAATATAAAAATGGCAGCTTTAATATCTAGTATTCACCCAAACAAAGTTATAGGAGAAAAACGTTACTTCCCATAATTTCTGTTTACATCCTCTTTTTTTTCTTGACACGCACAAACTATAGTCCAAGTCTCACTTAATGGCAGGTTGGTAAAACTGCAGACTTGTATTAATCAAGCACCTTCCACATTATAGACTCGCAACAGATCTGTGCAATACCAAATGGAACGATTGTCACAGACACAGGAGACATGTTATTTTCCAGGTTTGACAGCTGCACTTTATAAGTGGAAAATTGTCAAAGGACTGTTACAACTCACCAACCAAGACATTATTCATTAGAGCCTCCTGCTTACAGAACTGCCTGGATTATTTATAACTGAGCAACTTAAAGTGGAACACCAGATTTTTTTTTTACAATATGGGGAGCAGTTTGAACCTCTGCTAGGTTTTTATTGTCATGACTGCATCAGGGAGATTTTCACCCATCTTGCTGGGAAGGGAGGGTAAATTAAAGACTGCAATAAAAAAGGGTTGTGTCCCTTCTTTGCCAATGGTCACTGTGAGCAGGGAATTTCCCACATAGACCTTTAACACTGTCTAGGTCAGGGCTTGACAAATTTGCTTGGAATCTAGGAGCCAGCTAAAAAAGTTAGGAGCCAGGTGTTTTTTTAACGACCAATGCGTGCAGAAGCGAACGCATACGTGAGTAGCGCCCGCATATGAAAGCAGTGTTTAAACCACACGTGAGGTATTGCCGCGATCGGTAGAGCAATAATTCTAGCCTTAGACATCCTTTAACTCAAAACATGCAACCTGTAGAATTTTTTAAATGTCGCCTATGGAGATTTTAAAAGGGTAAAAGTTTGTCGCCATTCCACGAGCGGACGCAATTTTGAAGCGTGACATGTTGGGTATGAAATTTACTCAGCGTAACATTATCTCCTGCGGAGATGCAGGAAACCTCAGCTGTGCTGCCCCAGGTCGCTAATTCTAGTCGCATTTGCGACCTGGCGCCCGGGGATTGTCGAGCCCTGGTCTAGGTGGCTAACCACCCCCCTATAAGAAAGATAGATAGATCTATCTATCTCCCCTGTTGTTCCACTCTAGGTTCTGCAAGTCCCAATTAATACAACATTCCTTACATAATCTATAAGAGCAGAGCAAAGGTCACATTTATATATGTGCTCAGACTGCAATTATTGAGAAATTTCTAATTTTGTTCGCCTGGTTACATACAGCAGTAAGATATATAAAAAATAAAAAAAGTTTCGTTTCTCAGAAGGATAAACTTAAAAGCAAAAATGACTAACTTCTAACAGACTGTTGAATGCCACCAATTAATCATGAACATTTTTTAAAGCAGCATTGGGCCCCTTTCACACGGACGGATAGAATGGTGCTTTTAGCTGCGGATTTTCTAGTTTGCTACCGCAGCTAAAACCGCACAATGCTTTCCTATGGCCCCATTCACACACAGCGTTTAGCTGCGATTTCGTTACATGCGGTTCGGTGCGAATAGAAAAAATAGAATTAAATGCATCCAGGTGGGATGTAGCGCAGCCATCTGCACATAACTGCAGGTAATCGCAGTGCACTGTGTCAGCTGCGGATAGTAGCGTGAACAAAAAAAAAAAAAAAGCACATCAAAATAAAAATGGTTGCTATGGGGATGACAATAATGGGTAAACGCAGCCGCATGTAAACGCAGCTAATCGCAGTGTACAAATGCAGCTGATCGTTGTGCCTGGGGTCTTGAATTTCAAAAGAAAGAAAACATGCTTTTAACTGCGGCAGAACAGCCGCCCGTGTGAAAGGGGCCTTAGACATGCACGCATTTATTTATTTTTTATAACCACTGAACATGTGCAAATAGCTTTTGAAATTGTCACAGTACACAAATAAGGCACTCCAGTGTGTGTTTAACCATCTTGAGACCCGACCACCAAGCCATTTCACCACAATTCGCAGGAGTGCCTTTATTGCCATAAAAATGAATTTTTCTTGACACAATATCACAGATGAACTCTGGTGACAAACAAATTAGGTCGAAAAATGGCAAGTTAAGGCCAATTGATTTTATGATGGGTTAAAAGGTTTTTGTATAGGACATTCCCACATAAAAAGTATTTACAGGTAGATCAAAGTTCCATTCAACAAGCTATACAACAAGGCTGAATACTTCTCAGTCACCAAAGAAGAAAATGTTCACACTAAACCAAACTATAAGTAAAGGAATCATTCCAAGTAGCCCTTTTTACTGGTTTATTTATAGAATCATTTGTACTATGCAAAAGGACCACAAGTCTTTCAGCAAAAAGCAAATAGTGTTTACTTTGCTGTAAGCAATGGACATATGTCTGTAAAGCTTTATCATTTTCATTAGGTATATATTATTATCTTAATAAGTTAAACATGAAGGGAAATTTTAAAGTGAACCTGTGCCTTGCTCATAGGAAGGACAAATTAAAGCCTCATTTACACTTTACGTTGAGGGCAGGAAAAAAAAAAAAAAAAAAAGGCACGGTTGACCCCCCATTTTTACAGACCAACTGGCTCCCCCTTAAGCTGGAAAGGCAGCAGAGGGAGGTGTACAAATTCCAGTGTCACAATTATCCAAGCTGTTGGGGTTCATTGGTCAATGCCACTCACCGAACATGACCCATTTAACTTAATGGTGGCACCTCAAAACTGCCCTTAAATGCACAGTTGCAGCATGGTGGTGCAGAGTTTAACAAAAAACAGGCAGTGAGAAGGTGATATAACAACTTCCCCACTGCCTGTCAAATGTCCTCTGAAGAGTGATCTGAACAGGTATCTCTTCAGGTGGCACCATTAGCATAAACGAGGCTTACTTTACAGGAAGGACTTGATGCATCTTACAATTTTTTTATTTCCAAATATGGGGACCGCCTTACAATACAGTCCTTTGTGCATGAATAGCCAATCAAGCTCAAGCACTGTAAAAGCAGAAGCAGTTGAAAGTGAACAACCAAGCTCAGCAACTTTAAATTTATACCATACTCTGGGGTGGCTTGTCAGCCAATTGGGCCAGTTGGGAGAAAAACACCCGTTTAAAGGCCTTCTTGTAAAGTGAACCTGTTACACTGCCCATGAGGGCAAAGTACAGGTTCACTATACAACACTATGGGGTTTATTTACTAAAGCCAAATCCACTTTGCACTACAAGTGCACTTGGAAGTGCAGTCGCTGGAGATCCAACGTGGACATGCTAGGAAAATAAAAACAACAACATTTTGCTTCTCTGATTGGATGATAAAATCAGCAGAGCTTCCCCTCAGATT
This sequence comes from Rana muscosa, assembly GCA_029206835.1. Lineage (NCBI taxonomy): Eukaryota > Metazoa > Chordata > Amphibia > Anura > Ranidae > Rana > Rana muscosa. The sequence goes on along the minus strand of CM055127.1, from coordinate 234,072,493 downwards.
TACAGCGACTGCACTTCTAAGTGCACTTGTAGTGCAGAGTGGATTTGCCTTTAGTAAATAAACCCCTATGGAAATAACTTACAACTATCAAATCTTTTTTATTTTAATTTTTTTTTTCTGTCAAATAAGAAAAAAATAAAAAAAAATAAAAAAAAAGTTTAAAATAAATGTAGCAGTCATGGGCAGCTGCTACAACATGCATTTAAAAACACCAGCCACATTTCAGATAGAAATTTAGACGAAAAGGCCAATGTTGTAGCACAAGATCAATATTGTACCATTCAAACAAACATGTCTTATCAATACTGATGCTTTAGGATCTTCTTTCAACATTTGGGAACCCTGATAGAGAGATCTCCCCTCACTACCTGCTACCTAAAGCTTTGCCATTTATTGCCAGACTTTATACAGAACAAGGCGCTCACATGCCCCCTTGTTAGAATACCCTTAGGAATAAATGGAAAGTACAACAGAGGATGTGCGACCACAAAACATTAAAAAAAAAGTTTGGCTTCCCTGCCAGAGTCCACAAATGTTACAGGAAGACAGTAGTTTGTTAAATTTGCAAGTATGCTCTAATTGAGTTATACATTTTAGGTTGATTTAAAAAACTTGTACAACGTGCACAATCCTAAGCTGTTTTTTTTGTTTTTTACCATGGGAAAAGGCAATGATGGAAAGAAAAGCATTTGCAATCATAATAAGAAAATATGCAGCCTATAGACAGAACTATCCTGTAAATCAATCGTACTGAACACAGATAAACCAAGGTTAAAAAACATGTTTAAAACAATGTATGGGGGGGTGTCAACTTTAGGGTGATTTATACAGTTTACATTTACCCCACAATGATACAACCAGCATATAAAAATGAGCATAAATGTGTTTAAATTGACAATATTAAAAGCCTATTAAGAGTAATCTGGGAAAAGATTTAATATTGGTAAAGGACAGCACTAAAACAAAAATTAAACCAGTGAAAAGTGCCTAGCACTGATCAACTGTATATTATTAGCATAACCATAGCACCTCTGGACATGATCACCATAATATGCAAGAAAAAAAAAAATGCAGTATAATTGTAACTAGGTGCCTGAAAAGGAATGGAACTGATTGACTTGCACAGCGGAGTTAGGCAAATCCAAAATTGCAATACTGTTGAAGCAAAAATACTCAGACCAGTTGGGGAGTTATATTTAAAAAAAAAAAAAAAAAAAATCCAACAATTTACATTTTCCCTTTTAGAGACAAGTAAGGTCACTTTGCACTGAATGAACTGATGTTCACGTTCTGATAATCTTTCCAAATATTAAACAAACCAGACGTCCTGTGCTGGGTGTATAGATTAAAGAAAACAATTACAATAGCAGGAGCTCGCTTAACAGCAATTATTTAATAATTCAAGGGTCTTTAACAGTGAAAAGGGATGGGCCTCATGTTTCCTTTTAAACAGTATGATGAGGATTAAAAGTGGCTTCAAAGCAGCATGGTGGTAGAGTCTTCTGCAGATTTACATAAGTCGGTTGCGTTTGTGAGTTGGCGAGTCTGTAATGACATCGCCGCATTGGGCTGAGGTACGTTTGCGGTTGCCACTATCTAAGTGGAGTGCCATTTCCTCTGATATGAAAGTGTTCAAATCAACATCAAGGAGTCCATTTCTCCTGCGACTACTGGTAGAACTGCCGCTAACATGAGTTGGTGAGCCTGGAGTACTTGAGCGGACACTAATACTAGCCATTGCACCACTCAGTCCTGCAAATAAAAGAAAAATACATTACATGTTTGCCTGCATTTGCCTACAATGGTTTTAAATTAAAAACACATTTCACTCTAATAAGACAACAATTTTCACCCTTAGAGATACAGGGTGTGAGATGTAGTACATTACTGACTGTCCATAGAAGCACAGCAAGAACTGCTCTCCGTAGAGCTAGTCATCCCCAAGTTAAGACACACTCATCATAATAGATATATGCTGCCATCACTGCTGGCCTCCTCCTGAAAATGCTAGATTCTTGGCTGTCTGGCTAATACTTTTAAGGCACAGACATAGAACATGTATGTTTTAAATGAGGGTCAGAGAATGCCTCATCTTTATGATTCACTGACCTGGCATAAACAAAGCATTGAAGCCGATTAGCATAACAGCCAGAGAACTGGGATTCTCAAAATATGATGCAAGCAGGTAGCCTACATAATGCTCTCATGACAGGGCTACCTTAAGTCAAAAGTGCAGGCACACTAGGAGTTAAGTCCAAGGTGCATGACATCTCCAGAACTTATCTCCATTTACATCCGATAGGTTTAGGGCTATGCCGGAGCATACACAGGAGAGGCACACAGAGCAGCTATGCCCGCCCCTCCCTTTTGCTGCCCATTCAGGGAAGCCTTTGTATTGTGTGAATGAGTGCATAATACAAGGCTTCTGTAATTGGGCAGGAGGAAGAGGGGGGGGGGGGGGGCAAGCATAGCAGCCGCACCGACTCAAATGTTAAAAATGCTTAGACCCCTTAACCACTTCAGCCCCGGAAGAATTTACCCCCTTCCTGACCAGAGCACTTCTTGCGATACGGCACTGCGTCATGTTAACTGACAATTGCGCGGTCGTGTGACGTTGCACCCAAACAAAATTAACGTCCTTTTTTCCCCACAAATATAGCTTTCTTTTGGTGGTATTTGATCACCGCTGCGGTTTTTATTTTTTGAGCTATAAAAAAAAAAAAAAAAAAATTCAAGTTAGACTTCCCAGTGACTTGTTTTCCAAGAGTCTCAGGACAGCACATAAGAGAGTGGCTCCACCCACTAGGAAACCAACAGAAGGGCGAGTAGTTTGCTGTCCTGAAAGACTCTTGGAAAACAATTTACCGGTAAGTCTAAATTGAATTTTCCCTTATCGTCTTTCAGGACAGCACATGAGAGGATAATCGAGACTCACCAACTAGGGAGGGACAACAGCCTGCAGGACCTTACTGCCAAATGCCTGATCGGCTGACAGCAGGTCCAGTCTGTAATGGACAAATGTCAAATAGCTTGACCACGTAGCCGCCTTACAGATCTGATGTGATGTGGCACCAGCTTTTTCTGCCCATGTAGTGGCTAGAGCTCTAGTAGAGTGTGCTCGTATTCCCTGGAGGAGACAAACCCGTCTGGGAATAAGCCTCAGAAATAGCCAGTCTTAGCCATCTAGCAATTGACCCCTTCGATGCTTGGCATCTTTCTGTTGCCAGAAAAAAAAACAAATAGAGTCCGAAGACCTAAAGTCCTTTGTCATTTCCAAGTAGTGTAATAAAAGTCTTCTTACATCTAAGTTATGGAATAAAGTCTCCCTTCTTCCTGAAGGATTTGAACAAAAAGTTGGTAGGATCATTTCCTGCGATCTGTTATGAACTGATGCCACCTTTGGCAAAAACCCCGGATCTGTTTTAAGCACAATCCTGTCTGGGTAAATTAACATAAAAGGTTCTTTTATTGAAAGAGCGTGCAGTTCACTGATTCGTCTCGCAGTCGTAACTGCAACTAAGAATGCCGTTTTAAGAGTCAAATCTTTCAACAACATTGTCTAACGGTTCGAAAGTTTCTTTCGTGAAGGCTTGCAAAACTACCGACAGGTCCCATTTAGGAAAATGCTTAGTAGGCACTGGCCTGGCTCTAGTAAGTGACCTAAAGAATCTTGTGATCAAGGGAACTGAGGAAATTGTTTTTTCCCCCGGTATACTCCCAGGGCAGAGAGTGCTAATTGCAAGACCTTTGTCCACACCATTTTGTAGAAACTCCAGAATCGACACAATGTCTTCTAGGGTTCGGTTTGATGAATGACACCAACAGTCGTAAACTTTCCAAACTCTTGCATAGATATCTCTAGTTACTCTCTTTCTACTGGCGAGAAGAGTGGATACTAGAGGCTCTGACAGTCCTTTGTTCCTTAATAACTGCTCCTCAGATACCAAGCGGTGAGGCTTAGTCTGGCTACATCGGGGTGGTATACTGGGCCCTGAAGTAGCAAGTCCTGTCTGAGAGGAAGCTGCCAGAAAGGTTTGATCATCATTTGTAGGATGGAGGAAAACCAGGCTCTTTTCGGCCAGAACGGAGTGATCAGGATTACTGATCCCGTTTCCTTCTGTATTTTTCTCAATACAAGAGGGATTAGCTGAAAAGGAGGGAAGGCATGACCCAGATGGAAGTTCCAGGGATGTGCCAAGGCATCTATCCCTATTGATCCACTGTCTCAGTGCAGAGCGAAGAATTGAGGGAGCTGGGCGTTGTCTTTTGATGCGAACAGATCCACCTGAGGACATCCCCACATCTTGGTGATCAGTGAGAATATCTCCGGATTCAGGCTCCACTCTGCCTCTTGAATTCTTTGTCTGCTCAAGAAGTCTTCTACTTCGTTTAGCGTGCCCCTGAGATGCACTGCTGACAGGGAAAGTAAATGCTTCTCTGCCCACTCTAGGATTTCTGATGACAGCAACAGTAGAGCTTTGCTCCTTGTGCCCCCTTGTTTGTTCAGGTATGCCACTGTGGTGACATTGTCTGAAAGAATCTGCACATGGGACCCTTGGAGGTTTGGAGAGAAGACAGCTAAGGCTAGAGCAACTGCTTTTAACTCCCTCCAGTTTGAGGACCTTCCTGCTTAGGATCGGGACCAAACTCCTTGTGCTATGCTTTGATCCCAGTGGGCTCCCCATCCCCAACTGCTGGCGTCTGTCGTGACCCTTCCTTCTCGTCGGGAAGGACCAATGCAGGCCCCTTGACAGAACTGCCTGATTTCTCCACCAAAGAGTCCTCTTGACCTTGGTGGGAAGCTTTACTTTTGTGTCCAAGGTTTCTGGGCTGTGATCCTATACCTGTAAAAGAAAAAACTCTTGAGGGGCCTGAAATGGAGCCTCGCCCATTGAATGGCCGGCATTGTTAAGGTTCCCAGGACTGACATCATCATCCTGATTGACACTTCCTGGTTTGTCTGAAGACTGGCTACTACCCTCAAGACCTTGTCTTTCTTCTCTTCTGGGAGAAAAATCCTTTGCTCTACAGAATCCATCAGATAACCTAGAAACTGAACTCTGAGCAGGATTGAAATTTGATTTTTGATTTACAATCCAGCCCAAGGCTTCCAGATGACTGCGGGCCTTGGTTAGATCTACCTGCAACCTCTCTCTGGAAGTGGCAAAAATTAGGAGGTCGGCCAGATAAGGGATGACCGAGATTCCCTGTAGACGAAGAGCTAGAGCTTCCGCCATTATCTTGGTAAATATCCGCGGAGCGGATGACAGACAAAACGGGAGGGGCTTGAATTGTAAATGAAGCACCTCCTTCCCCATATTTATTGCCAACCTGAGGTATTTTTGAGACTGAGGGGCTATGGGCACATGCAGGTATGCATCTCTTAAGTCGATTGATGCCATGAAGCATCCCTTGACTAAGATTTCTCACCGAAAAGATGGAGTCCATGCAGAACCGTCTGTATTGGACTGACCTGTTTAACGGTTTCAGATTGAGAATGAGACGGAAGCTTCCTGATGGTTTCCTTATCAGGAAGATATGGGAATAGAAACCCCGGTAACATTCCTCTGGAGATACCTGAACCACAACACCCTGTCTCATCAGATCCCCCCCAACAGGTTTTTCATGGCTAGGGCCTTTGTTGTGTCCCTTGGCAGGTCTGTTACACAGTATCTTTCTGGAGGAATATCCGAAAGTTCTATTTTGTATCCCTGGGCCAGCGTGTCCAAAATAAATGTGTTTTCCGTCACGCTTGCCCAAAGAGGAAGGAATTTTTGAAGCCTTCCCCCCACAGGCAGACAAGTCATCGCGTTTTATTGGTTGGCGCAGGAGGATTGAAGAGGACATTCCCTCTGCCTTAACCTTTTTGCGCCGACCAATTCCTTCTTTTTTTCTTGGGGCCTGCTTCCCTGATCCTGATTTTTTCGAGGTCGAAAAAAATAAAAAATAAAATGCTTAACTGGTTGTTCTTTCTTTTTAACAGGAAAGGACTTCTTTTTGTCCCATCTAAAACAGAATCTAGATCAGGACCGAACAAAAGATCTCCAAAAAAAAGGAATTCCACATAACCCATTTTTGGAAGCTGCGTCCCCTGGCCATGTCTTAAGCCATAGAGCTCTCCTGGCTGAGTTGGTTAAGGCCCCAGATCTGGCTGACATCCTTATTGATTCTGCAGAAGCATCAGAAATATAAGCTACGGCTGCTGCTAGAGTAGAAAAAGAATCAAGGATCTCCCGCTTAGGCGAGTCTGCTATAATATGGGCTTTAAAAAGGGGTTGTAAAGGTTCGTTTTTTATTTTCTAAATAGGTTCCTTTAAGCTAGTGCATTGTTGGTTCACTTATCTTTTCCTTTGATTTACCTTCTAAATGTTTTTTTTTCTTTGTCTGAATTTCTCACTTCCTGTTTTTCCTCACTAAACTTCACACCATCATCCGAGTGGTGTGGAGTCAGCCAGAACAGCTTACTGAACAGGAAGTGAGAAATTCAGACAAAGAAAACAAATATTTAAAAGGGAAATCAAAGGAAAAGGTAAGTGAACCAACAATGCACTAGCTTAAAGGAACCTATTTAGAAAATAAAAAACGAACCTTTACAACCCCTTTAATGTGTTGAGTTATTTTGAGGGGACAGCAAATTTACACCGTTTTACAAGCTGTACACTCAGTACTTTACATTATAGCAAAGTGTAATTTCTTCAGTGTTGTCACATGAAAAAAATATAATAAAGTATTTACAAAAATGTGATGGTGTACTCACTTTTGTGAGATATTGTATATCTGTTCATCCAGCCAGAACACATGTAAGCTTTCAACATCCTGTACTCTGCCTCTGAACTGTTATCACTGTTACCATTGACTACAAGCCCCCACCCTCCCGTTATGGAAAAGAGGAAGGTGTTATGTAGTCCTAACACTCACTGTCCTAGAGTCACGGTGCCGTTCAGTACAGTTTGCACCCTGGAACACAGCTAGTGCATTGTTGGTTCACTTACCTTTTCCTTTGATTTACCTTCTAAATGTTTTTTTTCTTTGTCTGAATTTCTCACTTCCTGTTTCTCCTCACTAAACTTCACACCATCATCCAAGTGGTGTGGAGTCAGCCAGAACAGCTTACTGAACAGGAAGTGAGAAATTCAGACTAAGAAAAAAAATATTTAGAAGGGAAATCTAAGGAAAAAGATAAGTTAAGTTAACCAACAATGCAGTAGCTTAAAGGAACCTATTTAGAAAATAAAAAACGAACCTTTACAACCCCTTTAAGCTGATTTAGCCAGAACTCCATGTTTCTGGAGACACAGGTAGTAGCCATAGATGGTTTAAGTTTACCCATGATCGATTGCCAAGCTTTTTTAAGCTGCTGATCCATCCTTTTGTCCATGGGATCTTTCAGTATACCCATGTCTTCAAATGCCAAGTCGGTTGACCTGGAAACTTGTGAAAACGCTGCGTCTAATTTAGGAATTTTATTCCAAATCGCATCTGGGTCTTCACTGAACGGAAAGCGTCTTCTATGCGCTATTGGGAAAAAAAAATTCTCTGGATCAGCCCATTCCTTTTTAATGGCTTCCGAGATTGCAGAATGCACAGGGAAAGTGCAACTTTTTGTTTCGCTAAGCCCTACATACATTCGGTCATGCAGCGATAATTATTTTTCTTCATCTATTCCCAATGTTGCATATATTGCTTTCAACAAACTGTCTACTTGCTCTAAGGACAGTTTGTATTTTGAAGGTGCATCTCCTGCCTCCTCTTCTTCCGCTTTCTCCTCTTCCCTGGAGTGAGAGGGGGAATGCTCCCCTTGGGTAGGAGGGCCAGCTTCAGCCTCTACCCCTGGGATTAATTGTGAGCCCTGAGAGGATCCTGAGGTAGTTGGCTAACTCAGGGATGGTGTTGCAAGAGAAGAGCGAAAGGATTGTATGGTAGCATATAGCTTTCTTGACTGATGCGATTAAATCGCTGCATGCAGAAGAAGCTTCTTCCTTTACTAAGGAGTCAACGCAATCTTGGCATAAAGCTTTCTTCCAACCCTCTGGTAACTTTGTTTTACATGAGGGACATCTCTTTTTGGATAGGAGGGTCAGAGCTCTTAGCCTGACGCACAAAAAAAAGACAAAAAGAGAAAAAACACCAACATCCCAGTGAGTCAAACCTGCCTCCTAACGAGCTCACCACAGGTGCACAGTTAGCATAACAGCCAACACCCTGTGCCCAGACAGGCCCCAGCCACCAGGGGGAAAAAAACAAACATGTAGAGAGAGGCACCTACAGTATACAGGGTAGATCCCACATACCCCCTTACCTGGGTCTTGCTGGTGCCTGTCCCACTCGCTGCTGTCACAGTCTCCATCGTGGATCAGCGCTCGTTCTGTGGCTTCAAAGCGACGGTTCCAGAGGCACCAGGACCCCCCCTTTCCCCCTGCGCGAGATCCGCCGGAAATGACGCTGCGCCTGATCCCAGTGCCGCCCCTTGCAGGATACCTCATTTCCTGCCAGCAGAGTCTCTACTCAGCCACCAAAAAGATGGCGGCGGGCCTGTAACGCCGGCATGCGGTTTAAAAAAAATAACCCCCCCCGCGAACGGCTGCCGCCGCCTAAGGAGCGGCTCCAGGAACAGTCCCGTTCCCCTGAGCTGAAAGGGGAGAAGGAGCCCACTTACCAACTACCCTCTGGCGCGGTGTGGGAGGATCGGACTCTGGGAGGACAAAAAAATAAGTATGGTGGGGTAGGCAGCCTAGCCTCTCAGGATAGCACCTTAAGAGACCTGACTCCTACTAGGTGTTCCCTTGCCGGAGGAAACAAAAACTGATGAGATGTGGGGAGTCGCCTCCTTTTAAAATGTGGAGTTTGTGTTTCCTGTTTCCTAGTGGGTGGAGCCACTCATGTGCTGTCCTGAAAGACGATAAGGGAAAAAAAAAGGGCTGTTACTGATTAAAATCTTCGTGTTCGATTAATCGATTTTTTTTTAATCGATTAATCGACTAATTTCGATTAATTATAACGCACATAGATATCCAACTACTTTTAGCTGATCTCCTTGCAGGTGGATTCCCAGTGCAGCTACCAACCACTGGAAAAATCGATAGCAGGATACAAAAAAAACACACAAAGGCAGCGCTCGATGGGAATAGCATTAAAAAACTTTTATAGTCTTCAAGTAGGTAACAAAATAAATATTGCACTGGAGATAAAATCTATGGTAGCAAAAGCAGTCATAAAAACATGTATCTAAGTATGATACTGGTATAAAAATGTGTACAACGATACCACTGCTGAATCCAGATGAGAAGGGGCTAACATCAGTCCGTCGGCATGTAGATGTCCTGTGAAGGGAACTATCACAACTCCCAGTGGATGGCTGTAGAATCCCAGGTTGATAGAGGGAAATGTAACAGCCCTTGCGTGTGGCAGATAGTAAGGTCCTGCCGGCATGCAGATATGAAGGCACAGCAAAGGAGCCATTCAGATGGACACGGCAAGCCCAAAAGAATTTTGATCGAATTTTGATCAATCAAAATAATTTTGATCGATCAAAGCGATTAATCGAGGAAATAGTTAATTTCCACAGCCCTAGAAAAAAGCAATATTTACCTTTTGCTATACTATACCCAAAAATAAAAAAACAAAATGTATTTCTCAGTTTAGGTCAAGATGTATTCCTCTACAGCAATAAGCGTATATTGATTGGTTTGCACAAAAGTTAGAGTCTACAAAAAAGGGGATAGATTTATAGCATTTTTTAAATTAATTTAATTATTATTTTATTTTTATTTTTATTAGTAATGGTGGCGATCTGCGATTTTTATCTTGACTGACATTATGGCGGACACTTGACACCATTTTGGGACCATTCATTTATACAGCGATCAGTGCTATAAAAATTACTGATTACTGTGTAAATGACACTGGCAGGGAAGGGGTTAAACATTAGGGGCGATCAAGGGGCTAAGTGTGCCCTTAAGAGTGATTCATGTCACTAGGCAGAACAGGGAAATGCCATGTTCTGCAGCTCCGTGACACGATCGCAGGACACTGGCGGATATCGAGTCTGCGGGTCCTGCGGGCACGGTCATGCCCGGCGGCGGCACACGCGCCCACTAAGCCACACTTTAAAGGGGACCTACCTGTATGCCCATTTGCACAACCGTATATCGTCGCGCACTGGTCGGCAAGCGGTTAAGCATCAGTGTCGGGCTCCTGGAAATACAGCAATAGCTGTCTGCCAGGAGTGCAATAACACTGTCAGATGTAAATAGAGATAAGCTCAGGAGAGGTCATTCACCTCCTTGGACGTAAAAGTTGTTCGTTCTAAAGGCAGGAGTTTTTTTACTTTAATGCATTCTATGCATTAAGATAAAAATGCCTTCTGGGTGCAGGTCTTATGCTTACCCGAGTCCCATCTCGAGCCAGATGTGCATGAGTTAAGCAGCTCTCTTGAGACTCTCTCCCCTCACAGCAGTGGGAGCCATTGGCCCTTGCAGCTGTCTCACAGCCAGTGAGCCAATGAGGGGGAGGGGTGCTGCAAAGATTTGCTGCACGGTGTGTGAATGGACTTGCTATTAGGGGCACTTAAAAAAAAAAAAAAAAAAAGAAGAAGAAGGGGGGGACCCAAAAAGAAGATCGGGCTGCTCTGTGCAAAACCCCTGTACAGAGCAGGCAAGTATAAAATGATTTTTTTTTTAAAATAATTAAACTTTACAATCAACCAGTGTGCCTTCACTTTTTACAAAGAAACAAAGATTGACACACCAATGCTAAAGTGGTGCAATGAACAGAAACTCCATGGGAAAAATAAAAAAAAGGAACACATTATGATCCTTTGCTTTGATTGTGGGTATTCAGGAATGCTGCCCTCTTCCGGTTGGGGAAATCTTTCTGATGAACCAAAATATACAGAGAGAGGAAAGAAAAAAACAAAACAAAAAAACGCTAAGGCCTAGTGCATTAACCACTTCACGGCCAGTCAATAGCATATTGACGTCCAGGAAGTGGTTCAGTTATCCACACTGGACGTCATATGACGTCCTGCAGGATAACAGCCGCCGCGCGGCCGGGGGGGCGCGCATTGCGCCGATCTGTGGGTCAGTCTGACCCACCGCTACACTGATCTCGGTAAAAAGCCTCCGGCGGAGGCTTTTTACCACGTGATCAGCCGTGTCCAATCACGGCTGATCACGATGTAAACAGGAAGAGCCGTTGATCGTCTCTTCCTCACACGCGTCTGACAGACGCGAGTAGAGGAGAGCCGATCGGCGGCTCTCCTGACAGGGGGGGGTTCGCGCTGATTGTTTATCAGCGCAGCCCCCCCTCGGATACCCACACTGGACCACCAGGGAAGCCCCCCAGGACCACAGGGAAGCCCCAAGCATGTGGATGGCCCCCATGGCCATCCACATGTAGTAAAATAAAAATATGCCAATCAGTGCCCACAAATGGGCACTGACTGGCACTATGATGGCACAACCACAATGTGTGGTGGCTGGCATTGCTGGGCATCAGTGTCCAGCCGCGCCACCTACTAGTGTCCATCCGTGCCCATCAGCGCCACCTACTAGTGCCGCCTACCAGTGCCCATCAGTGCCGCCTACCAGTGCCCATCAGTGCCACCTACCAGTGCCCAGTGCCACCTACCAGTGCCCATCAGTGCCGCCTACCATTGCCCATCAGTGCCGCCTACCAGTGCCCATCAGTGCCGCCTACCAGTGTCCATCAGTGCCGCCTACCAGTGCCCGTCATTGAAGTAGAAAAGGTACTTATTTACAAAATTTTTTTTACAGAAACAAAGAAAAACAGTTTTTTCAAAATTTTCGCTCTTTTTTATTTGTTGTGCAAAAAATAAAAAATCGCAGAGGCGTTCAAATACCACCGAAAGAAAGCTCTATTTGTGGGAACAAAATGATAAAAAATTTGTTTGGGTACAGTGTAGCATGAACGCGCAATTGTCATTCAAATTGCGACAGTGCTGAAAGCTCAAAATTGGCTTGGGCAGGAAGCTGTATAAGTGCATGGTATTGAAGTGGTTAAAAATCCAAAATGATGCAAAAGACACTCACAAAATGCCATAAAGGCTAAAAAAAAAAAAAAAAAAAAAAAAAAAAAAGGGTTGAATATAATGGAATCCAAGTGCTGACATCAAAATCAAGATGTGGAAGTGCCATACAGAGACAAAGGTTGGATATGCTTTGAGGGACAGACCCTCTTCCTCAGAGCACCCTTTGTTATTTTGTCGTACCTGAAGTTAAAATTAAAACACTGCATCTTGCTCTTCCATGCCTGAATGGCAGTTAAGAAGCTGTTGTACGACACCAAACAGAAAACACTTTTAAAACTCACACCAATACATTTCATCCTAAAAAGCACACTAAATAATATCTTTTTTTTTTTTTTTTAATAGTCTATACACCATGGGGAATAATCAAAGCCACCCTATAACAGGAAGTCAGATCACAGGTAGCAAAAAATTTAGAAATTGCAAGATTTGGGTGTGACAGAGCAACAGAAAGTACTTTAGTTTATACTTGAATAGAATATATATTTTTTAAACCAGAGTGAAGCGTCACGTTAAATCTGGCATTTGTTCTTTTTTGTGCAGATACTATACAAATCACAACAGCAGTGCTAGTGTTTTAAAGATATTCAGTTCAAAACTAACACTTACCATGGAGCGCTATTGCTTCTCGGAAGGGCTGCAAATCAGTCTCTACAGATGAGCCAGTTTCAGATGGTGTAGCTCGGTTAGGAGAAACAACAGTCAGTCTCGGTGGTGCACGAGAGTTACGTGGAGGTGGAATTTTGCCACACAAAAAGCTGATCAAATCCTCTCGACGAATAGTTCGTCGTCGTTTCTTAACCCAGGCTAAAACTTCTTTATTGCGTCGCTGGCATCCAGTCTGAATTCCTAAGTCCAAAGTTCGCTGATGGGCATCCACACTTTCTGTAAGGTAAATGCAAAATCATTTAGTAGCACATGCCATACAATATATAAAGCTGTAGATTATACCCTTACAGGTCATTGAAACAAGGCTTGATTCCTCGTGAAAAGCAGTTGGCTGATGAATACCTGGAGGCCTTTTAGTACGTCAGAGTGAAGCAAAGAAAGTGCAAGATAAATTGCTTATTCTGCAAATATATTCTCAAATGACCAGGACCAGATTTGTTGGTACCTCTAGAAAAGATTATAAATAATTGGATCTTAATGATAGTTCAAAACTAATGGTTTTCTGTCATTTGCATTACAAATCTTTAATGTTTCAGTCAGCCAGCTTATTTCAAGTCAAACTATAGACTAACACCCCCCCCCCCCCCCCCCCATTTTTGATAGTGTAAGGGAGGGTTATAGCCCTTGTGAGATTTGTTTGCCAATGGGCAAATTTACCTTCACTTCCTGTCCCATAGCCAAAGCAGGAAATGAGGAAAACCCTACAAATTAAGGGAATCCCTTGGGGGGCCCTCCTAGGTCACTAGAACGCCATATTTGAATATTTAACCTCTTACTTTTCTGGGGACAACCCAAAATTTGGGATTTTACTTTTACTAATAACGATAAACTTGACAAAGAGGGTGGTTCTCACCAACGGCAATAGAAAACCAAATAGGTGTTCCAAACCATTACCCAAAAAAAATTAAAAATAAAAAAGGAGGAAGGAGAAAGTTTTCCAAGGACATCAGAAAGAAAAATTATAGACCAACATGTTAAAAAGGTAGCAATAGCCAAAACAGGAATTCCCTGCAAACTATAGCCTGTTAACCATTTCTACACAGAGGATGTCCTCGACTTTGTGCGGTGATATCCGAATGAAGCCTGCAGTTACAGCGATTCTGTGCACGATAAGAACGATCATAGCGGCAGTTCCACCGCTTGATCGTTCTTATAGGCGGAGGGAGGGGACGTCCCCCCTCCCGCTGCCATCCGGTGCTTTTCCAGGCTCTCCCGTGCCATCGGGGGCCTGGAGAATGAATCGGCCGATGCACGACGATAGAGATTTCCGGTGACCAGGTGGTCACAAGTCATCTCTATGACCGTTGGAGGCCCGGGCGCGACGTTGTGACGTCAACGCTTGGGTACTTGGAAGTAAAAGCCGCAATCGCGGCTCTAAGAATGAGATTGTGAATTTTTTTTTCACAATCTCATGCTTTTCAGCCTGGAGAAGAGATGTGGGGTCTTATTGACCGTGCATCTCTCCATAAAGAGGACCTGTCACAATGATTCCTATTACAAGGGATATTTACATTCCTTGTAATAGGAATAAAAGTGATCAAAAAAATATAAAGTAAAATAAACCCGTCCCCGGTAGCTCATGCTCAGAAACGAATACGCATGCAAGTCCCGCTCACATATGTAAACGCCGCTCAAACCCCACATGTGAGGCAACGCCACATGCATTAGTGCAACAATTCTAGCACTAACTCGAAAAAAAGTAACCTGTAAAAAATAAAAAAAAAAAACACATTTTAAGCGTCGCCTATGGAGATTTTTTAAGTACCGAAGTTTGGCGCCATTCCACGAGTGTACGCAATTTTAAAGCATAGCATGTTAGGTATCTATTTACTCGGCGTAACATATTTCACATTATACAAAAAAATTGGGCCAACTTTACTGTTTTGTTATTTTTTAATTCATGAAACCATTTTCCACAAAAAAAATAAAAATAAAAAAAACGTTTAAAAAAATTGCGCAAATACTGTGCATGATAAAAAGTTGCAATGACTGCCATTTTATTCCCTAGGGTGTCTGCTAGAAATATAAATATATATATATATACACATACACACACACACACACACACACACACACACATATTATATATACACACATACATAATACACACACAAATTTGAGCAAAAAAAAAATGGATTTTTGTACTCACCGTAAAATCCGTTTCTCTGATGTCCATGGACCGACGCAGCTCTCATACTGATTACATGTGGGTATATGTCCCTGCTCGCAGGAGAAGACCTAGGCAGAATGTTAGAGGTTAAAACATTCTAGAACAAGCCAGAGCTGAACAGCCCCGCCCAGGGAGGCGGTCCCTCCGGACATTACCCTCCCACCTGCAGCTAGCAGCCTCAGTTCGTAACAAAGCAGTACAAACTTAAAAGGAAGGGTGGGTGCTGCGTCGGTCCATGGACGTCAGAGAAACGGATTTTACGGTGAGTACAAAAATCCTATTTTCTCTTATCGTCCATGGACCGACGCAGCTCTCATACTGATTACATGTGGGACGTCCCAAAGCAGTATAAGAAAAAGGGTGGGAGCAAAAAAAAGTAAGGAACAACCAAAACTTCACTCCAAACCAGCAGAGCCCCTCAACGGAGGAGTTGCAACATTAGACAGCGGCCTGCAACACTTTGCGGCCGAAGGAAGCATCCAAAGATGCAGCCACATCAACCTTGTAGAACTTTGAAAAGGTATGAACGGACGACCAGGTCGTCGCCTTGCACACTTGTGCAACCGACGCTTGATGTCGGAAGGCCCGGGAAACACCAAATTGCCTTGGTGGAATGCGCCGCAACCGGAAAGGGAGGCGCCCGCCCCTTAAGGGCATAGGCAGACGACACCGCTCGGCCCTGTTTTGGACCAGACAGACTTCCGAATGGAAACAGTAGCAGACAGGTACACTTGTAAGGCTTGTACCCATCTTAATGTATGAAGCGCAAACTCTCAGGGATGCGATGGGTGAGGACACAAGGACGGAAGAACAATGTCCTTCTTAAGGTGAAAGGCCAAGACCATCCTTAGAAAAGAAGAAGGATGGTCGTGGGCGCAACACCAACATATCCTTATGGAGGACCAAGTAAGGTGACTTGCCAGACAAGGCCGCCAACTCAGACACGCGTCTAACCGAAGCAATGGCCACTAAGGCCAACTTCCGGGACAAGGTCAAGAGAGGAATCTCTGATATTCTCAAAGAGATGTTCTTGGAGAACCGAGATGCATCAAAATCAGATCCCAAGTAGGGAGAGGAGGCTTCACATGGCGAACCCCCTGCACAAAAGGTGCTAATCAAGGAATGGCCCGGTAGCGGTCGTTGAAAAAGACAGCCCGGGCCGAAATCCGACAAAAAAAAAAAAAAAAAAAAAAAAAGGTATGCAAGGCCAGCTTTTGGGTCACACCACGCTGTAAGAACAGCAAAATCCCAAAATCCTGGGAACGGAAAACATCCGAGGATGCCACTCAAGTTCCTCGCACATAGCGATGTAAGCCTTCCAGGTACGGTGAGATCTCTTTCTGGAGGAAGATTCCCGTGTCAACAACATAGAAGAGATGACCTAATACGAGAGAACTCGGTCCTTTAGCACCTGGCTTTAAACAGCCATGCCATTAGCGCCAAGGACTGTAAAGCAGGATGAAGTATGCTCTGCGAAGCCGGCGAGGCAACAGTAGCAGAGGGTAAGTATATATCAGGCGATACTGCCCCCACGGGCTTCCAACGCATCTAACGCATCCGCCCAGGGGTCCCTGGACCTGACCACGATCTTGCCACCTTGCAAGTGAGTCGAGAGGCCACAAGGTCCACTTCCGGTGCCCCACTTCCGGTAAAGAAGGTGGAAACACCTCCGGATGCAAGGACCCTTCGCCTGCAATGCACACGGCCGACAGGACCGTCTTGCAGCGAGATGTATGAAAATCCCAAAGAGACTCCGCAATGTATCGGAGAAGGGAGGCCCCAGTGTACAGGGTGCCTCAAATGTTGACCAATAAAAGGCAACTTGACGGAACTTCCCTAGAAACTCGGTCAGAGAACTAGTACCTCAGCCTCCACAGGTGGCGCAAACCCACCCCGGGCACAGAGACCCTAAAGGCTAAAGCAGTTGTAGTGCACCTGCTAGACGACTGATGGATGAAGCAGAGGCTTTTGCCCAGTCATTGAGCTACAAAAAAATGCCAGAGACGCAGCCACTAACGGGCGCAACGCCAACCCCAGCCTGGCGAACACAGTCCAAGCCAGCGCTTCTGAACACCACTGAAAGCAGGTGGAAAGTGATACCCCATCCAGCAGCTACCCATGGATAGGTGCTGATTGTGCAAACACATAGTTTATACTATGTATTGCGTCAAACGCACAAATGGAGAGTGTGGGAGGAAACCCACCCAGCCACAAAGAGCATAACACCACCACATACGGCGTATGTAGTTTAGTATTTGTGGATAAACCTATTAAACGTGTATATACTGTGCCAGCGACGAAGGCGCGCACATCATCGGGGGCCTGGACGTAAACCAGCCACGCAGATTGCGTACACAACCGTGTAGGTATGTTAGCCTGCGAATAAACAAATTGCACATGTTTATACTGTGCACAGCGCTGAGAATGCGCACACCATTGGAACACAGGGAAGAAACCTGAGCACCCGGATGAAACCCATGCAGACTGCATACCGTGTAAGGCATTATAGTATGTGTGCTAAACATTTTGCACAAGCCCATGTGTGCATAGCACCGAAGGCGCGCACACTGTTGGCGCGTGGGAGGAACCGAAGTACCCCACGCATACTCAGAGAATGCAATACCTACAGCTACTGTAAATGTATTTAGTGTATAGACATAATGTGTATGTTTACACCGTGTATTGCACCAAAGGCATGCATGTCATGTAGCATGGGCAGAAACCCACGCAGCCTGCATACGCATACCGTGGAGGTATTATAGTGTGTGTGCTAAACCTTTTGCACAAGCTCATGTGTGCATAGCACCGAAGGTGCGCACACCGTTGGCGCGTGGGAGGAACCAAAGTACCCCACGCATACTCGGAGAATGCAATACCTACAACTACTGTGAATGTATTTAATGTAGTGTATAAACATAATGTGTATGTTTACATCGTGTATTGCACCAAAGGCATGCATGTCATGTAGCGTGGGCGGAAACCCACGCAGACTGCAAAGACATACCGAAGCGCCCATACCAATGGAGTGTGGGAGGGAACCGGAGTACCCGGAGGAAAACCACACAGACTGCCTACACATACCGTGTAGGTATTATAGCATGCGTAATAAACTTTGAACATGTTTAACTATGCAGAAGGCCAAAGGCGCACATACCGTCAGCGCGTGGGAGGAAACCGGAACACTCGGAAGAACTCCACGCAGACAGCACACAGATACCATGTAGGAATGATAGCATGTGAATCAACATATTGCACATGTTTATGCTGTGCATTTCCATTGGAGCGTAAGGGGAAACCGGAGTACCCCCACGCAAACAGTATACCCATACTGTAAACATGTATATGTGCAACATATTGAACATGTCTATACTGTGCAGAGAGCTGAAGCGCACATACCATGAGAGTGCGGGAGGACACCGGAGCCCCCGCCAACCCAGAGAGTATAATACATACATATACTGTGAATGTATCTGGAGTCTTGCATAAACATATTTTGTACGTTTATATCATGTATGGCACTGAAACACAGCATTGGAACGTGGGGACAGCCACGCAGACACAGAGACCAATAACACATACATACACTGAATGTATGCAGTGTAGGAGGTATAGGATGAGTTTTAACCACTTAACCACCTGCCGACAAATAACGTCGACAAGGTGGTTGCTTAACTCTGGGAGGACGTTATATAACGTCCTCCCAGAATCGCGCTCCCGCGCGCCCCCTGGGGCGCGCACACGGGAAACTCCGTGACCGCGGATCACGAATCGCGGTAAATCGCCGCCGATAGCGGCCGTTTACCACGTGATCGCTCCGTCAAATGACGGAGCAATCACTTGTAAACAGACCGGCGTCATTTGATGACGCCGGTTCCTCCCTCCCCTCTCTGTACCGATCGGTACAGTGTGAGAGGAGAGGGGAGGGAGCGGATGGCAGCAGCAGCTCTGTGGGCTGGATCTGTGACAATTGCAGTCACAGATCCAGCCATCCATCCATCCCTGCTCAGCCATCCCTGGTGCAATACTCTGCAATACACCCTGGCGCAATACCCTGCAACACCCTGGCGCAATACCCTGCAACACCCTGCGCAATACCCTGCGCAATACCCTGCGCAATACCCTGCAATACCCTGCGCAATACCCTGCAATACCCTGCGCAATACCCTGCGCAATACCCTGCAATACCCTGCGCAATACCCTGCAATACCCTGCGCAATACCCTGCAATACCCTGCGCAATACCCTGCAATACCCTGCGCAATACCCTGCAATACCCTGCGCAATACCCTGCAATACCCTGCGCAATACCCTGCAATACCCTGCGCAATACCCTGCAATACCCTGCAATACCCTGCAATACCCTGCGCAATACCCTGCAATACCCTGCGCAATACCCTGCAATACCCTGCAATACCCTGCGCAATACCCTGCGCAATACCCTGCAATACCCTGCGCAATACCCTGCAATACCCTGCGCAATACCCTGCGCAATACCGCGCAATACCCTGCGCAATACCCTGCGCAATACCCTGCGCAATACCCTGCGCAATACCCTGCGCAATACCCTGCGCAATACCCTGCGCAATACCCTGCGCAATACCCTGCGCAATACCCTGCGCAATACCCTGCGCAATACCCTGCGCAATACCCTGCGCAATACCCTGCGCAATACCCTGCGCAATACCCTGCGCAATACCCTGCAATACCCTGCGCAATACCCTGCAATACCCTGCGCAATACCCTGCAATACCCTGCGCAATACCCTGCAATACCCTGCGCAATACCCTGCAATACCCTGCGCAATACCCTGCGCAATACCCTGCGCAATACCCTGCGCAATACCCTGCGCAATACCCTGCGCAATACCCTGCAATACCCTGCGCAATACCCTGCAATACCCTGCGCAATACCCTGCAATACCCTGCGCAATACCCTGCAATACCCTGCGCAATACCCTGCAATACCCTGCGCAATACTCTGCAATACCCTGCGCAATACTCTGCAATACCCTGCGCAATACTCTGCAATACCCTGCGCAATACTCTGCAATACCCTGCGCAATACTCTGCAATACCCTGCGCAATACTCTGCAATACCCTGCGCAATACTCTGCAATACCCTGCGCAATACTCTGCAATACCCTGCGCAATACTCTGCAATACCCTGCGCAATACTCTGCAATACCCTGCGCAATACTCTGCAATACCCTGCGCAATACTCTGCAATACCCTGCGCAATACTCTGCAATACCCTGCGCAATACTCTGCAATACCCTGCGCAATACTCTGCAATACCCTGCGCAATACTCTGCAATACCCTGCGCAATACTCTGCAATACCCTGCGCAATACTCTGCAATACCCTGCGCAATACTCTGCAATACCCTGCGCAATACTCTGCAATACCCTGCGCAATACTCTGCAATACCCTGCGCAATACTCTGCAATACCCTGCGCAATACTCTGCAATACCCTGCGCAATACTCTGCAATACCCTGCGCAATACTCTGCAATACCCTGCGCAATACTCTGCAATACCCTGCGCAATACTCTGCAATACCCTGCGCAATACTCTGCAATACCCTGCGCAATACTCTGCAATACCCTGCGCAATACTCTGCAATACCCTGCGCAATACTCTGCAATACCCTGCGCAATACTCTGCAATACCCTGCGCAATACTCTGCAATACCCTGCGCAATACTCTGCAATACCCTGCGCAATACTCTGCAATACCCTGCGCAATACTCTGCAATACCCTGCGCAATACTCTGCAATACCCTGCGCAATACTCTGCAATACCCTGCGCAATACTCTGCAATACCCTGCGCAATACTCTGCAATACCCTGCGCAATACTCTGCAATACCCTGCGCAATACTCTGCAATACCCTGCGCAATACTCTGCAATACCCTGCGCAATACTCTGCAATACCCTGCGCAATACTCTGCAATACCCTGCGCAATACTCTGCAATACCCTGCGCAATACTCTGCAATAACCACTTCCCGCCCGCCGGCTGTCATATGACGTCCTTGACTTTGTACGGGGATATCTGAATGATGGGTGCAGCTACAGGCATCATTCAGATATCAGCTTTTTCAGCAGGCGATTCCCTACACCATAAGAACAATCATAGCGGCTGTTCCGCTGCTTGATCATTCTTACGGGAGGCGAGGTCCCCCCCTCCCGCTGCCCTCCGGTGCTTCTACCGACTCACCGCTATGATCAAAGCCAGGATTGTTGTTTTTTTTTTGTGTTTTTTTCAGGCTTCCCAGCCTAGAGGTGAGATGTGGGGTCTTATTGACCTCATATCTCACTGTAAAGAGGACCTGTCATGCCATATTCCTATTACAAGGGATGTTTACGTTCCTTGTAATAGGTATAAAAGTGATCAAAAAAAATTTTTGGGGCGGAAAAACATGTCAAACTAAAATAAATAAAGTAAAATGAACAATAAAAAAATTTATTTTTTTTAAAGCGCCCCTGTCCCCGTGAGCTCGCATACAGAAGCGAACGCATACGTAAGTCCCGCCCACATATGAAAACGGTTTTCAAACCACACATGTGAGTTATCTCTGCGAACGTTAGAGCGAGAGCAATCATTTTGGCCCTAGACCTCCTCTGTAACTAAAATCATGTAACCAGTAAAAATATTTAAAGCGTCGCCTATGGGGATTTTTTTAAGTAGCGAAGTTTGGCGCCATTCCACGAGTGTGTGCAATTTTTAAGGGTGACATGTTAGGTATCTATTTACTCGGCGTAACTTCAGCTTTCACATTATGCAAAAACATTGGGCTAACTTTACTGTTTTTTTTTTTTTAAGCACAAAACATTTTTTTTCCGTAAAAAACGCGTTAAAAAAATTGCTGCGCAAATATCGTGCGAGATAAAAAGTTGCAACAACCACCATTATATTCTCTAAGGTCTTTGCTAAAAAAACATATACATATATATATATATATATATATATATATATATATATATATATATATATAATGTTTTGGGGTTCTATGTAATTTTCTAGCAAACAAATGATGATTTTTACATGTAGGAGAGAAATGTCAGAATTGGCCTGGGTGCTCCAGAACGCCTGAAGGTGCTCCCTGCATGTTGGGCCTCTCTATGTGGCCACGCTGTGTAAAAGTCTCACACATGTATCGCCATACTCGGGAGGAATAGCAGAATGTGTTTTGGGGTGTAATTTGTGGAATGCATATGCTGTGTGTGAGAAATAACCTGCTAATATGACAATTTTGTGAAAAAAAAAAAAAAAAAAAAAAAGGAGAAAAATAAAAAATCTTGATTTTGCAAAGAATTGTGGGGAAAAAATGACAACTTCAAAAAACTCACAATGCCTCTTTCTGAATACCTTGGAATGTCTTCTTTCCAAAAAGGGGTCATTTGGGGGGTATTTGTACTTTTCTGGCATGTTAGGGTCTCAAGAAATGAGATCGGCCGTCAGTACTTCAGGTGTGATCAATTTTCAGATATTGGCACCATAGCTTGTGGACTCTAACTTTCACAAAGACCAAATAATATCCACCAATTTGTACTTATTTTTACCAAAGATATGTAGCAGTATAAATTTTGGCCAAAATTTATGAAGAAAAAATAGTAAATTTGCAAAATTTTATAACAAACGAAAAAAAAAAAAAATTTTAAAAAAATTTTCAGTCTTTTTTCTCTTATAGCGCAAAAAATAAAAAACCCAACAGTGATTAAATACCACCAAAAGAAAGCTCTATTTGTGTGAAAAAAAGGACAAAAAATTTCATATGGGTACAGTGTTGTATGACTGAGTAATTGTCATTCAAAATGTGAGAGCACCGAAAGCTGAAAATTGGTCTGGTTATTAAGGGGGTTTAAGTGCCCAGTGGTCAAGTGGTTAATTATGGCGCAGAGGCGCATAATCTTCTCTGTATCATTCCAACCTGCTTGATTGTGCTGCTGAAGCAGCATGCAGGTAACAGGTAACCTCTGATCCTCAGACCGTGTGTCTGTCAGAGCTCAAATCATTCCCCAGGAAATGGCGGGAAATGTTACCTCAGGTATCACACAGAAGGCTGACAGGGATTAGAGACAAATGAATAAAGTCCTCCCTCATCCATGCTGCTCTGAGGCAGCGTGTGAGGAAAACAGTGAGGAAACTGTGTAAAAGAAAAGCTTGTCACAGCAATTTCAGCCTGAGTGTGTTTCTCACATCATCAATGAGATCACTTACAAGCGCCCTGTCATTCACTGACACAGAACTGGAGTCTTCCTCACAAGGGAATGTCCTGTTCATAAACATTAAATATTCAGAGGTAGGGTCCTGAGCATAGTAGCTAGGCCCATATCTGACTCAGAGCACTCCTTCACTAAATATTTTTGTGGGGGGAGGGGGCTTATAGCTCCTTTTGCTCGCACACCGCTTCCATTCTGACAGGAATGATTCCAGGACTGCTGACAACTGGTCCGTAAGGACCGCAGGTGCAGGAAACATATGAACATGTTTAACTGTGCAGCACTGCCAGTTGCCCCAGGCAATGTGGAGAGCAGGTGTATCAGACTCCATAAACGCCACCCTCTGAGACCTTATACACTATACAGTGAATATACAGTCCACCCACTGGCTACGCTGAGGAGGGGATACCCGGGAGGACCCACCAACCCTTAAGGACAGCTCAGTCTGTGAGGAGATTGTGAGGGGATTCACGCCGCCGCCAGAAATAAATGCGCGGCGGCCACAAGAAAATGTCCGCCAGCCGCAGCCATAACTGCGCCACTGAACGCCAAGATGGCCGCCGAGCGCAAAATTCAAAGCTCTAATGCGCGCCAATGACGCACGCAATAACCACCTCAAACAGCGCCAATGGCGCACGCAATAATCACCTCACACACCACAAAAAACTGCAGACATGAGCGCCCAGCCAGGCCAGAGTGATCCCCAAGCACCCCACAGCACAGCACCAGTACAGGGTGCAGAGAGCAGCATAACAGGGGGGGGGGGGAACAGGGAGAAACCCCCACACACAGAAACACAGCCAGCATGTACTCACCTGCAGTAGGAGAGACTACTTACCCATGCCTTTCAGGGACCCACTGGCTTGTTTCAGACAGACCTATCACAGAGTCGTACTGCGTAGCTGTCGGCCTGGTCCACCGCGAGAGATACAGTCAGTCAAGTACTGTTCAATCTTGAGAGGACCGCGGGAGCATGAAAGCAACCCGGCCACCCCTGGAGCCATGGGGTATGTCGTGAACTGAGTCTCACGCACGCAAGGCGAGGATCAGCACGCTCGATGGTCGGACAGGGAAGACTACGAGGATACTAGTGTACCCAACCTGTTGCCCAGCCGACAGTTGATTGAAGGTCTCAAAAATAAAATAATAAAATTCCCAAAGGAATAAAAATCAAAAAGTAAACTCTTCCAGGAGACTGGCTCCTGAGAGCCACGTCTTCTCCTTCTGCTAGGCAGAAAAAAACTGAGGCTGCTAGCTGCAGGTGGGAGGGTAATGTCCAGAGGGACCGCCCCCCTGGGCGGGGCTGTTCAGCTCTGGCTTGTTCTAGAATGTTTTAACCTCTAACATTCTGCCTAGGTCTTCTCCTGCGAGCAGGGACATATACCCACATGTAATCAGTATGAGAGCTGCGTCGGTCCATGGACGATAAGAGAAATTATGATTTTTACATGGAGAGAAGTGCCAGAATAGACCCGGTGTTGAAGTGGTCAAATATGCCATTAAAAAAAGTGTTTTATCTGTTTGACAAGTGCAAATTAAATAGCTATGCGAGTACACCTCACATTTTTGTAAATATTTTATTTTTTTCATGTGACAACTGAAGAAATGACAGTTTGCTACAATGTAAAGTAGTGAGTTTACAGCTTGTATAACAGCGTAAAATTGGCTGTCCCCTCAAAACAACTCAACACAGCCATTAATGTCTAAACCACTGGCAACAAAAGTGTGTACACCCCTAAGGGAAAATGTCCAAATTGGGTCCAATTAGCCATTTTCCCTCCCTGGTGTCATGTGACTCGTTAAGTGTTACAAGGTCTCAGCTGTGAATGGGGAGCAGATGTGTTAAATTTGGTGTGATCGCTCTCTCACACTGGTCACTGGAAGTTTAACATGGCACCTCATGGCAAAGAACTGAGGATCTGAGGAAAAAAAAAAAAAGAATTGTCGCTCTACATAAAGATGGCCTAGGCCAGGGATATGCAATTAGCGGACCTCCAGCTGTTGCCAAACTACAAGTCCCATGAGGCATAGCGAGACTGACAGCATCAAGCATGACAACCAGAGGCAGAGGCATGATGGGACTTGTAGTTTGGCAACAGCTGGAGGTCCGCTAATTGCATATCCCTGGCCTAGGCTATAAGATTGCCAGGACCCTGAAACTGAGATGCAGCACGGTGGCCAAGACTAGACAGTGGTTTAACAGGACAGGTTCCACTCAGAACAGGCCTCGCCATGGTCAACCAAAGAAGTTGAGTGCACATGCTCAGTGTCATATCCAGAGGTTGTCTTTGGGAAATAGATGTATGAGTGCTGCCAGCATTGGGTTGAAGAGGTGGAGTGTCAGCCTGTCAGTGCTCAGAGTCAGACCATACGCCGCACACTGCATCACATTGGTCTGCATGGCTGTCGTCCCAGAAGGAAGCCTCTTCTAAAGATTATGCACAAGAAAGCTTGCAAACAGTTTGCTGAAGACAAGCAGACTAAGGACAAGGAATACTGGAACCATGTCCTGTGGTCTGATGAGATCAAGATAAACTTATTTGGTTCAGATGGTGTCAAGCATTTGTGGCGGCAACCAGGTGAGGAGTACAAAAAGGACAAGAGTGTGATTTTCCTACACTGATTTTCCACACTGGTCTGGGGCTGCACGAGTGCTGCAGGCACTGGGGAGCTACAGTTCATTGAGGGAACCATGAATGCCAACATCTACTGTGACATACTGAAGCAGAGCATGATCCCCTCCCTTCGGAGACTGGGCGGCAGGGCAGTATTCTGACATAAGGACCCCAAACACACCTCCAAGTTGACCACTGTCATACTAAAGGGGAAAGGTGATGGACTGGCTAAGCATGTCTCCAGACTTAAACCCTATTCAGCATCTGTGGGGCATCCTCAAAAACGGAGGGTGGAGGAGCGCAAGGTCTCCAACATCCACCAGCTCCGTAATGTCGTCATGGAAGAGAACTCCAGTAAAAAACCTGTGAAGCTCTGGTGAACGCCATGCCCAAGGGGGTTAAGGCAGTGGTGGCCACACAAAATATGGACACTTTGGGCATTTTCACTTTGGGGTGTACTCACTTTTGTTGCCAGCGGTTTAGACATTAAAAGGGGTTGTAAAGGTTCGTTTTTTATTTTCTAAATAGGTTCCTTTAAGCTAGTGCATTGTTGGTTCACTTATCTTTTCCTTTAATTTACCTTCTAAATGTTTTTTTTTTTTTTCTTTGTCTGAATTTCTCACTTCCTGTTTTTCCTCACTAAACTTCACACCATCATCCGAGTGGTGTGGAGTCAGCCTGAACAGCTTACTGAACAGCTTACTGAGGAGGAACATGAAGTGAGAAATTCAGACAAAGAAAACAAATATTTAGAAGGGAAATCTAAGGAAAAGGTAAGTGAACCAACAATGCACTAGCTTAAAGGAACCTATTTATCAAATAAAAAATGAACCTTTACAACCCCTTTAATGTGTTGAGTTATTTTGAGGGGACAGCAAATTTACACCGTTTTACAAGCTGTACACTCAGTACTTTACATTATAGCAAAGTGTAATTTCTTCAGTGTTGTCACATGAAAAAAATATAATAAAGTATTTACAAAAATGTGATGTGTACTCACTTTTGTGAGATATTGTATATCTGTTCATCCAGCCAGAACACATGTAAGCTTTCAACATCCTGTACTCTGCCTCTGAACTGTTACCATTGACTACAAGCCCCCACCCTCCCGTTATGGAAAAGAGGAAGGTGTTATGTAGTCCTAACACTCACTGTCCTAGAGTCACGGTGCCGTTCAGTACAGTTTGCACCCTGGAACACAGGAAGTGTGTTAATGGCAAAATTACCAGGTTAACAAAGAAAAAAAAAAAAAAAAAAAAAAAAAAACACAGTAGTGGGCTCAAAGGAAGGAGGGACTGTTGGCAGTGCACCCGCGGGTACTAAACAAATTGACCTAAAACATACAGCTAAAATAGTTGAAACATGCAGTGTGGAAAAAGGCACCCTTTAACCCTCAGACAGCTTGAGCAGTTTAATCAGGAAGAGTGTGCCAAACCACCTGTGGGCAGGTGCAGGAGAGATACACTGCTAAAGAGTGCAAAAAAAAAAAAAAAAAAAAAAAAAAAAAAAGATAGAAAAATTCCAAAATATTTTTTAAATATATTACCAAAAAAAAATTTGGGAGTGGTCAGAAGATTTTGGCCCCCATAAAAGATGAAGTGAAGATGGTCACAAGTGACAGGAGGGGGATAAAAATAAAGAAGAAGACAGTAATGCTAACATCACATCAGTATACTGAATGTATACGGGTGGCCGACAGAAACCAGTGTTCAAAAAAACACAAAAACACAACTGTAATGCAAATCACTAGCTATGTTATAGCCAGACTGTTAGAGCCCATTCACACAGGGGCAACACGACTTCCAGCGCGACTTTGGGAGGCAACTTGGACACGACTTGAGCATGAATCACAGCACGACTGCAGGCAACTTACAAGGCAACTTCAAGTTGCCTTCAAGACAGGCTACTTTCCAGTGGCCAATCAAACAATAATCAGCTCGTTGGGAGGGAGGGGTTTGCCTGGAAAACTATTTTTACTTCCTGGAAAGTTGCTTCAGTTAAAGTGGTTGTAAACCCACTATTTCCCCCCCCCCCCCCCCCCCCCAACGACCTGTAAGAGAAAGGCATAATGAGCGAATATGACTAGCATAATAGCTCATTATGCATCACTTACCTTAGATCGGGGCCCCCGAAGCCGTCCTCGTCTCCCTCTTCAGCCGCATCCATCGCTGCGCCGATAGCCGGAATGTTACTTCCGGGTATCGCCGCACCAGCCAATCACAGCGCCGCTCCGGCGCTGTGATTGGCCGGAGCGGCGAAGACGTGACTCCACGCATGAGCCGTCGAATTCGGCTACGTCGTCGAATGCTGCGACCTAGCCGAATTTGTGAATGGGGTTAACCCCATGCGCGTGACGTCAGCGTCGCCGCTTTTAAATGCAAATATCTCCTTAACCGTGTAGGTTAAGGAGATATTTCATGCACCTACAGGTAAGCCTTAATCTAGGCTTACCTGTAGGTGTTTGTTTACAAAGTGTGTTTACAACCACTTTAAGACAGTGATCCGACTTTGGAGGCAACTTCCATTGAAATCAATGGGTACAAGTCGGATTGAAGTCGTACAGGAACCTTTTCTGAAGTCAGAGCGACTGCAGTAGTGTACATTAAGGCGGCTCCAGTCACTTCCATTACTTTTCTAAACCGCGCGACTTGATGTCGGATCTCAGGACGCCCCTGTGTGAACCAGCTCTTATTCCTAATGTTTAAAGGTAAGCTTACTAACTGGAATGGTACCAACTGCCTGGTGAAAAACATGAGGAACAAAAAAAAAATAAAAAAAAAAAATTATTCTCCCTAGAGAAGGCAAAATACAAATCTTTGGTGACTCCATGGTTGGTGGCGTTAGTGGAGTTTGGAGAGATATAGATAGATAAGAGGTCGATCGACATGGGTTTTTCTCTGGCCGATATTTAGAAATCGCGGCGGCCGATGGCCGATTTATAAGGCCGATTTTTTTATTTATTTCCCCCTTCATCTCATAGACCCCTTTGTGTGCTTTCACACTGAGGCGGTGCGCTGGCAGGACGTAAAAAAAAACTCCTGCAAGCAGCATCTTTGGAGCGGTGTATACCACTCCACCACTCCTGCCCATTGAAATGAACTGGCACC
This sequence comes from Rana muscosa, assembly GCA_029206835.1. Classification (NCBI taxonomy): domain Eukaryota; kingdom Metazoa; phylum Chordata; class Amphibia; order Anura; family Ranidae; genus Rana; species Rana muscosa. The sequence goes on along the minus strand of CM055127.1, from coordinate 234,043,664 downwards.
GCTGCCGAAGCGCCTGCAAAGCACTTATGCAGTGGCGCTACATTGGAGCATTTAACCCCTTCATCGGCCGCTAGCTGGGATATAAGCTCCCCGCTAGCAGCCAAATAGCGCCGCTAGAATGAAGGTCCAGTGTGAAAGCAGCGGAATTCCGCGAGAAAAAAAAATAAAAAAAATTAAAAAGTCAGCAGCTACAAATACTGCAGCTGTTGACTTTTAATATATGGACACTTACCTGTCCTGGGCGCCCACGATGTCGGCACCTGAAGCCGATCTCTCTCTCGGGTTCCTGCGCCGCCATCTTCGGTAAGGGAAACAGGAAGTGAAGCCTTGCGGCTTCACTTCCTGGTTCCCTACTTTGCGCTGCACGATCCCACTGGTCCCTTTTGTCTTCTGGGTATCTGCTCCCTCCTCCCCTGAAAGGTGCCAAATGTGACACCAGAGGTTATTAAAAAGCAGAGGTTCCATTATTACTCCGCTAAGTGATAAAGAACATTTCTTTAAAAAGCATCCAATCAGTGCACTTATATGTATAATTTAGATTATATATAAAAAAAAAAATTTAAATACACAAAAACAGGTAATCAAAAAACTTTTGGACGAAAAAAATATGGGCTAACTACTGTTTAGTTTTTTTTTTTTAATTCGTTAAAGTGTATTTTTTCCCAAAAAATTGCGTTTGAAAGACCGCTGCGCAAATACTGTGTGAATCAAAATATTGCAACAATCGCTATTTTATTCCCTAGGGTCTCTGCTAATATATATATATATATATATATATATATATATATATATATATATATATATATATATATATATAATGTTTGGGGGTTCTAAGTGATTTTCTAGCAGAAAATACAGGATTTTTACTTGTAAGCAACAAGTGTCAAAAAAGATTTAGTCTTTAAGTGGTTAAACTGAGAACTTCTACACATGGAGTTCAGTCCTTTGAAGTTTTAAACATTGTATTCTTTTGTCAAACTTGGCAGTTTGCCCAGGAGGGAGAAATCTCTTCAAGGAGAAACTTCAGGCAACTTGCATTGACTTCTATTACAGAAGCTATTTGCAAGTCACGCTGAAGTTTAAACCGGCTTTTTTTTTTTTAAACAACCGGCCGATGCCGATTAAAAAAAACACCAAATATCGGCCGATATATCGGTCGACCTCTAAGATAGCGCTCTCTCTCTCTCTCACACACACACACACACACACACACACACACACACACACACACACACACACACACATATATATATATATATATATATATACACACACACACACACACACACACACATACACACACTCTCAAGTTGAACTGAACTGGTGTCTGGGTTACTCAACCTTACCATCTAGAATTATGTAAGAAGACTCATCGAGCGCTATAGAAATTGCTTGTCTGCACCAAATGCCTCTAAAAGGTTGTGCAACGAAATATTTGGTTATGGGTCTCAATTTTTGGTTATGACATCTTCACCGTTTAAAATATTCTGCCGATTGATCATTTTCAGATGATGGATTGAACAGTGCTCTGTGAGATGTTCAAAGCTTGGGATTTTTTTTTTACAACTTAACCCTGCTTTTAACTTCTCAACAACTTTATCCCTGACCTGTCTGGTGTTATCCTTGGCCCTCATGATGCCGTTTGTTCACTATGGTTCTCCAACAAACCTCTGAGGGCTTCACATAACAGCTGCATTACTGAGATTAAATTACACACATGTGAACTCTATTTTGGAGTTTCATCACTATTAACAATATTTAAAAGCAGAGCTATTTTATGCAAAAACAAAATAAAAATTAGCAAAATTAAAAAATATTAAATAAATCCAGCTTTAGCAGTAATATTGACCTTAGATCCAAAGATTGTCCCTGCTGTACTTTCTTCATGCTGCTAGATGCCTTTAAAGTGGTTGTAAACCCACTTTTTAAACAAAGACCTACAGGTAAGCCTAGATTAAGGCTTACCTGTAGGTGCAAGAAATATCTCCTTAACCTACACGGTTAAGGAGATATTTGTATGTAAATGCGGCGACGCTGACGTCACCCCATTCACAAATTTGGCTAGGTCGCAACATTGGACGACGTAGCCGAATTCGACAGCTCACTCGCGCATGCGCGGAGTCACGTCTTCTCCGCTCCGGCCAATCACAGCGCCGGAGTGGCGCTGTGATTGGCTGCAGCGGCGATACCCCGAAGTAACATTCCGGCTATCGCCGCAGCGATGGATGCGGCTAGAGGAGGGACACGGACGACTTTGGGGGCCCCGATCGAAGGTAAGTGGTACATGAGCCAGTATGCTAGTCATACTAGCTCATTATAGCTTTGTCTTGCAGGTTAGTCAAAAAAATAAAAAGATAAAAGGGTTTACAACCACTTTAATCTGCTGGCCAGTATCATACCCATTTCCTCTAAACCCTGGTCATCCTGGCACCACCCATACAGTGAAAGAAGCAGCACATGGATACCCTAATTTCGGTCACTATGCTTTCTTTAACTAGTAGCACGTTTCTCCTCAGCTCACAAACTTATTGGATCCTTGTGCTAGGGCTGGGCGATTTCCCCCCCCCCCCCCCAAAAAAAAATCTGCGATTTTTTTTATAAAAAAGTCGATTTACGATTCGATTTTTTTATTATTATTATTATTATATTGATTAAAGCGCATCAACAAACAAAATTGCAAAAGGCAAACACTTTCTCTAAGACCCCATTCACACAGGGGCGACTCGTCAGGCGTCTCAGCCGCCTGACGAGTCGCGTCCCATTCTGTACAATGGAACCGTTCTAAGCGGAGCGACTGAAGTCGCTCCGACTTAGAAAAAGGTTCCTGTACTACTTCAAGACGACTTCAAGGCGACTTCCTTTGATTTCAATACAGAAGTCATTTTGGAAGTCTCCTTTGAAGTCGTCTGCAGATCGCCCAGCACAGTTGCGGCACAAGTCGTGCCGCCCCTGTGTGAATGGGCTCTTACTGCAAAGTCAGTGTGCAACAAAGATTGTTAAACATCCAAATTATTAATACTGTATTTGGATTTAGCGAATAAAACAAAAAATCCTGAGGTTACTCTTAGTTAAATTGAAATGTGCCCATGCCTCACTGTGCCCAATGCCGATTTTCATGGGATACAGATTTTACTGCTACACCGGCGGCCATTCCAGTATTCAAAAGCCACGCCTCCTCCTCGTCTGATAGGCGGAACACTCAATTTCCCAGCATTCAGTGTTCTGCCTATCATGGACATCCGCTCATCCTCATAACACAGACGAGGATGAGAGGATGTCCGTGATAGGCTGAACACTGCCTGCTGTGAAATTGAGTGTTCCGCCTATCACAGACGATGAGGACTCGGGAGGCGCGGCTTTTGAACACTGCAATGGCCGCCGTCTGCCTGCATGACACGCTGATCAGGTAGGCAGACAGCAGCTTGTGGTTAGCGTTACATTACATCTACTCGCGGCGGCTGCGGCGAGTAGATGTAATTGGGGGTAACGCCGCGCAGTGCCATTCCGGATACGCCCTCTGCAGGCCCGATACGGAAACTTTGAAGGAAAAAAAAAAAAAAAGATTTTCTTCAAATCTGAATCGATTTCAACTAAAAACTCGATTCAAGATTAAAATCGATTTTTTTCCCAGCCCTACCTTGTGCTACAACTTGCTATCATACTTCAGCTCTGCTATAAAAAAAAAGGACTGTAAAAGGCTGATACCAAGTAAATACCAGGGACATTACTTGTGCTTCATGAAAGACATACCCAATAATGACAGAGCTACATTGATTTAGATCTTGTATATCTGCCATAAATTTGTACTGGTCTCTGCAGCCTTTGAAAAAAAAAAAAAAAAAAAAAACCCCCCACACACACTTTCAAAATATCATAGTAGGTAATAAAGTCTTGCCATCGTATAGTAAAGCCCCAAAGAGCAGCTCATACACAGCAAAGCAGGATATAAGCACAGTGCCAGGCCATACTGCTGGAAATAGGACTTCAGTAAAGACAATGCAAAGACAAGTACAAACGCATAATACATAGTGAGTGTGCAACTATTTAGTTACATAGTTAGTCTGGTTGAAATAAGACACAAGTCCATCCAGTCAACCCACAGGAAAAAATAAAATAAAAAAGTATAGTCATACATAATGATAGACTGGAATAACATTAACGCAACCTATAAATATATTTTTTATAGGGCACTTTCTGATTAGAGATGAATCAGGCAGAGTAACGTGTACAAAAACACCTTCACTGGGCATACATTCTAGTTGAAACATTTATTCAGATTTGCGAATTCATCTTCTAAGCAATTTCCTTGGGAGCCAGTTTACAATGCAATGCGAGAAGCACAACAGCATCAAATAATTTACATCTTGGAATACCAATTTGTAGATCAGGAACATGGTTTAAAAAAAATAAAAAAATCGAATCCATTTAACTCCACCTGCTTCTCTTCCATTTACCACAGTATGAAGCAAGTCATAGCTTTACCAAAGCAGAACTAAAGTCATCTACCCTGTAGCAATGAAACAACCAAAAGTCCCCTCCCAGATGCCAGTATCTTCACTGGTCTTCTCCCAGGTTTGGCATCTTTGGCTACTTTTATTGGCTGCCCAGGAAGGACATGACCCCCACCTATCTGCAAGAATTAAATTCATTCCAGAGCAAGGGGGTGGCAAGTATACACACTGAGCTGTGTAACTTGCTGTAAATTTTACATAGAGAGCAGTCATCGATGAATAGAAAATTGGCCGGTCCCTGTTAAACGGGCCAAATTTCGATCCATTCTATGGCTAGCTTAAAGCTATAAGACTATACAAGTTTTGACACACTGATGAGATTGGTTTACATCTACTTCAGTGTAATCACTAACATATGAGATGCTAAAGCTTGCTGGGGGTCAAGTGAGGGATACTCCAGGAATGACAAGTCCAGGCTCCAGTACCACTAGTACACCAGTACCTTCCTCAGGGCAGGCCGCTGACATTACCCTACGTGCAGGAGCTGCATCATCCCGAACCCAACTTTTCTGATCAAGCCAAGAATGAACAGTGATATACACTGCTGCTGAAAGCTGTTTAGAGACAACTGACAGTGGGAAGGTAATGTGACGCCTCCTCACCACCTGTTTTAACCCCATTATTGCTTACAACTGTGCCCCTATCGCATGCTTTGCACATGGTTGTGGGGTGTGTGCAGCGCTACTCTGTTCAGTGAGCTTGCCATCTGCCAATCGCGATGTTTTGATATTTAGTTGGGGTCGTTTTTGCCATAGGCTTGAAGTGAAGCACCCCGACATGCACCCCCATGCAATTTGCAACTTAAGTGGAGAGGGAGACTGTTAAAAATGTATCTCAACCACCACCCCCCTCAAAAACACATGTAAAAGAGAAGTAACTAGTGATACTTCTGGAAGTGTCTTGGGCCTCTTTTAGATGAGTGGTTACTGCCTTGTGGCCCCCCACCATGTGCTCTGGTTGCATCCTCAGACCCCTATGTCACAAAGACACAATAGTCACTTAGGGGTTGGAAGATGGAACCACAATGTACAGTGGGGGAAATGACACATCCAACACTCCTAGAAGTCTGGCAGGACGAATTCATATGAAGCCTGCAGCATTGGAAAGTGGATCCGTAGGGGACCTGGACCACCAGGGCAAGGAATATGAATGTTCTGCTATTGCAAAGCCTTGTATACGCATTTTTTTAACTGACAAGGTTGCTGTCACTTAAAGCCCAAACTCCAGGAAAAATACATTTAAATAGTGCATCAATTGCATTTTTTCTCAGTCTTGCTTCCAAACTCCTCTTCCTAAGCAATCCTGCAGCATAAAGCCAATATCCTGCCCTGGGGACCAGGGATTTTCCCCATTATCTTTATAAGCACTAATCCTCTCACTGACCTCCTGAGTTCTTCTGCCTTTAAGAGGATCTGGCTGCTGAAAGTGTTGTCTCCACCAATAAGATGCATCCACATCAAGCAGTGTTGTGGACACCCAAAGAAAGACTCCAGGAAGTAAACAGAAGAAGAGAAGCTCATCCTGTGGTCAGTTAAGTAAAAATTAGCTTTTTTTTATGCCCCTTCTTACCAGCAATTAAAGAGGAGCTGTTATGCCGGGTTGGGCTTTAAAAAAGGTAGATTTTTTACTTTAATGCATTCTATGCAGTGAGGTAAAAAATACCTTCTGCTGCAGAGGACCCCTCCCCTTTATACTTGCCCGATCTTGATCCAGCAATGTGCACGAGAGCATCGGCTCTCCCAGTTATGATTGATAACAGAGCCACTGGCTCCAGCTCCTGTCAATCAAATCCTATTTTGAGAGAGCGGGGGGGCTGGGCTGAGTGCCGCTGTCTGTGGCATTTGCCATAGACAGAGCGGCTCAGAAGCGAGCCCAAAGAAAGTAGCATTCTAGATGGGCACTCGGGGTGGTGGGTTGAGGAGACAGGAGCACCAGCATGGGTCCCCAAAAGAGGAGTATCGGGCTGCTGTGTGCAAATCTACTGCACAGAAAAGGTAATACATATACAGTATAACAAAAAATAAAATAAAAAACACACACACACACACACACACACACACTTTACAATGTATAAAAGTTGAAAATTACATTTGAAGTTAAATAACTTTAACGCGGCGGTCCACCCTAAAAAAAAAAAAAAAAAAAATTTATATATATATATATATATATATATATATATATATATATATATATATATATATATATATATATATATATATATATATATATTTTACTTACCAGAAATGGCTGTTGCTAGGCAGATCTTCCTAATCCACGGCTGGTCTTCATTCTTGTCCTCCTCGTGTTGTCTTCTGGGTAATGGGGCGCGCTGCCTTCTGGGAACTGTGTGCAACCCAGAGAACAGGCGCCCATTCATAAAAGCGCCTCGCGCATGCGCAGTAGGAAACAGGCAGTGAAGCCGCAAGGCTCCACTGCCTGTTTCCCTTAGTGAGGATGGCAGCGCCAAGACCTGCCACGATCAAGGGATCGGCCTCGGGGGGCCCCAACATCGCAGGCGCCTCGGACAGGTAAGTGTCCTTATTAAAAGTCAGCAACTACAGCGCGTGTAGCTGCTGACAAAACAACACACACACACACACATCTGGAACACCGCTTTAACTTCAAATGTAATTTGCAACTTTTTTACATTTACAGTTTTTATCTAAATAAAAAACTAGGGAACCCTCCACAAAAAAGGTACACAACTGTCCAATGTGAAAATGCTCTGTCCCTGCCTCCCACTTGTTTTCCTACACTATCAGCCTGTAACAGGGGGGCTACAAGTGACTAAAAAAGGCATTGTCCGCTGCCCTGACCTTCCGTAAACCCACCCCAGTGTAGATGTGAAGAGGCTGCAGGAGATCAGCAACACTGATATGCAGCAAAGGATTAAAAAGACATGCATGCCTCAAGTTCAATCACGCTAGAAAAAAAAAAAAAAAAAAAAAAAATTCATGTTTAGTAGTTGTATTTAATAAGACTAGAGATGAGAAAATCGCACACACTACATGAAATCCTGACAGATGGTAGCCGCTTGAGAAGCGCATTAGACAGAACACGATGTGCACACAGCCAGCGCCGAGTCTGCTGCGGCCTCTTCCTACCTTTGTACAGATTGGTGACAGCTGTAGCAGCGTTCTGGAAAGGAGCCCACAGTGACATTCCTTGTTGCTGACAGACGCGATCTGTAAAGAAGACACAAGGCACTGGTGTGAATATAAACAGAAGTCCGGACTCCTCTGCCGGCACCATCGGCCGACTTCGCCATTTTGATCAGACCCAACGTTCCAATCCCGTAAATAACCGGCTGCCAATTAGTCACAATAAAAGGCTGCAGCGCCATTTTGTTTTCGGCTGAACAGCCCTAATCCCCCGTCCTTCCGCCGCGGATCGGACTGTCGCTGGCTCCTTCCGGCCGTCTAGGGGCATCACCGGGAGCCGGGAGAAACCACAGCTGTCATGACGGAAGGGCGTCCCTGGTGGGCGATGCGGTCAATGACACCCCCGGGGCTGATAGGGAGCGCTGAACACGCCCCGAGCGCACACACACACATAGGTTGAGCTCAATAAACACAAGAAGGCCAACCTCACAGGTTGCTATGGGTTACATCACTCGGCCTATACAAATCGAGGGTAAGAGGGCGGAGCTAAATGCAGCTACTTCGGTACGGTCTTCCGCCATTTTGATTTCTTTTTTGGCCCCGGTGTTCCCTCCCCGCACCCCACCCGGTTCTGACCTTTGTAAAGCTGAGCCACGGCTGTGGCGGAGTTCTGGAAGAGATGCCAGAGCTTCTGCTGACTCTGCTCGGCCTCCTCCTCTATGGGCTCCTCCTGTTCGGCCTCAGCCAGACACTGGCGCTCCCATTTAGTGAACCAATGTTCGGGTCCGTGCTCCTGAATCTCGGCCTCACCCTCTTCTTTTTTCTCCTCCATTCTCCTCCACTCGGGCTCTTTCCTCCCTCCGCCCGTTCTCTTGGAGGCTTCTCCTCCTCCTCCCTTTTTAAATCCTAGTTCCGTAGCTGCACTCGGCGTATTGATGCTCCGGCCTGAGAGAAAAGGCGCCTTCTGTGCACCCCGGACACCTACTTCACCCCCATGGCTCCTCCATCCTGAGCTAAACAAACTGCATCTCTGACGCCACTGCCCTGACGCGAATTGCTAGCTCGGCACAACTTGCTAGCTGCCTGGCACCGCCTTGTTCCTCACACAGTTTCCGAGGGAACCGCCCACCGCCGCCTCGGACACCTACGATTCGTCCAAACGACCCTGCGAACTTTTGTTCTCGATTACTATTGGCGGGAGGAGCTGTACCTCAAGAACGTCACGCATTGTGGGCTTTAGCGCAAGTTTGGTTGGCAGGGACGGAGAACAAATGTTTACACGCGTGCGCAGATGACTGAGCCAGTATGGTGCTGTTAGGAACTGGGATTACTCCTGGCAATAGTCATATTCAAAAGAAATATTCTATTTGTACCAGACACGGCGATTAGTCATAATAATATCTTTTATGTTATTATGCTGACTATGAGGATGAAATTGTGAAAACAAATATTTTCAACAGTATTAGTTACAGTAGAACCAACGGCAAACCTTTTTCATTGTGGATAGAATAAGGGAGGGTTATAACCCAGTTTGTTTTGTTTTTTGTCTCTTTGGGCTCTTTGGGGAGATTTCCCTTCACTTCCTGCCCCAAAGCTAAAACAGAAAGTGTGAGAAAATCCCTCCAAAGTGAAGGAACAGTGCACTGGTTGTCACCAGAACTAGTGTCTCCATTGGAAGATTTCCCATTTATTATTGTTCTTGGGACAACCCAAAATTTTGAATTTTCTTTAGCTTTCACTTTCAATGATATTGATAAACAGGACAAATAGAGAGGGAGAATCTCCATATTGGGGCACCGACAACAATAAATCCTGACAGGTGTTCTATTCTTTCTTCACTCTAGCCACACAAAAAGTTTACTGGATGCAACCCCCCCCCCCCCCCCCCATATACCCAGTGAAGTGAACAGCTTTAGATGATACACAGAGATGAAACAAATCTCCCTACATAAGTTTTACATGCATATCTGCCGTCTTCATCTTATATACTGTTTAGAATGTGCACGACCTGTTAGAATTTTCTCTTCCTGTGGATGTGGATTCTTTGCTTACACTGGGAGACAGCTGATTAGAAAAAATGCAGACCCCCCCCTCTACATAAGCATATACTTCCAGAGCTGTGCTGTGAATAGACCAGCTCTCTGCTAATCTATTTATGACACTCTTCAGCCTAGTTTTATCACAGTTGACAGAGAACTTGTCAGAAGTTATCACGCTGATAACAGAAGAACAGAGCAGGAGAAAGCCACTGGACTTAGTGCTTTAAGCCTCGGTTCACACCTAATGCCGATGCGGCTCCCAGCTGGGGTCCTGGTTCACCGTTTCAGGTCCGATTCTAGCCCAAATTTTGGGCTGAAACGGACCAAAAGATGCACAGGGCTCCTGTGCAAATTCGCATCAGAGATATGTGAATTGGCTCCATGGAGAACCGGTCACAATCTCCTGCTATTGCGAATTGGATGCAGAGATCCCGCAATAGTGTGAACCTGGCCTGAAGAGAGATAAGAAAAGACTGCAGATATATGTGTTCATCTCAAATTTCATTAATGGGGTTTACATCAACCTTTAAGGCTGGGTTCACACTATTTCAAAATGGATGCGGGTTTCGCTGCATCCAATTTGCATGTCAGGAGATTGTGACCGTCTCTCTAAGTAGCCGCTTCACGTGGTTTTAGTGCAAATTGCACAGGAGTCCTGTTTGTCTTCTGATCTGTTTCAGGTCAGAATTCAGCCGAAAATTCGGACTAAAATCGGACTTAAACAGTGAATGGGGACGCACTGAACTCCTGCTGTGAGCCACTCTGTGCAGCAGTGTGAACCCAGCCTAAGGGATAAGTTCACATTTATAAAAATAAAATTAATAATAAATTTGCACCTTTTTGCAGGTAAAAAATGTGCATTTATTATTTTTTATTAAAGTGGTTGTAAACCCTCAGGGACAACTTTCACCTACAGGTAAGCTTAGATTAAAGCCCCGTACACACGGTCGGACTTTTGGCCAACAAACTTCATTTTGAGCAAGTTGGACCAACAATCCGACCGTGTGTACGCTCCATCGGACAAACTTTTTTTGCTTTTTTCTTGTTTTCATCGGACAAAAGTTGGGTCTGCAAATGGACAAACTTTTGCCCAACAAAAGTCCGATGGAGCAAAGTCCAACCGTGTGTACAGAAAACCATCGGACTTTTGTCCGATGGACAAAACAACTAATGTTAAAATAAACCAACAATAGCAGAAGTTGACCAAAGGGTGGCGGTAAAGAGCAGAAAAACCACGTGATGTTGCAAAAAGTTTTGGGAAAGTTTGCAGAAAAGTCCGAGCGTGTGTATGCTATGGGTGTTCCCGACCAACTCCGTTCGGACAAAAAAACACGGAAAAGTCCGATAGAAGTCCGACCGTGTGTACGAGGCTTAACCACTTGTCCACCACCCACTGTCAATTGACGGCGGGCGGAGGATACTCTCGTTCTGGGAGGACGTCATATGACGTCCTCCCTTTAAAACGAGCTAGAAGGCGCGCGCCCGCCGCGTTCACAAGGCCCCGGTGCGCGTGCTCGGCGGCCGCGATTGCCGCCGGGCACCCGCGATTGCCCGGGAAACGAGCAGGAAAGTGGGTCTCTGTGTGTAAACACAGAGATCCACGTCCTGTGAGGGAGAGGAGGCTGATGGTGTGTCCCTTGTACATAGGGCCAACCATCAGTCACCTCCCCCAGCCAGTCCCCTCCCCCCACAGTAAGAACACATTGAGGGAACATATTTAACCCCTTCCCGCCCCCTAGTGGTTAACCCCTTCCCTGCCAATCACATTTATACAGTAATCAATGCATTTTTATAGCAGGGATCGCTGTATAAACGTGAATGGTCCCAAAAATGTGTCAAAAGTGTCCGATGTGTCCGCCGCAATATCGCAGTCACAATAAAAAAAATCGCAGATCGCCGCCATTACTAATAAAAAAATTAAAAAATAAAAATGCTATAAATCTATCCCCTATTTTGTACACGCTATAACTTTTGCGCAAACCAATCAATACGCGCTTATTGCGTTTTTTTTTTTTTACCAAAAATATGTAGAAGAATACGTATCGGCCTAAACTGAGGAAAATTTTATTTAAAAAAAAAAAATGGGTATTTATTATAGCAAAAAGTAAAAAATAGTGTTTTTTTTCCAAACTGGACGCTCTTCTTTTGTTTATAGCGCAAAAAATAAAAACCGCAGAGGTGATCAAATACCACCAAAAGAAAGCTCTATTTGTGGGAAAAAAAGGACACAAATTTTGTTTGGGAGCCACGTCGCACGACCGCGCAATTGTCATTCAAAGTGTGACAGCGCTGAAAGCTGAAAAATGGCTTGGGCAGGAAGGGAGTTTTCGTGCACAGTAGGGAGGTGGTTAAAGCGGAGGTTCTGCGGCAAATAATTTATTTTTTTCCTGGTATTGAATAGATTTTCGCATTATAAATAATCACTCACTCGTTTAAGGTTATGAATTATCCCATGTCCATTTTCAGGCAAAATAAGAACTTTAAAAATGCGAGCACAGCAGTTCCCATTTTGCTTGTGGGCATGTTGAAGCCCACAAGCAATGATTTCCTGTATGCCGATTGTTGCCATCACAACGGGCGGCGTCATTGAATGTTCACGCCCCGTTGTGATGGAAATCCTTGTACGGCGTACCGCAATGACTCCTGGGAAGCGTGACACCAAGCTCCCAAGAGTCATCGCGGCGCCGGGTAATACAGTAGCCACGCCTACTCCCGCGGGAGTCAAGTCCAGGAAGTCAATCTGCAAACGGCAAGAATAAGGTATTTACAGAGGGAAAAAAAAAAATTGTCAAGTGAACATGTTGGCAGTGTGCTGAAGGGGATAACTAAAGTTGTTAATCTGGGTGGAACTCCGCTTTAAGGCTTACCTGTAGGTGCTTGAAATATTTCCTAAACCTCCACGGTTTAGGAGATACTTGCAATGTCCCCGAAGGAATGGCTCTTCTGCTGTGCCGTTTCAAGCCAGGGTCATGCCGTAACAGGCGGCTCCCGCGCACATGCGCAGGAGTGACGTCACACGACTCCGGCCTGTCACAGAGCCGGAGTTCGCGGCCCTGGAAGGAAGAGGGGTGAACAATGTACGCTCGCTGCTAGACGGGGACATCGCGGGCTTCTCCTGCAGGTAAGTGTCACATAATGGGCTACTATGCGATTAGGGTTGCCACCTTTTCATAAAGCCAAACCCGAACACAGCGGCCCGGGGGTTGGGGACCCCTGTGGTAGAATATAAAAGATGAAGTTAGGTCGAGTAAATAGATACTGAACATGTCATGCTTTAAAATTGCGACTACCTGTGGAAAGGTGGCAAATTATGGTCCCTAAAAAATTCCATAGGCAACATTTTAAAAGCCTTTACAAATTACCAGTGCAGAGTTACACAGGAGGTCTGACATTATTGTTCTCACCTTATATAAGCATCCCCCCCCCCTATAGACCCCCATTAGATTAGAGTTCCTTATATTAGCATCCACCCTCATCAGCTTAGAGTCCCTTTATATCAGTGCCTTCCCCCCTTGCCATGAAGACCTCCTCTAGAGAGGGACAGAGAGACGCCCCTTTATAGCGACCCATACCTTGTATTGTGCTGTGTATACATTACTGGCAGGAAGGACTGGAGCCAATGCAAAAGTGTGTGGGAACTGGTGTCTGTCCAGTCCATCCCACCCCCAGGACAGGTAGCTGATGGGACTGGAGGTGTGCTGTGTCCGGGTTTCAGGAGGACAGAAACCCCTGCACAAGTGTCAAAACCCGGACTGTCCGGGTCATTCCCGTACAGGTGACAACCCTATATGCGATGCATAATAGCCCATTATGCTTTACCTTTGCAGGGAAACAAAGAGGAAGTAAAACCCATCAGGGTTTACTTCCTCTTTAAGAGCCTATAAAGCTTTGCACCCACGATCAGCAGATCATGGGTGCAGTCTCAGACTCCTGATGATTGTCAGTGTAGCTGTCCACTCGCACATGCAGGCAGTTACTGAATGACAGGAAGCATTAATGAACTATCAAGTGTGCTCATCAGCGCCCTGGTAATTAACCACTTCCCTACCGCCCATAGTCATATGACGTCCACAGATGGGATCTCCCATCATATGACGTCCTCTGCTTTGAGGGGGGATATCTGAATGATGCCTGCAGCTAGAGGCATCATTCAGATATCCATTTCTTGTGCCGGCGATTCTGCGCACCATAAGAACGATCATAGTGGCAGTTCCACCGCTTGATCGTTCTTATAGGCGGCGGGAGGGGACATCTCCCCTTCCCGCCGCCATCCGGTGCTTCTCCGGGCTCTCCCGTGGTCACCAGTCATCTCTATGATCGTCGGAGGCCCGGGCGCGATGTGATGACGTCACGCCCGGGTCCTCAGATGTAAACAAAGCCACCATTGCGGCTTGTAAGTATGAGATCGGTGAAAATTTTTTCACTGATCTCATACTTTCCAGCCTGGAGGAGAGATGTGGGGTCTTATTGACCCAGTATCTCTTAATAAAGAGGACCTGTCACACACATTCCTATTACAAGGGATGTTTACATTCCTTGTAATAGAAATAAAAGTGATCAAAAAAAAAAGAGTGTTAAAAAATAAATAAATAAGTAAAAAAAAAAAAAAATAATAATAAAAAAAATTAAAACGCCCCTGTCCCCGGTAGCTCGCGATCAGAAGCGAACGCACACGTAAGTCCCGCCCACATATGTAAACGCCGTTCAAACCACATATGTGAGGTATCGCCGCGTGCGTTAGAGCGCGATCAACATCTCTAGCACTAGACCTCCTCTGTAACTCTAACCTGGTAACCTGTAAAAAAAATGAAAGCGTCGCCTATGGAGATTTTTAATTACTGAAGTTTGGCGCCATTCCATGAGTGTGCGCAATTTTAAAGCGTGACATGTTAGGTATCTATTTACTCAGCGTAACATCATCTTTCATATTTTACAAAAAAATTGGGCTAACTTTACTGTTTTGTTATTTTTTAATTCATGAAACCATTTTTTTTCCACAAATACCGTGCAAGAAAAAAAGTTGCAATGACCGTCATTTTATTCCCTAGGGTGTCTGCTAAAAAAACATATATAATGTTTGGGGGTTCTGAGTAATTTTCTAGCAAAAGAATGATGATTTGTACATGTAGGAGAGAAGTGCCAGAATAGGCCCGGTATTGATGTGGTAAAAAAAGCCCGGTGTTGAAGTGGTTAATTGAGAACTACAAGTTATCAGCTGCAATGGCTGACAGTAGTTGTAGTTCTCCCATTCATATGACGTGGTCAGGTGGGTGGAGCCCTGCACAGCTGGGTTTTTATTTTACATTATGACATGTTATGTTACCCCCTAAATATGGGTGTAACATGTTACTAAAGGTGAACTTATCCTTAAAATGGCACATTTCTTACATAGAACCAACGCTGTATCCTGGCCTAGGCCAACAAGGCCCAGGCCTAGGGCAGCACTTTGCAGGGGGGCAGCACGGAAAGAGTCCCCGCAATTACACTGTTAGTGTAACGCAAGCTGCTTCTAATTTTGACTGTCCTATCATCCTGGACCACAAACTTTCACTTCCTGCCCTATAGCCAAACCATTCACACACTAGATTGCAGCATGTGTGTGGTCCTACCCAGTAGTGTATTTAGGTTTTGTTCTTCCCTTTAGTAAATCAATTTCTCTAACTACAGGGTTAACACAAAGGGGCTTCCAAAAATAGAGCATACGAAGGGGTAGGGGGCTCGTAAGTGGAAATCTATGAAAATTAAGGGAATCCAATGCCCCCCAGGCCCTAAGAACTAGTGTCCCTACTCGAAAATTTCAGAGCGGGTCTTAAACAGAAAAGGGTGTGGCCTTTACAGAAAAGGGGTGGGTCATATTTAAATTAGGGGGTGCACGAGTTTTGTCAGGCCTAGGGCAGCACAAAACCTAAATACACTACTGTATAGGACTATACATAGAATAAAAAGAGGGATAACTGAAGAGCAAAGGACAGAGGAAATTGATTTCAAAAGAGATAGTCTCTTTAAATAGGGGACAGTTGGGAGCTATGTATTGTATCTTACCAATACTAAACTAAAGTGGCCTTGTCAGTTTCCCAATATAATCTAAATGGTAATTCCCTGCAATAAGGCAAGCCATAGATGATGCAAATTTCTTTCCTGCAACTATGGGTTGCAGGAAAGAAAATCGCTCAATTCCCCAATCAAAAAAGTCAGTGTTGATGGGGGAATCCCCCAACTGTGCTATTGTGTTCTGATGTCGGGGAGCCTTCCCTGCCAGCAGAACACAATGATTACGGCTGGCAGCTATATCCGCCGGCAGTGATCACATGCAGAAAATCTTACAGGCCATTTGTATTGAAGTCAATCAACGGATCGACTTCAGTATACCCAGCCTGCCCATAGACATATTGAATCTGGGTCGGTCCCTGCTGCCGAGATTCTATCTATTTATGGCTGGCTTAACAGAGTTATTATACCCACCTCTTTGGCAGTCTATGTTTTATACCAGAGCTGTAGGCTCCTCCAGACTCTTCAGCATTCTACACTTCTGAGAGTTCCAAATGCCTGCGCCCGCTGCAACGCGCTGATTCCATCCTCCAACCCCTACGTCATTGCTGTGCTACAGGTAGTGACATAGAAGTTGGATCAATGAATCACATACAGCCACCATACAACAGGAGATATAGGTATCTCACACTCCCTGGAAAGCTGAGGAGGCTGCAGCCTTTGAACAGAGCGATGGTAGGAGACCAGGTAAACGGTTGCAAGCCATTTCACACTGCAATAGCAAATTAAATCCACCTACAACAAAACCTTTATTACATTAGAACAGCACAATTTTAACAATAAATGTATTACACCACAAAAGCTTTCTGTGACAGAACTCCCTGATCCTCAATCCTCCTTATTAGGGATGAGCCGAACACCCCCCCCCCCGTTCGGTTTGCACCAGAACCTTCGAACGGACCGAACGTTCGCGCGAACGTTAGAACCCTATTAAATACAATGGACGCGAACGTTCGAAATCTAAAGTGCTAATTATAACGCCTAATATGCATGTTATTGTCCTAAAAAGGGTTTGGGGACACGTATCAATGTAAAAAGAATCTTTTAAAACAGTCGTTTTTTCGGGAGCAGTGATTTTAATGATGCATAAAGTGAAAAAAAAAGTGAAATATTCCTTTAAATATCGTACCTGGGGGGTGTCTAAAGTATGCCTGTGAAGTGCCACGTGTTTCCCGTGTTTAGAACTGTCCCTGTACAAAATGACATTTCTAAAGGAAAAAAAGCCATTTAAAACTGCTTACGGCTTTAATGTAATGTCTGGTCCCGGCAATATGGATGAAAATCATTGAGAAAAATGGCATGGCTACCCCATCACCCACCCCTACCCCAGCCCATTACCAGCCCCTACCCCAGCCCATTACCAGCCCCTTTGGGTCTTGTATGGATATTAAGGGGAACCCTGCACCCAAAATAAAAAAAGGCCCTATATACTCTGAACAGCAGTATACAGGTGGTGCAAACAAGACACGGACTGTAGGTTTGTTCTTAAGTACAATCTGTTTGTAATTTGGAATATGTACATTTTTTAAGTGTAGCTCTAGCCAAAAAATCAATTTTTAAGCTTTTTGGAAAACATAGGGAAGGGTTATCACCCCTGTAACATTTGTTTTGCTGTCTGTGCACCTGTTCAGAATATTTCACCTCACTTTCCATCCCAATGACAAATGTTTTTGGAAAATCTGGGGTTTTTATTGAAACAAGGATTGGTGATAAAGCATTAGTGGAGAAGAGACACCGTTTTCACATATTAACTCTTACAGGAGAGAATTTGCCGTCCTAGGGGTAGATTTCCTCTCACTTCCTGTTAGGTGTTGGTGTTGCCACAACACTGTAAGCCCTCACAGTTACTCTTGGTGGGCGCTGGAACGCCCTGCTGTCAACTATGATATCAGGAATTGTATTTACATGCCACTGTTGAACAGTGGTAGGAAAAATTGGGCCTTTGGTGTTGGTGCTGGTGCCACAACACTGTAAGCCCTCACAGTTACTCTTGGTGGGTGCCGGAATGGGCCCTGCTGTGAATTATTAGAGCAAGAATTGTAATTGCATTCCCCTGTTGAACAGGGGCTGAAAAATTGGGCCTTTGGTGGTGGCGGTGGTGCTGGTGCCACAACACTGTAAGTCCTCACAGTTACTCTTGGTGGGCGCAGGAATGGGCCCAGCTGTGAAATATTAGATCAAGAATTGTAATTACATGCCCCTGTTGAACAGGGGCAGAAAAATTGGGCCTTAGGCACTGGTTCTGGTGCCACAACACTGCAACACCTCACAGATACTGTACTTAGAGCGCAGCAATGAGCCCTGTTGCAAAGTATTGCATCAAAAATTGTAATTACACACCCCTGTTAAACAGGGGCTGAAAAATTGGGCCTTAGCCACTGGTGGCGGTGCCCAGAACCAAAAATGTTCTTTTAAGGTATCAGCATGATTATTGAGGAGGAATAGGATAGTCACTCAGCATAACAGTATAGTCACTCTGCATCAGCATAGGCAGTCTTGAAGGGATCTGACATTTCAAAGAAAATTATTCTGTTACATCAGCATCAGGTGCCTGGTAGCAGGTGGTGATCCAAGACTGATTCATTTTTATGAAGGTCAGTCGATTGACCGAGTCGGTTGACAGGCGCACCCTGTGATCGGTTACAAAGCCTCCAGCAGCACTGAATGTGCGTTCCGAAAGAACGCTGGATGCAGGACAGGCCAGTATCTCAATTGCATACTGTGCAAACTCTGGCCTGTGATCCATCCTCAAGACCCAGTAACCCAGAGGATTTTCGGTGGGAAAGGTGTCCAAGTCTGATCTTGCCCCTAGGTATTCCTGCACCATGTAAACCAGACGCTGGCGATGGTTGCTGGAACCAATCATACCTTGGGGCTGCGGACTAAAAAATTGTCTGAACGCATCGGTCAGACGACCACCTTCTCCACCGCTCCTTCTTTGACTGACCGAAGCCTCAGCAACACGTTGTCCAGGACCAGGAATTTGTAACCTCCCAGTCTCTGGGAACGCGTTGCACAGACCTTTCTGCAAGGCCTCCCGAAGATGCCTTATCCTCTGCTCCCTCTGCGATGGCAAGATAAGGTCTGCAACCTTACCCTTGTAACATGGATCAAGGAGGGTTGCCAGCCAGTAATGATCCCTCTCCTTGATCGCATGAATACGAGGATCCTTACGCAGGCTTTGCAGGATCAGGGAGGCCATGCAGAGTAGGTTTGCTGAGGCATTCGGTGCCGAGTCCTCAGGGTCACTGAGGACGACATGATCCGCAGCCACCTCCTCCCAGCCAGGTACAAGTCCATGGGTGTCTTGGGACTGTAATTGATCCCTTGAAGACTGCTGCTGATGCTGAGTGCTAGTCTCCACCTCCATGCTGACACAAGCCTCCTCGTCCTCCTCCTCCTCCTCCTCCTCCTCCTCTTCCTGTGTGATAGCCGGGCCAGCAGGAACACTGTCTGGATAAAGGGGGCATTGAGAGGTAAGGAAGTCCTCCTCTTCCTGCCTCTGTTCTGCCTCAAGTGCCCTGTCCATTATTCCACGCACCGTGTGCTCCAACAGGTGGACAAGAGGCACAGTGTCACTGATGCATGCACTGTCACTGCACACCATCCTAGTGGCCTCCTCAAATGGTGCCAGGACAGTGCATGCATCCCTGATCATGACCCACTGGCGTGGGGAAAAAAATCCAAGCTCTCCTGACCCTGTCCTGGTACCATATTGCAACAGATACTCATTGATGGCCCTCTGCTGCGTGTGCAGCCGCTGCAGCATGGCCAACGTAGAGTTCCACCTTGTGGGCATGTCACAGATTAGGCGGTTCTTGGGCAGGTTGTAATCCTTTTGCAGCTCAGCCAGCTGAGCACTGGCATTATATGACCGGCAGAAATGCCCACAGAATTTCCTGGCCTGCTTCAGGACCTCCTGTAAGCCTGGGTACCTGCCCAAGAACCGCTGCACCACCAAGTTAAGGACATGAGCCAAACAGGGCACATGGGTCAGTTGTCCCTGTCAGAGGGCGGAGAGGAGGTTGGTGCCAATGTCGGAAACCACCTTTCCTGGCTTAAGCTGGCGTGGCGTCAACCACCTCTGAGCCTGCCCCTGCAGAGCTGACAGAATCTCTGCCCCAGTGTGGCTCCTGTCCCCCAAACACACCAGCTCAAGCACCGCATGGCATCTTTTTGCCTGCGTACTAGTGTAGCCCCTTGAACGCCTACGGAGCACCGCTGGTTCCGAGGACAAATCAGCACAGGAAGAGGCCATGGAGGAAGAAGAAGAGGAGGGGGTGGAGGAGAGAGGTGTGCCAGAATCACCAGTATTAACATTTTGGAGGCGTGGTGGCGGAACAACCTCCAACACTACTGCACCTTGTCCTGCATCTTACCCAATCTGCCAGCAGAGTCACCCAATGCGCCGTTAAGATAGGTAACATCCCTGTCCATGCCTGCTGGACCATGAGTCAGCGGTAATCTGCACCTTACCGCTGACCGCTCTGTCCAGCGAGGCCAAGACATTGCCTTCCACATGCCGGTAGAGAGCCGGAATCGCCTTCCGTGAGAAAAAGTGGCGTTTGGGAACCTGCCACTGAGGAACCGCACATTCCACAAACTCACGGAAGGGGGCAGAGTCTACCAACTGAAAAGGCAGCAGTTAAAGTGCTAGCAATTTAGCCAAGCTAGCATTCAACCGTTGGGCATGTGGATGGCTGGGAGCGAACTTCTTGCAGCAGTGCAGCAGCTGGGGCAGGGAAATTTGCCTGGTACAATCGGACGTCGGTGTACCGATAGCAGATTGCCCGCAAGTACTTGGCTGTGACACACCTAATTCTACACCTTCATTCCTCTCAGTGCAGGTTTCAGAGAGGACTGAAGGTATAGTGTGGTTGGAGATCCCAGCTGATGAGGAGCAAGGAGAGGTCCGCCTTGTTCTTTGGTGTGGGTCTTTTAGGTGTGCTTGCCAACGGACTGCATGGCAGGTCGACATATGTCTGGTCAAGCACGTGGTGCCCAAGCGGCTGATGTTTTGGCCATGCGAGATACGCTTTAGACATATGTTGCAAATGGTAATGGTGCGATCTGTTGCACACGTCTGAAAAAAGGCCCACACCAAAGAACTTTTGGAATAACGCGCAGAGACAGCAGCGCCCTGCACATGCGGAGCTCTGCGGTGTGATGCAGTCGGAGTGCTGCCCTTAAGCTGGCCCCTGGAGGGCATCCTGCCTCGTGGGAGATGTGCCTCCTCCTCCTGCTCTTCCTCCTCCTCTCTCCTATCAGGCACCCATGTGGAGTCAGTGACCTCATCCTCCCCTCCCTCCTCATCACTGGAGCCAATCTGGTAGTATGCTGCAGCTGGGGGAACATGACTGCCAGATAGCTGACCTTGTTGGGCACCCCCTCTCTCTGGGCTCACATTACTACCCCCTCTCTGAGCTCACGTTACTGCCTTCCTCCAGCTGTGTTCCATCATCGGAGCCTTCAAAACGCTGGGCATCCTCCTGGAGCATGTACCCAACACTGTGGTCAAACAGTTCGGGGGACTTCTCAGGAGGACATGGTGGGGCTAGGGAAGGAGTGACTGATGCCATTGACCTGAGGTAAAAGGCCACTTTGGCAGCTGCTTTGCCAGACAAAGTACCCTGAGCCTGGGTGAGAGAGGAGGAGGAGGACGGCTTGGTCATCCACTCTACCAAGTCTTCGGCATGTTGCAGCTCAACATGGCCAGCTGCGGAAAAGAAGGACAAGCGTTTCCCACGGCCACGTGCTGATGAGAATGCACTGTGTCCATGACCAGCATCATTGTTGCCTCTAGACACAGAGCCTGCTTGCCCTCTTTTATTGCCTCGTGACTGTCTGTCTCTCATTGTTTGCCTTCCAGACATACTAATGGCCTGCTGTGGTGATAGTATGGGAAAAGCAGCAATTGTTTTCAGTTAGTTTTAGGTGAAAACTGTGCAGAGGACACAGTACACTGAAAATACTTGCAGCTCTCTGTGGTTTTATTATGAGAACACCACTATAATAGTATTAGTCACTAACTGTATCCAGGTGAGCTTTAGGTGGATGCTATGCAAAGCACACAGTAGTACACTAAGTGAAACACTGACTGTCTGCAGCTAGCACAATCACCGGCCTGCCTGTCACAGGATAGAGAATAACTGTATCCAGGTGAGCTTTAGGTGATCGCTATGCAAAGCACACAGTAGTACACTAAGTGAAACACTGACTGTCTGCAGCTAGCACAATCACCGGCCTGCTTGTCATAGTATAGAGAATAACTGTATCCGGGTGAGCTTTAGGTGAATGCTATGCAAAGCACACAGTAGTACACCAAGTGAAACACTGACTGTCTGCAGCTAGCACAATTACCGGCCTGCCTGTCACAGTATAGAGAATAACTGTATCCAGGTGAGCTTTAGGTGATCGCTATGCAAAGCACACAGTAGTACACTAAGTGAAACACTGACTGTCTGCAGCTAGCACAATCACCTGCTTGCCTGTCACAGTATAGAGACTAACAGGAACGGATCTAACTAAACTCAATACAGTGTATAAATATATATACAACACCTAGGATGCATACTGTATATATCCTCTACACACTGTAACAGCAGCTAACTGACTCGCCTGCCTGCTCTATCTAACTCAATATAAATGACACTGTCTATCTCTCTGAAACTGCCTCTTTCACAAACGCCAACACACTACACAAGGCCGACTTCCAGGCGGCCTTATATAGTGTGGGGCGTTTACTAAACCCCCTGAGCCATAATTGACCAAAGCCACCCTGGCTTTGGCCAATTACGGCTCTCCGTTTTTTCCGTGCTGTGATTGGCCAAGCATGCGGGTCATAGTGCATGCTTGGCCAATCATCAGCCAGCAATGCACTGCGATGCTGCAGTGAATTATGGGCCGTGACGTGCAACACGAATTTGGCACGAACGGACCATAACGTTCGTTCTTCGTCGAACGTCCAACAGCCGATGTTCGAGTCAAACGTGTGTTCGACGCAAACACGAAGCTCATCCCTACTCCTTATATTATTATATAATGTGCCATAATCAATTCTATGTGGCACATTTTATAATCACAATTGCTGTTTAAGACTGGATTGTGCTTACAGAATGTGTCGAGATTTCAGGTGATCAATTGAATTCAATTAAACAATCAATTAAGCAAATTTTCTGGTCACATGGTCCAAAAGGAGATAGTATTTAAGCATTATTAATTTCTGTCATTATTAGCTATGACTAAGCACTGTTTGTTAGTGTGAAACGCGTCAGTTCTGTCCGTTCTGTTCTGCTGTGGCATGTATTTTTGATGTCCATTTTTGAATAAAAGGCAAAAACTTTTTTGGAGTGCGGCTGTCCAGAATTTCTTCCCATTTTTGCATTGTTACATGCATTGCCAGCACCTGGGGCTTCTAATCTGGAGGAAAGGCTTTTACTTTTGCTTGAACTTCCTGGAGTGGTGATATCCCTTTCTCAAGACAGATGCTGTTGGCACTTTTGGTCCACCACTGTACTGCCACTTTGCTGTTACAACTTGTGAGTGCTGCTGTTCGGGTTGCCTTCCGGCCTGTCCTGTTTTTTCTTTATTTGCTGGACTTTTGTTACAATATATTCTTGTTATTGCACCTGGACTCTGTGTTTTCTGCCACTGCATCACGCTGTACCTTCCCACATGTAATCCCTAAACTGACCCTATTGTGAAGCTACCAGTCCCCCTGCTAAGAGTCACCTCATATTCAGTCACTACTGGCCCACTTCAAATTCATTCTGCAAAGTGACCCCCTGTACACTTGTGGTTACTATAAAAAAGCCCATTGTGTTGTAGGTCAGTGCAAATGCCCTCTTTACCTGGTGTTCCATGTAAAATCCACCTTTGAAGCAGTGGTCAGTGTATGTGTCTATTTAAATTGGTGGTTAGTGGAAGAATGACCCTCCCCCCCCCCCACACACACATTGGTGGTCAATAAGAGAGGTGCCCCCTTCCAATGGTAGTTAGTGGTAAAAGTGCCCCTTATACTGATGTTCTGTGGGAGAAGTAATGCACCTTTGGTTGAAGAGCCTTCTGGGCTACTACAGTAAAACCTTGGTTTGAGAGTAACTTGGTTTGGGAGCGTTTTGCAAGACAAGCAAAATTTTAAAATACGTTTTGACTTGATATACAAGCGATGTCTTGATATAAGAGTAGTATCATGTCACAACTGAATATAAAAGAGAAGAGAGACGCCTCTAAGTGTAACAATATGGTTACATTTAATGAAGGTACAACATTTAGCAATTCACATGGTTGATGATTGAAACAGGCACATCTAAGTATGCAGACATCCGGGGGAAAGATGTCCACATAGACCATCCTCCGCACCGCCATCAACATCATCCCTTCCACACTGCGTTCCACTAGTGGTTCAAGCCTCACTTTCTAAACGCTCTACTGCAGGGTAGTCTTTCCGGTCACAATGGCAGACTAACAGCGGTTAGAGCCTGCGGTGCGGAGGATGGTCTATGTGGACAGCTTTACCCCGGATGTCTGCATACTTAGATGTGCCTGTTTTAATCATCAACCATGTGAGTTGCTAAATGTTGTACCTTCCTTAAATGTAACCATATTGCTACACTTAGAGGCGCCTCTCTTCTCTTTTATACTCTGTAGTTCCTGCTGGATTTTGCTTCTAATCCCCTTGTGGAGGCTGCAATTTGTGGATGGACATTTTATGGTTACACAATCTATTACATTGCTATAATCTTTTTATATGAACTATAAACTGAAGGATTTATGAATAAATGATTGTGGAACTAATCGCCTGAGTTTCCATTATTTCTTATGGGGAAATTTGCTTTGATATAAGAGTGCTTTGGATTACAAGCATGTTTCCAGGACAAATTATGCTCGCAATCCAAGGTTGTACTGTATTTACCTGTAAAGAAAATAGATCCACCATTGATAATTACCTGTGCTTATTATTTTTTACATGTGGCGTTAGCCATTTAGCTACTTGCGGGTCACCTGCCTGCAATGTACTGCAGACGCACGGTCCATACAGGCAAAGCAACGTACTGGTACACTGCTGCCTGTTTCTGGGATTCTGTAATTGTACACAGTGGGAGTCTGTTAGCAGGTTCCCGCCAGTGATTCATGGCCAGGACCTGCTGATTGACCAATCACAGCCCCTATTATGACAATGAACACAAGGCTTTGTACAGAGGGAACGATCGCTCTGTTTTTAATACCTGCATAGCAGGGATATAAAACAAAGATGTCTTTAGTAAAAAGCAGCATACATTACACAAATTAACATATGTTAGGCACACATTTAACCCCTTTATCGCCCTAGATCTTAACCCCTTCTCTGCCAGTATCATTAATACAGTGACAGTATTATCACTGTATTAGTGTCACTGGTGATATCAGTGGCAGTTAGTCAGTTCCCACTTTGCATCAATTAGTGTTAGATTGCCCACCGCACTATCATCGCAGTCCCATCATAAGTCGCTGATCACCGCCATTAGTAGTATACAAAAAAATTCCAGTATATACAGTGCCTTGAAAAAGTATTAAACAACCCCTTGAAATTTTCCACATTTTGTCATGTTACAACTAAAAACATAAATATATTTTATTGGTGTAGCGATACCCTCAGCTTAAGCGGGCCGCAAGGTTTAATTTGGGCCCTGAGTACAGCTCTCCAACCCACCGGCAATCGGCTCTACCCACTCTGGCACAGCTAGTGATAGAGGGATAGGACCGCGTGACCGCAACTGTTGGTGACGCAGTCCTATAACAAACATACACAGAATATACTTTAAAACTCCTATTAAAGTAAGCGGAACTGACACCAAATGTACTTTACCCAGATATTTTACTGAGGCTAATGGGCAAGTAATAAACAACAGTATAACAAGTTGCAGATCCCTGCAATAAACAGTAATAAAGATAAACAGAGTAATCAGAATAATAAAGTATTGCTATGCAACTCTAGCGCTGCCCTTTTACAGCTACTTCCCCTCATGGGTAGACTAACACCCAGCAATGTCTACCTATGCAGTCAGGCCTGACTGATCTAAATGGAAGTTCAATGAAACAATATTCACTAGCAATCTTTTCGGTGGTGCACTTGAAGAACAACTTTGTA
The DNA here is from genome assembly GCA_029206835.1 of Rana muscosa. Taxonomy (NCBI): domain Eukaryota; kingdom Metazoa; phylum Chordata; class Amphibia; order Anura; family Ranidae; genus Rana; species Rana muscosa. Next base: position 234,017,836 of record CM055127.1, on the reverse strand, counting down.
ATCCCAACGAATAGTAAAGATAAAGGATCTGTCTTTAAACAGCTCTCACCACCGGGACAAGTCCAAGTCCATTTCCTCCATCGATTCGTCTAGGAACAGGAATCCACCGACATCCAAGTCTTCAATCCTTCTGGTGTACTGCAGCAAGGAGGATTAGATGTCTCTAAGGCTCTGCTAGGCTGGCAGAGGGCTCTTTGGAAAGGAGCACACGGCCCAGGCTTCAGGCCTTGTGCACACAGCAGTTCAGCACAGAGATCCTCTTGCTAGGAGAGGGGTGTCCAAAGAGACCGACCAAAACTCCGCCTCCCCTTTATAAAGTCTGCCCCAGCAGTCTCTGTTCTGGAGCAATGCACCCTGGGTGCTGCAAGATGTACTGGGAGATGTAGTCTCTCTCTCCTCTGCTTTCACTTCCATAATGTCTCTTTACTTCCTCCCGACTCACCTCTCACCTGGAACTTCTTGTCTCTCTGCATTAAAGGGGAACACCCCGCTACACACTCCCCCCACTAAAACTCTTTGGTCCCCAAAGATAAACAATTCAACAACAATTCTGAACCAATTTACTGAATGCGGAGTATTATGTTGGTACAGGGAATTTCCACCAAAACTCAGAGGTGGGGTTCCCTATACCACAGGTCACACTAGTATGGGTGGCCTGTCTAACTGTGCCAGAGAGTGAGCTGGGGTTGCCTTCCACCAAATGAATAGTGGAAGGATCTGAGCACTTAGTACTTCTTCTGGCAGTGGCAACAGAGTCCTCTGAACTTTTTCCCAATTGAGGGTAGGTTAATCTCCTGGGAGGCCTCACGACTCTGTAAGTTCTTTGCTCCCTTGGGACTTCAGGCTCAGGTACCACAGGCTCTGCGTCAGGAACACTTTCTGACACCATCACTGATTCTGGGGCCTCTTCCTCCTCTGCTTCTGAGTAAAAGCCCGGAATATCTTCCCAGCATTCAGGCACATCACTGGATGGAATGAACTCTGTAGCCTCTGGGTTCAGGGTCCCATCCTGTGTATCTTCAGTGGGTGGAAGGTCTATGGCGGAACTCCCTGGAGTTGAGGAGGGCCATAGCCACTCAAGTTCTCCCCTCCCATCTTCACTTGGTTGGGAAACCTGTCCATCCCTAGCTCGGAGGGTCTGAGACCGAGTGTTGGGTCTGGGGGTATCCAAGATGGAAACAGATTCCGACAGGTTCTTCACTGAAGGTATCCTGACTGCCTCTTTAAGTGGGAGCAAGTGATTTCTGTGCCAGGTTTTCAAGGGTCCCACTCTCCCCTCTGGCTTTAACTTATACACCGGTAGTCCAGGAAGTTTTCTACAAATGACATAAGGCTCGGACCTCCATCTATCAGCAAGTTTATGCTTCCCTGGGATCCCTAGGTTGCGTAGCAGCACACGGTCTCCAGGCTGCAGGTCTTGCACTCGAACCTTCAGGTCAAAGTTCCTTTTATTTCTGACTCCTCTCCGGTCTGAGGTCGCTTGGGCTTGTTCATAGGCCGCTTTCAGTTTATGCCTAAGTCGGTCCACATATCCTTTGTGGGAGGTAGCAGAGGTATAGTCTAGGGAAATGCCAAAGGCCAGATCCACTGGCAATCTTGCTTCTCTCCCAAACATGAGGCGGTAGGGAGAGTAACCCGTCACATCACTGGTGGTGCAATTGTAGGCATGCACCAAAGTGGATATGTGTTGACTCCAATGCTGCTTCTTCTCTGTCTCCAGAGTCCCCAGCATGTTTAACAAAGTCCGATTAAACCTCTCAGGCTGGGCATCTCCTTGTGGATGATAAGGGGTAGTCCTGGTCTTTTCCACTCCCAGGGAGTCCAGTAGGTTCCGGATCAGGCGACTCTCAAAGTCCCTTCCTTGGTCGGAGTGGATTCTCTGTGGTAATCCATAGTGGACGAAGTATTTTTCTAGAAGCACCTTAGCTACAGTGGAAGCCTTCTGGTCTCTGGTGGGGAACGCCTGTGCATAACGGGTGAAATGATCGGTTACCACCAGAACATTTCCCAATCCACTCAAATCGGGTTCGAGGCAGAGAAAGTCAATGCATACCAGATCCATTGGGCCTTGACTCTGTAGGTGGCCCATTGGGGCAGCTTGATGGGGTAGAGTCTTCCTCTGGATGCATCGCGCACAGGAGTGGCAATATTCCTCCACTTCAGCCCTCATACAGGGCCAATAGAACCGGCTTCTGACAAGTTGGAAGGTTCTTTCAGCTCCCAGGTGACCATGCTGGTCATGTAAAGCAACCAGCACAGTCTCTCGGTGCTTCTCTGGAAGAAACAACTGCCATTTATCCTCGGAGTCATCAGAGGGGCCCCTTCGGTAGACCACTCCCTGATGGACCTGTAGCTTGTCTAGCTCCCTCCATAGCAGACGAGCCTCCTTGGAGGGGTGATGTCGAAGTTTCTCTGGACTCTTGTTTTCCAATGCTTCAAAGACCAATCTCCCTATGGGGTCTTCCAATTGGTCGCACCTCAGTTCCTTCTTAGACAGCTTTGACAAGCCTTCCTCTTCAAGTTGAGCCACCCCACAGTAGTGTTTTGGAACTCCCACCGTGGTAACTCCTATTTCCTCTGCTCTGGAGCCTCCTCGGGCTTGGAATTCAGCTCCTTGACAAAGGGCCCGCACCCCGTCCGGTGCTACCTGAGTCCAGTCCTCCCAGTCATCAGCCATGGCATGAGATCTTCGGGACAGGGCATCTGCATCCCTATTTCCAGCCCCTGGTCTGTACTTCAGACTGAAGTTGAACCCAGATAATGCAGCTAGCCACCTGTGTCCTGTGGCATCCAGCTTGGCAGTGGTGAACAGGTAGGTCAGGGGGTTGTTATCTGTTTTCACTGTAAACTCCGCTCCATAAAGGTAGTCTTAGTTTGTCCACAACTGCCCATTTGAGGGCCAAGAACTCCAACTTATGGGTGGGGTAGTTTTTCTCTGAGGGGGTCAGACTTCGACTCACATAAGCCACTGGTCGCATTTGCTCTTCATGCTCCTGATAGAGCACTCCCCCTAGGCCTTCATGACTAGCATCAACATGTAACTCGTAGGGTCTGGTGGGATCAGCATAGGCCAATACTGGGGCTGTGGTGAGGCTCCTCTTCAAGGTTCTGAAGGCCTCTTCACACCTGGGGGTCCATTGATCTTGAACCGACTCCCCGGGTCTTCTAGGGCCCAAGCCATCCTCTTCCCCTTCAGTCCGGAGCAGTTCATTTAAAGGCTTGGCAATACGGGCAAACCCGTCCACAAACCTCCTATAATAGGAGCAGAACCCCAGGAAAGATCTAAGTTCGGTGACTGTTGTGGGTCTTGGCCAGGAGGTAACCGCCTCCAACTTCTCAGGATCAGTCGCCACCCCTTTTTCAGACACTACGTGTCCCAGATAATTCACCGAAGACTGGTAGAACCGACACTTCTCGGGGGAAAGCTTCAACCCCTCTTCACTAAGTCTCTTCAACACTTTCTCCAATCGGGCCTCATGTTCCTCCAGAGTTCTCCCGAAAACAATGACATCGTCCAGGTACACTAGGACTTCTATGAGGTTCATGTCTCCAACAGTCTTCTCCATGAGTCGTTGGAAAGTAGCTGGGGCTCCAGATAGGCCCTGGGGCATTCTGTTAAACTCAAAGAATCCCACAGGAGTTATGAAAGCGGTCTTTTCCCTATCCTCTGGGTGCATGGGAATTTGATAGTACCCGCTCTTGAGGTCCATCACGCTGAACCACTTCGCTCCAGACAAACTCTGTAAGGCGTCCTCTATCCTTGGCGTGGTGTACTGATCAGGGGTGGTCCTCCTGTTGAGAGTTCTGTAGTCAATGCAGAGCCTCAGCGACCCATTCTTCTTCCTGACCACCACTATTGGAGAGGCATAAGGGCTTCGGGACTCTCGAATCACCCCAGTCTTTTTCAGTTCTGCAAGCTGTTCTCTCAGATCCTCCAGATCTGCCAGCGGAACCCGCCTGACTCTTTCCCTGAACGGTTTGTCTTCTTGCAGGCGGATGCGGTGGGTAGCACTCCTCGCACGCCCCACATCGAATTCATCTTTTGAGAAAATCTTCTCCCATCTAGTCAGCTGGGCCTTGGCTCTCTCCTTCCAGGCCCCAGGTAAGTTCGGGTTTTCAATGGAAAGTTTTTCCCACACATCTCCTTCTTCACCCGCTTGCTTCACTTCTGACCAGCTGACTGGGACAGCAGGACTCACCTGTCCCAACAACATCCGGGCAGGTATCTCTATGGCCCTTCCTGTAGAGTTCCTTACACTCACCGGGACTCTTCCCCTGGCTTTCTTCAAGGCCTTGATTGGAATCACTTCCGGTATCACTTCCAGGCCTGAGTGATCTTCCCTTGGGTCGGATTCCAGCATGACAAAGGGGCCAGGCTGCTCCCAGGTGAGCTTCACAGTGGCCTTGAGGCAAGCCACCTGTCCGGGCTGCAGCACCACTCCTTCTCTCCCCAGTCTCCACACCTTCCCTATCCCCTCTCCTGGGGTCTTCTGCTCCAACACTAACCGTTGGTAGGCTGTCTTCAGCATGGGATGGATGTTTGGATCTTGATGGCTCCTCCTCTTCACCAGGGGGGTCAGAAGTCTTCTCACTAGATCCGTATTGGTGCCTATGATGAGGGACATCTGGTTGGCCCCGGGTGGTCTAGGACACACAACCGCCAGGGTGTCGAATACTTCTGTCTTCCCAGCCACAGAGGGGTCGAATGTCAGCTTTATGGGTAGATAACCATCATAAGGGAAACTCTGCGTTCCCAGGCCCCATATCTCCAGCTCTTCTATCTTCCGTATAGGCAAATGGCTTAAGTGCCTATCATAGAAGTCTCTATACAATAAAGTCACTTGAGCTCCAGTATCCAGAAGGGCCTTTGTATATACTCCTTCCACCTGGATAGATACCGTGGGGGACGGGCCGACCAATTCTTCTGGGTACGGCCGGGTTGAGGTCACTCTCTTCTGAGAACTTGTCTTCATCCAGTTGGTTTTTGACTTTGTTCTCCCCTGAGCCTGGTATGCATTGACCCTCGCCACCCTAATGGGGTTACAAACCCGCTGAGGGATGTTATTGTCTCTTGGTTGTAGGCATTCCTTCTTGGGAGTGCTAAATTTCTTCTGAGGGGTCTTGTCCCCTCTCTCTGGTGTGTATCTTGGTTGAGAGACCCTAAATTCCTTCTCAGGGGTCGTGTTTTCTCTCTTCCTCTCCCTTCTATTCAGTTTGGAGCTCACTGAAAGAGATGGGCACCCGGTTGACTCCCTCACCGGGGCCCTCTGGCGTTTCCCGCCGGCTGGCGATTATCCATTTTCTTCTTCTTAGGACTGGAACACCTACTGGCAAAGTGGCCACTGCCTCCGCAGTTGTAGCATAACCTCTCTTCTCGGTCCCGAGTGGGACTCGGTATTGACGTATCTGGGAACAACTCCTTTCTGGGGCTTGGTTTCTCTGCTCCACCTTGACCTTTCGCCATTATAGCAGTCATCATCTCCATCATCTGGGACATCTGCAACTTCAAAGTGTCCACCTCCGCTCCCCTATCGGGAGTCATGGCCGGTGTAACTATTGCTACCGGCTGTTTGACGGGCTCTATCAGGCGTTCTTTTTTTTTTTCTTCCAATATAGCCTCTTCCTCTCTAATCATTCGGATGAGGTCAGGGTACTCCAGATTCCTCCCATCCTGCCGGGCACGCAGTGTCCATGCAATTAGATCCATGGGTTGAGCTCCCCTCACTACCTGTTGAGTAGTGATGAGCCGAACACCCCCGGGTTCGGTTCGCACCAGAACCCGCGAACGGACCGAAAGTTCGAACGAACATTAGAACCCTATTAAATACAATGGATGCGAACGTTCGAATTCTAAAGTGCTAATTATAACAACTATTATGCATGTTATTGTCATAAATAGGGTTTGGGAACCCGGGTTGTGCACCAGGGGACATGTATCAATGCAAAAAGAAGTTTTAAAAACGGTCGTTTTTCGGGAGCAGTCATTTTAATGATGCATAAAGTGAAAAAAAAAAAGTCAAATATTCCTTTAATCGTACCTGGGGGGTGTCTAAAGTATGCCTGTGAAGTGCCACGTGTTTCCCGTGTTTAGAACTGTCCCTGCACAAAATGACACTTCTAAAGGAAAAAAAAGCCATTTAAAACTGCTTGCGGCTTTAATGTAATGTCTGGTCCCGGTAATATGGATGAAATTCTTTAAGAAAAATGGCATAGCTACCCCATGACCCCCCCCCCCCCTACCCCAGCCCATTACCAGCCCCTTTGGGTCTTGTATGGATATTAAGGGGAACCCCGCACATAAAATAAAAAAGGCCCTATATACTCTGAACAGCCGTATACAGGCGGTGCATACAAGACAGGGACTGTAGGTTTGTTCTTATGTAGAATGTGTTTGTAATTTTGAACAGGTACATTGTTGAAGTGTAGCTCCAGCCCAAAAATCTATTTTTAAACTTTTTGGGAAACATAGGTAAGGGTTATCACCCCTGTAACATTTGTTTTGCTGTCTGTGCCCCTGTTCAGAACATTTCACCTCACTTTCCGTCCCAATGACAACTGTTTTTGAAATGTGGTGTTTTCCTTGAAACAAGGATTGCTGATAAAGCATCAGTACAGATGAGACCCCTTTCTCCCATATTTATTCTTACAGGAGAGAATTTTCCTTTCTAGGGGTAGATTTCCTCTCACTTCCTGTTGTCTTCTTTCGTTTGCAAGTAGGAGTCGTTTGTAAGTTGGATGTTTGAAAGTAGGGACCTGCCGTATATACTCTGCAGAAATAGGCCCCTTAGTTGTTGGTGTTGGCACAACACTGTAAGCACTCAGTTACTCTTGGTTGGTGCTGGAACGCCCTGCTGTCAACTATTATATCAGGAATTTTAATTACATATAATTGTTGAACAGTGGTAGTAAAAATTGGGGCTTTGATGGTGGTGCTGGTGCCACAACACTGTAAGCCCTGACAGTTACTCTTGGTGGGTGCAGCAATGGGCCCTGCTGTGAATTATTAGATCAAGAATTGTAATTACATGGCCCTTTTGAACAGGGGCTGAAAAATTGGGCCTTTCGTGGTGGTGGTGGTGGTGGCGTTGCCACAAGACTGTAAGCCCTCAGAGTTACTCTTGGTGGGTGCAGCAATGGACCCTGCTGTGAATTATTAGATCAAGAATTGTAATTGCATGCCCCTGTTGAACAGGGGCTGAAAAATTGGGCCTTAGGCACTGGTGGCACAACACTACAACCCCTCACAGATACTGTACTTGGAGCACAGCAATGAGCCCTGTTGCAAAGTATTGCTTCAAAAATTGTAATGACACGCCCCTGTTAAACAGGGGCTGAAAAATTGGGCCTTAGGCACTGGTGCCACAACACTCCAACCCCTCACAGATACTGTACTTGGAGCACAGCAATGAGCCCTATGGCAAATTATTGCTAAAAAAATTGTAATTACACGCCCCTGTAAAACAGGGGCTGAAAAATTGGGCCTTAGCCACTGGTGGCGGCACCCATAAACAAAAATGATCTTCCAAGCTATCATCATCAATCGTATCATTGAGGACTCGGAGGAGGAGGATAGCCAGTCAACATAACAGCACAGGCACTCAGCATCAGCATCAGTCTTGAAGGGATGTGACATGTTAAAATCAATTAGTCTGTTATATCAGCATCAGGTGTGTGGTAGCTGGTGGTGATCCAAGACTGGTTCATCTTGATGAAAGTCAGTCGATCAACCGAGTCGGTGGACAGGCGCACCCTGTGATCCGTGACAAATCCTCCAGCAGCACTGAATGTGCGTTCCGAAAGAACGCTGGATGCAGGACAGGCCAGTAGCTCAATTGCATACTGTGCAAGCTCTGGCCAGTGATCCATCCTCAAGACCCAGTAAGCCAGAGGATTTTCGGTGGGAAAGGTGTCCAAGTCTGACCTTGCCCCTAGATATTCCTGCACCATGTTTATCAGACGCTGGCGATGGTTGCTGGAACCGATCATACCTTGGGGCTGCGGACTAAAGAATTGTCTGAACGCATCGGTCAGACGGCCACCTTCCCCACCGCTCCTTCTTTGACTGGCCGAAGCCTCAGCAACTCGTTGTCCAGGACCAGGAGTTTGTAACCTCCCAGTCTCTGGGAACGCGTTGCACAGACCTTTCTGCAAGGCCTCCCGGAGTTGTCTCATCCTCTGCTCCCTCTGCGACGGTAACATAAGGTCCGCAACCTTACCCTTGTACCGTGGATCAAGGAGAGTGGCCAGCCAGTAATGGTCCCTCTCCTTGATCCGAAGAATACGAGGATCCTTCCGCAGACTTTGCAGGATCAGGGAGGCCATGCAGCGTAGGTTTGCTGAGGCATTCGCTCCGGAGTCCTCTGGGTCACTAAGGACGACATGATCCGCAGCCACCTCCTCCCAGCCACGTACAAGTCCACTGGTTTCTTGGGACTGTAAATCATCCCTAAAAGACTGCTGCTGATGATGCTGAGTGCCAGCCTCCACCTCCATGCTGACACAATCCTCCTCCTCCTCCTCCTCCTCCTCCTCCTCTTCCTGTGCGATGGGTGGGACAGAAGGAACACTGTCTGGGTAAAGGGGGCCTTGAGAGGCAAGGAAGTCCTCCTCTTCCTGCCTCTGTTCTGCCTCAAGTGCCCTGTCCATTATTCCACGCAGCGTGTGCTCCAACAGGTGGACAAGAGGTACAGTGTCACTGATGCATGCACTGTCACTGCTCACCATCCTCGTGGCCTCCTCAAATGGTGCCAGGACAGTGCATGCATCCCTGATCATGCCCCACTGGCGTGGAGAAAAAAAACCAAGCTCCCCTGACCCTGTCCTGGTGCCGTAGTCGCACAGGTACTCATTGATGGCCCTCTGCTGCGTGTGCAGCCGCTGCAGCATGGCCAACGTTGAGTTCCACCTGGTGGGCATGTCACATATAAGGCGGTTCTTGGGCAGGTTCAACTCCTTTTGCAGCTCAGCCAGGCGAGCACTGGCATTATAAGATCTGCGGAAATGCACACAGACTTTCCTGGCCTGCCTCAGGACATCCTGTAAGCCCGGGTACCTGCCCAAGAACCGCTGCACCACCAGGTTAAGGACGTGAGCCACACAGGGCACATGGGTCAGTTGTCCCTGTCGGAGGGCGGAGAGGAGGTTGGTGCCATTGTCGCAAACCACCATTCCTGGCTTAAGCTGGCGTGGCGTCAACCACCTCTCGGCCTGGCCCTGCAGAGCAGACAGGACCTCTGCCCCAGTGTGGCTTCTGTCCCCCAAACACACCAGCGCAAGCACGGCATGGCATCTTTTTGCCTGCGTACTTGCGTAGCCCCGTGAACGGCTACGGAGCACCGCTGGTTCATAGGACAAACCACAGGAAGAGGCCATGGAGGAAGAAGAAGAGGAGGGGGGTGGAGGAGAGAGGTGTGTCACAACCAGTAGTAGCATTTTGGAGGCGTGGCGGTGGGACAACCTCCAACACTACTGCACCTTGTCCTGCATCCTTCCCAGCTGCCAAAAGAGTGACCCAATGGGCCGTGAAAGAAAGGTAACGTCCCTGTCCATGCCTGCTGGACCATGAGTCAGCGGTAATATGCACCTTACCGCTGACCGCCCTGTCCAGCGAGGCCAAGACATTGCCTTCCACATGCCGGTAGAGAGCCGGAATAGCCTTCCGTGAGAAAAAGTGGCGTTTGGGAACCTGCCACTGAGGAACCGCACATTGCACAAACTCACGGAAGGGGGCCGAGTCTACCAACTGAAAAGGCAGCAGTTGAAGCGCTAGCAATTTAGCCAAGCTAGCATTCAACCGCTGGGCATGTGGATGGCTGGGAGTGAACTTCTTTCGACGGTCCAGCAGCTGGGGCAGGGAAATTTGCCTGCTAGAATCGGACGTCGGTGTACTGCTAGCAGAGTGGCCGCAAGTACTTGGCTGTGACACACCTAATTCTACACCTTCATTCCTCTCAGTGCATGTTTCAGAGAGGACTGAAGTTATAGTGGGGTTGGAGATCCCAGCTGATGCGGTGCAAGGAGAGGTCCGCTTTGTTCTTTGGTGTGGGTCTTTGAGGTAGGCTTGCCAACGAGCTGCATGGCAGGTCAACATATGTCTGGTCAGGCATGTGGTACCCAAGCGGCTGATGTTTTGGCCACGCGATATACGCTTGAGACATATGTTGCAAACAGCAGCTGTGCGATCTGATGCACTAGCCTCAAAAAAGGCCCACACCAAAGAACTTTTTGAATGACGGGCAGAGGCAGCGCCCTGCACAGGCGGAGCTCTGCGGTGTGATTCCGTCGGTGTACTGCCCTTACGCTGGCCACCAAAGGGCATCCTGCCTCGTTGGAGATGTGCCTCCTCCTCATCCTCCTCCTCCTCCTCTCTCCTATTAGGCACCCACGTGGAGTCAGTGACCTCATCATCCCCTCCCTCCTCATCACTGGAGCCAATCTGGCAGTATGCTGCAGCTGCTGGAACATGACTGCCAGATTGGTGTCCTTCTTGAGCATCCCCTCTGTCTGCTCTCACGCTACTGCCTTCCTCTAGCTGGGTTTCATCATCAGACCCTTCGAAACGCTGGGCATCCTCCTGGAGCATGTACCCAACACTGTGCTGAAACAGTTCGGGGGACTCCTCAGGAGGAGGACATGGTGGGTCTAGGGAAGGAGTGACTGATGATTTGTCTGACATTGATACCAGGGAAGACGACGCTTTGGCAGCTGCTTTTCCAGTACCCTGAGCCTGGGTGAGAGAGGATGAGGAGGAGGAGGAGGGCTTGGTCATCCACTCTACCAAGTCTTCGGCATGATGTGGCTCAACATGTCCAGCTGCCGAAAAGAAGGACAAGCGTGTCCCATGGCCATGTGCTGATGACAGTGCACCGCGTCCACGACCAGCACTGTTGCCCCCAGACACAGAGCCTGCTTGCCCTCTTTTATTGCCTCCTGACTGTCTGCCTCTCCTTGTTTGCCTTCCAGACATTCTAATAGATGGCCTGCAGGGAGATGGGAAAAAAGCAATAAGGGCTACCTTCAGGTGTCCTTCTCTGTCCCTTGAAACAAGGACTTTCACAGTGAAAGAAACTGACACTCTCCCTACCTACAGTTTTCTGTCCCTAGAATAAATGTTTTTTTTAAGCACAATATAGCACAAGGACAATTCACTCACTGTCCTTACAGGTCCCTGGAAACAAGGACTTGCAGAGTGAAAGAAAAAAAACACTCTCCCTACCTACAGTTTTCTGTCCCTAGAAAAAATGTTTTTTTTAATCACAATATAGCACAAGAACAATTCACTCACTGTCCTTACAGGTCCCTGGAAACAAGGACTTGCAGAGTGAAATAAACTGACACTCTCCCTACCTACAGTTTTCTGTCCCTAGAATAAATGTTTTTTTTAAGCACAATATAGCACAAGGACAATTCACTCACTGTCCTTACAGGTCCCTGGAAACAAGGACTTGCAGAGTGAAAGAAAAAAAACACTCTCCCTACCTACAGTTTTCTGTCCCTAGAAAAAATGTTTTTTTTAATCACAATATAGCACAAGGACAATTCACTCACTGTCCTTACAGGTCCCTGGAAACAAGGACTTGCAGAGTGAAATAAACTGACACTCTCCCTACCTACAGTTTTCTGTCCCTAGAATAAATGTTTTTTTTAAGCACAATATAGCACAAGGACAATTCACTCACTGTCCTTACAGGTCCCTGGAAACAAGGACTTGCAGAGTGAAAAAAAAAAAACACTCTCCCTACCTACAGTTTTCTGTCCCTAGAAAAAATGTTTTTTTTTTAAGCACAATATAGCCCAAGGACAATTCACTCACTGTCCTTCCAGGTCCCTGGAAACAAGGACTTGCAGAGTGAAAGAAAAAAAACACTCTCCCTACCTACAGTTTTCTGTCCCTAGAAAAAATGTTTTTTTTAATCACAATATAGCACAAGGACAATTCACTCACTGTCCTTACAGGTCCCTGGAAACAAGGACTTGCAGAGTGAAAGAAAAAAACACTCTCCCTACCTACAGTTTTCTGTCCCTAGAAAAAATGTTTTTTTTAATCACAATATAGCACAAGGACAATTCACTCACTGTCCTTACAGGTCCCTGGAAACAAGGACTTGCAGAGTGAAATAAACTGACACTCTCCCTACCTACAGTTTTCTGTCCCTAGAATAAATGTTTTTTTTAAGCACAATATAGCACAAGGACAATTCACTCACTGTCCTTCCAGGTCCCTGGAAACAAGGACTTGCAGAGTGAAAGAAAAAAAACACTCTCCCTACCTACAGTTTTCTGTCCCTAGAAAAAATGTTTTTTTTAATCACAATATAGCACAAGGACAATTCACTCACTGTCCTTACAGGTCCCTGGAAACAAGGACTTGCAGAGTGAAATAAACTGACACTCTCCCTACCTACAGTTTTCTGTCCCTAGAATAAATGTTTTTTTTAAGCACAATATAGCACAAGGACAATTCACTCACTGTCCTTCCAGGTCCCTGGAAACAAGGACTTGCAGAGTGAAAGAAAAAAAACACTCTCCCTACCTACAGTTTTCTGTCCCTAGAAAAAATGTTTTTTTTAATCACAATATAGCACAAGGACAATTCACTCACTGTCCTTACAGGTCCCTGGAAACAAGGACTTGCAGAGTGAAAGAAAAAAAACACTCTCCCTACCTACAGTTTTCTGTCCCTAGAAAAAATGTTTTTTTTAATCACAATATAGCACAAGGACAATTCACTCACTGTCCTTACAGGTCCCTGGAAACAAGGACTTGCAGAGTGAAATAAACTGACACTCTCCCTACCTACAGTTTTCTGTCCCTAGAATAAATGTTTTTTTTAAGCACAATATAGCACAAGGACAATTCACTCACTGTCCTTCCAGGTCCCTGGAAACAAGGACTTGCAGAGTGAAAGAAAAAAAACACTCTCCCTACCTACAGTTTTCTGTCCCTAGAAAAAATGTTTTTTTTTAATCACAATATAGCACAAGGACAATTCACTCACTGTCCTTACAGGTCCCTGGAAACAAGGACTTGCAGAGTGAAATAAACTGACACTCTCCCTACCTACAGTTTTCTGTCCCTAGAATAAATGTTTTTTTTAAGCACAATATAGCACAAGGACAATTCACTCACTGTCCTTCCAGGTCCCTGGAAACAAGGACTTGCAGAGTGAAAGAAAAAAAACACTCTCCCTACCTACAGTTTTCTGTCCCTAGAAAAAATGTTTTTTTTAATCACAATATAGCACAAGGACAATTCACTCACTGTCCTTACAGGTCCCTGGAAACAAGGACTTGCAGAGTGAAATAAACTGACACTCTCCCTACCTACAGTTTTCTGTCCCTAGAATAAATGTTTTTTTTAATCACAATATAGCACAAGGACAATTCACTCACTGTCCTTACAGGTCCCTGGAAACAAGGACTTGCAGAGTGAAAGAAAAAAAACACTCTCCCTACCTACAGTTTTCTGTCCCTAGAAAAAATGTTTTTTTTAATCACAATATAGCACAAGGACAATTCACTCACTGTCCTTACAGGTCCCTGGAAACAAGGACTTGCAGAGTGAAATAAACTGACACTCTCCCTACCTACAGTTTTCTGTCCCTAGAATAAATGTTTTTTTTTAAGCACAATATAGCACAAGGACAATTCACTCACTGTCCTTACAGGTCCCTGGAAACAAGGACTTGCAGAGTGAAAAAAAAAAAACACTCTCCCTACCTACAGTTTTCTGTCCCTAGAAAAAATGTTTTTTTTTAATCACAATATAGCACAAGGACAATTCACTCACTGTCCTTACAGGTCCCTGGAAACAAGGACTTGCAGAGTGAAATAAACTGACACTCTCCCTACCTACAGTTTTCTGTCCCTAGAATAAATGTTTTTTTTAAGCACAATATAGCACAAGGACAATTCACTCACTGTCCTTCCAGGTCCCTGGAAACAAGGACTTGCAGAGTGAAAGAAAAAAAACACTCTCCCTACCTACAGTTTTCTGTCCCTAGAAAAAATGTTTTTTTTAATCACAATATAGCACAAGGACAATTCACTCACTGTCCTTACAGGTCCCTGGAAACAAGGACTTGCAGAGTGAAATAAACTGACACTCTCCCTACCTACAGTTTTCTGTCCCTAGAATAAATGTTTTTTTTAAGCACAATATAGCACAAGGACAATTCACTCACTGTCCTTACAGGTCCCTGGAAACAAGGACTTGCAGAGTGAAAGAAAAAAAACACTCTCCCTACCTACAGTTTTCTGTCCCTAGAAAAAATGTTTTTTTTAATCACAATATAGCACAAGGACAATTCACTCACTGTCCTTACAGGTCCCTGGAAACAAGGACTTGCAGAGTGAAATAAACTGACACTCTCCCTACCTACAGTTTTCTGTCCCTAGAATAAATGTTTTTTTTAAGCACAATATAGCACAAGGACAATTCACTCACTGTCCTTACAGGTCCCTGGAAACAAGGACTTGCAGAGTGAAAAAAAAAAAACACTCTCCCTACCTACAGTTTTCTGTCCCTAGAAAAAATGTTTTTTTTTAAGCACAATATAGCCCAAGGACAATTCACTCACTGTCCTTCCAGGTCCCTGGAAACAAGGACTTGCAGAGTGAAAGAAAAAAAAACACTCTCCCTACCTACAGTTTTCTGTCCCTAGAAAAAATGTTTTTTTTAATCACAATATAGCACAAGGACAATTCACTCACTGTCCTTACAGGTCCCTGGAAACAAGGACTTGCAGAGTGAAAGAAACTGACACTCTCCCTACCTACAGTTTTCTGTCCCTAGAATAAATGTTTTTTTTAAGCACACTATAGCACAAGCACAAAACACACTGACACTCTCCCTACCTATCCTTCTCTTTCCCTAAACTAAAGGAATCCAGGTTAAGCAAGAAAGAAATAACAGTCACTGTCCCTGCCTATGCTGCTCTATCCCTGCTCCGGAACACACTACACTAGGCCGCCGTGCTGGCGGCCTTTTATAGTGTGGGGCGTGTACTAAACACCCTCAGCAATAATTGGCCACAGGCATCCTGCCTGTGGCCAATCATTGCTCTCCTCGCTGCCGGCGCTGTGATTGGCCAAGCATGCGGGGTCACAGTGCATGCTTGGCCAATCACAGCGCCTGGATGACACTGCGATGGCGTAGTGCATTGTGGGCCGTTCGCGTCACTCGAATTTGGCGCGAACGGCCCAAATCGTTCGATCTTCGTCGAACGATCGAACAGCCGATGTTCGAGTCGAACGTATGTTCGACTCGAACACGAAGCTCATCCCTACTGTTGAGCACGGGCCTCATCTACTTTCTCTGGGCTGATCCCCCTCTTTAGGATCATCCTATGCAGTATTTTGTCCAGGCGTCCCATATAGTCTGATAGTTTCTCACCTTCCTTCTGGTAGCAATGCTCCAGCTGATAAGCAAGCTCCGTGACTTTCTCTGTCCCACCAAACACATTCTGTAACACATCGAGGCACTCTTGTGCAGTACAATCTGCCTTGCTCATCTTCAGGTTGCGTACGGCCTCTAGAGCAGGCCCCTTCAAACTTTCCACAACCCTCTGTTTCTTTCTGCGGTCCGGAACTTCCCATTCCTCTAGTGCCTGAGTTGCGCTGTCTAGCCACTCCTCAAATCCCTCTTCTTCCAAAGGTACTGGTTTCCTCCCTGAAAACATCCGGAGTTTCCTGTACCCCGACATGGGGTAATCTGTGGGCTCTTTCTTGCACTGAGCTACAATCTCCCCCAGAACAGCGCATAATTCTGCACTAAGGGTGCTTGGGCTTGTCCTGGGACTCTTTGTGTCCTTCTGTGGGGATGACGGGGAAGATGGCTGCGGTGACAGTGTTATTTTTCTCTGAGGGCTGTCTCTTGTGCGCGGCAGCGCATGCAGCAAATGATAGACCTGATCGTCCTCATCTTGTATGCTGTTGCCTCTAAACTGTTCAGGAATTTCTGCCTGCCATTCCAGTAAGACATGTGAAAGTCCACCACTAGTTTTCACATCTATCACCCATGGTTTGTGAATCGGTGATAGGGACATTATGAGTTGTATCATTGCTTGTGTCTGCCATATCCCCGGGAGTTCTATAACTGCCGTCCTGGCTGGGTCTACGCCCAATCTCTTGTACCACTGTCCCACCTCTATCGGGTCCATGCCGGTAGCTTCTGGCGGTTTCACCGCTGTCTCAGTAATCCCGGATGTACGAGCCCCCACGTGTAGCGATACCCTCAGCTTAAGCGGGCCGCAAGGTTTAATTTGGGCCCTGAGTACAGCTCTCCAACCCACCGGCAATCGGCTCTACCCACTCTGGCACAGCTAGTGATAGAGGGATAGGACCGCGTGACCGCAACTGTTGGTGACGCAGTCCTATAACAAACATACACAGAATATACTTTAAAACTCCTATTAAAGTAAGCGGAACTGACACCAAATGTACTTTACCCAGATATTTTACTGAGGCTAATGGGCAAGTAATAAACAACAGTATAACAAGTTGCAGATCCCTGCAATAAACAGTAATAAAGATAAACAGAGTAATCAGAATAATAAAGTATTGCTATGCAACTCTAGCGCTGCCCTTTTACAGCTACTTCCCCTCATGGGTAGACTAACACCCAGCAATGTCTACCTATGCAGTCAGGCCTGACTGATCTAAATGGAAGTTCAATGAAACAATATTCACTAGCAATCTTTTCGGTGGTGCACTTGAAGAACAACTTTGTAATCCCAACGAATAGTAAAGATAAAGGATCTGTCTTTAAACAGCTCTCACCACCGGGACAAGTCCAAGTCCATTTCCTCCATCGATTCGTCTAGGAACAGGAATCCACCGACATCCAAGTCTTCAATCCTTCTGGTGTACTGCAGCAAGGAGGATTAGATGTCTCTAAGGCTCTGCTAGGCTGGCAGAGGGCTCTTTGGAAAGGAGCACACGGCCCAGGCTTCAGGCCTTGTGCACACAGCAGTTCAGCACAGAGATCCTCTTGCTAGGAGAGGGGTGTCCAAAGAGACCGACCAAAACTCCGCCTCCCCTTTATAAAGTCTGCCCCAGCAGTCTCTGTTCTGGAGCAATGCACCCTGGGTGCTGCAAGATGTACTGGGAGATGTAGTCTCTCTCTCCTCTGCTTTCACTTCCATAATGTCTCTTTACTTCCTCCCGACTCACCTCTCACCTGGAACTTCTTGTCTCTCTGCATTAAAGGGGAACACCCCGCTACATTGGCATTTTTAAGTGATAGACAAACACAAAATGGCACGTAATTGTGAAGTGGAAGGAAAATTATAAATGTTTTTCAGTTTTTTTTTTTACAAATAAATATCTGAAAAGTGTGGCATACATTTGTATTGAGCCCCCTTTACTCTGATACCCCTAACTAAACTGTAGTGGAACCAATTACCTTCAGAAGTCACCTAATTAGTAATTAGAGTCCACCTGTGTGTAATTTAATCCCAGTCTAAATCCATGAAGCCCTCAGAGGTTTGTTAGAGAACCTTTGTGAACAAACAGCATCATGAAGGCAAAGGAACACACCCGACAGGTCAGGGATAAAGTTGTGGAGAAGTTTAAAGCAGGGTTAGGTTTTTAAAAAAATATCCCAAGCTTTGAACATCTCACTGAGGACTGTTCAATCCATCATCCAAAAATGGAAGAGTAAAGCCTCCTACACACGATCGGATTTCCCGACAGGAATTGTGTGATGACAGACTGTTGGCCTAAAATCAAACCGTTTGTACGCTCCATCAGACAATTGTTGTCCAACTTTCTGCCGAAAAATGTTGGATGGTAGGCTAATAAATTTTCCGCGGACAACAGTCTGTTGTCAGATTTTCCTATCGTGTGTACACAAGTCCGTCACACAGAAGTCCAAAGTACAAACACGCATGCTCGGAATCAATGCTCACCAAACACGACATTAGCAGAAGGTGCCCAAAGGGTAGCGCTCAGGAGCTGAAATTTCACGTAGTACGTCACTACGTTTGTGTTTGTTGGCCGACAATTGTGTGCCGTTTGTATGCAAGACAAGTTCATGGCCAACGTCCTTCGGAGAAATGTCAGACGCTTTGTTCACGGAAAATCCGATCGTGTGTACAAGGCTTAAGGCACAACTGAAAACATACTAAGACATGGCTGTCTACCTAAACTAACAGGCCGGGCAAGGAGAGCATTAATCTGATAAGCAGCTAATGCCGCGTAAACAAAATCGATCGATTTTTTCGACGGTGAAAACACCGTCGAGAAAATCGACGTTAAAAACGAGGAACAGCTTGTTCCCCTCACACACGGCCGTTTTAAATGTCATTTTTTTTTTGGTCGAAAAAAACGACCGTGTGTGGGCTCCGCGGCAGTGTTTCCCTATGGGGAAACACTGCCGCGGAAAACATGTCGAAAAAAACGACGAGAAAAATTAGAACATGTTCTAATTTTTCTCGTCGTTTTTAATGCCGTTTTTCTCGTCGAAAAAAACGACAGAAAGCCCACAGACTATCGTTTTTCTCGTCGAATGGGAAAAATGTCGTTTTTTTCGATGGGAAAAACGGCCGTGTGTACGCGGCATAAGAGGTAACTCTGGAATAGCTGCAGAGATCCACAGCTCAGGTGGCAGAATCTGTCCATAGGACAACTATTAGTAGTGCACTCCACTAGGGCTGCAACTAACGATTATTTTCATAATCGATTAGTTGGCCGATTATTGTTTTGATTAATCGGATAATAACCTTTAAAAAAAAATATATATATATAATTTTGCTGCGATTTGCATTTTAACATTTTTTTGGGCCAATTTGTTGTTGGGCAGATTAAAAACACCAATTGCCGCAAAAGCGCATTACATGCTTTTCTGCAGCTTTTCCATTAAAGTATAATGAACCTAAAAAACAAAATGGCACCGTTTTGCGTTAAAAAAAGTCCTTGCCCTTTCCAAATACGCAGCAGCTGAAAAAAGCATGGATGTGAACGTGTCCCATAGGAAACTATGTAAATGAACTGTAGTGTGTTTCTGCAAAAAGCACCAAAAAACACAGAGGAGTGACCCAGGCCTGAGATGTTTAGTAACATAATGGGGTTAAAAAAAACTAAAATTAGTACAAAAAGAGCAAATAATCACTACTGTAAGGGGTTAATTTTTTACTGTGGGACAGAGAAAGTAATATTTACAGTAGCGATTTGCTCTTTTTTGTACTATAAAGGGCTAATTTTAGTTTTTAGTTTTTTTTAACCCCATTATGTTACTGTCCGATTAATCGATTATGAAAATGGTAATCAATTAATTTCATAATCGATTAGTTGTCAATTAATCGATTAGTTGTTTCGGCCCTACACTCCACAAATCTGGCCTTTATGGAAGAGTGGCAAGAAGAAAGCCATTGTTGCAAGAAAGCCATAAGAAGTCCTGTTTGCAATTTGCGAGAAGCCATGTGGGAGACACAACAAACATGTGGAAGAAGGTGCTCTGGTGGGATGAGACCAAAATTGAACTTTTTGGCCTAAAAGCAAAACACTATGTGTGGCGGAAAACTAACACTGCACATCACCCTGAATACACCACCCCTTCCATGAAACATGGTGGTGGCAGCATCATGTTGTGGGGATGCTTTTCTTCAGCAGGGACAGGGAAGCTAGTCAGAGTTGATGGGAAGATGGATGGAGCCAAATACAGGGCAATCTTAAGCCCCGTACACACGGTCGGACTTTTGGCCAACAAACTTTATTTTGAGCAAGTTGGACCAACAATCCGACCGTGTGTACGCTCCATCGGACAAACTTTGTTTTCATCGGACACAAGTTCAGTCTGCAAACGGACAAACATTTGGCCAACAAAAGTCCGATGGAGCAAAGTCCGACCGTGTATACAGAAAACCATCGGACTTTTGTCCGACGGACAAAACAAATAATGTTAAAATCAACCAACAATAGCAGAAGTTGACCAAAGGGTGGCGGTAAAGAGCAGAAAAACCACGTGATGTTGGAAAAAGTTTTGGTAAAGTTTGCAGAAAGGGTCCTGTGGTGTGTATGCTATGGGTGTGCCCGGCCAACTCCGTTCAGACAAAAATCCACGGAAAAGTCAGATGGAAGTCCGACCGTGTGTACGAGGCTTTAGAAGAAAATCTGTTATGCCTTGTACACACGATCGGATTTCCGATGGAATAAAATCCGATTGAATTTTCCGTCGGAATTCTGATGAAGCTGACTTCCATCAGTCTTGCATACATACTGTCAAACTAAATTCCGACCGTCCAAAACGCAGTGACGTAAAAACACTACGACGAGCCGAGAAAAATTAAGTTCAATGCTTCTGAGCATGCGTGGATTTTTCTCCGATGGAATTTCACACAGACGATCGGAAAAATATAAAACATGTTCTATTTTTTTACTCCGATGGAAAAAAGTCCGATGGGGCCCACACACGATCGGAATTTGCAATGAAACAAGTCCATCTGATTTTATTCCATCGGAAATTCGATCGTGTGTACAAGGCATTGGAGTCTGCAAAAGACTTGAGACGGGTGGAGTTTCACCTTCCAGAAGGACAAAGATCCTAAACATACAGCCAGAGCTACAATTGAATGGTTTAGATCAGGGATCTCCAAACTACGGCCCTCCAGCTGTTGCGGAACTACACGTCTAATGAGGCATTGTAAAACTCTGATATTCACACACATGGCTAGGCATGATGGGAATTGTAGTTCCTGAATAACTGGAGGGCCATAGTTTGGAGGCCCCTGGTTTACAGTAGATCAAAGCATATTTATTTGTAAGAATGTCCCAGTCAAAGTCCAGACTCTAACCCTAGGTTTCAGGCCACACAGGCAAGATGGACCTCCATGGATCTACCCTTCACGGAGTCAGACTGGTTTGAGTTCAGTGACACGTATAAGACCTCTGTCATCTCCTCTAGAGACCGTATTATGCAACTTAAAGTCTTTCACCATTCCCACCTCAATGCTAATGCCTGTATAACTACGGAAGGGGCTATTGCCTCCTCTCTCCAGAAACCCTTCACAATATTGTCTATAGGGGCTGTGTTCTGGATAAACCGGGTACATCAATTCTACGTACCTTTCTCCCCCTGTTCCAGTCCATAGTAGCTAAAATTTCCAAGGGCTCATGGTTAACATCCCCCAAACCCCTTGTGGTTTAACCCTAATCTTAGGGAACTGTTTTCTATACCTGACCCACAGAGATGGTATTCTAAGGGAGTGAAATACTTATGCAACCTGTATGCCCCGCAAGGTTTTAAATCCTTTTACCAATTGCGCATGGACTTCGATCTGCCACATACATACTTATTCTGTAACTATCAACTCAGACATGCAGTACATGTGCAATTTGGTTCTTTGGATAACCCTATCCAAGTTCTGCCACTGGAAAGGATGTTGAGACACCCAGACCCTACTAAACTTATCTCTACTTATTATACCACTCTCATTGCTGACTCTAACCCTAGGTTCCAGATCGCACAGGCAAGATGGACCCCCATGGATCTACCATTCACGGAGTGGTCTGAGTTCAGTGACACGTATGTAGCGGGTGTGTACTTTCCCGGGTGTAAATTTGAACGTGGCAGAGACATTAGTGATGTGTAATTCCTCGCAGCCCAGTGGGTGGCGCTGTCGCCCTGGGTTGGGGTTGAATCATTGCTGTGTGCTGGACCTCCTTTTTGTCCTCCCTCGGCAGCGGTATGGTGGGGCGGGGAACCCACCGTGCTTGCCGGGAGAGGGTATAAAGGGCCGGGCATCTTTGTCACGGGGTCTTCGAGTCCCAGGCACCTTTAGCCTGAGGGCTGCTGTCTGTGGGCGGTGTCCAGGTGGCCTAGGCCTGGACACCGGGAGTTCGGGAGCCATCCCAGACACCTTCGGTCTGGGGTGAGGTACTTGTCCTAGCCTGGGGCCCAGCTTCTTCCACTGGGTTCCGCCCAGGAGGCATCATCCTAGGGTATCCGGGGGATGGATACCCGAATCTAAGACGCAATGGACTGGAGGGTGGCCTCTCCGAAGACCTGGTGCAGCAGACTGCCGGTGAAGGGTGAGGGCCTCCGGAGACCGTCTGGAGGGATGCCCTCTCAAACAGGGGCTGATACACACAGAAGGTGGTTCTATTGAGGAAAAGCCTGGCAGAGACATTCTTCTTAAAGGTCGCAAGCAAGGACCGTTATCTACAGGCCTGTGGCAGGGGCTGCAACAGTTCACCCGGTAGGTGGCAGCTACCACTTCACGGTCGGTGGCAGAGACCGTGCGCCATGCCTATTCGACTCACTACAGGAATAGGAGAGTTCACTGTGCCTGGGCTTACTTGTATCCACACCCCCTGTTCGTTTAAAGGAAGTCCAACTGATTGTGTGACATTCTATGCTGAGGAAATAAAGGAGTGTTGGACTTTAGTGGTGTGGGGCTCTTTTAATACAGACACTGTTCCAGAGAAGGAGCTCTTACTGCAGGACACTGACCCGAAAGGTAACAGAACTTTGCATACACCTACTACATCTGTAGTGAAAGCTTGGCGTAGTGCCCCGCCCCTCTCTCTCCTCCGAGATACCCCTAGACCAGAGCCGGAGAAGCCATTAAAGCCAGAAGGAGAGAGAGTGGGGGTCCGCTACACGTATAAGACCTCTGTCACCTCCTCTAGAGACCATATTATGAAACTTTAAAGTCTTTCACCATTCCCACCTCACTCCTGCTAGACTATTTAAAATGGGGTTATCTCCCTCAGCTGAATGCTTTATGCCGCGTACACACGATCATTTTTCCCGTCGGGAAAAATGACATTTTTTCCTTTGGACGAGAAAAACGATCGTCTGTGGGCTTTTTGCCGTTTTTCCCGACGGGAAAAACGGCATTAATCACGATGAGAAAAATTAGAACATGTTCTAAATTTTCTCATCGTTTTTTCCATCATTTTTTTCCGCGGCAGTTTTCCCATAGGGAGACACTGCCGCGGAGCCCACAGACGGTCGTTTTTCTCGACAAAGAAAAAAATGACGGGAAAAACGGTCGTGTGTGGGGGAAAATGCCGTTCCCTCGTTTTTCATTTTATTTCATGTCGTGATTCACGGCGGTGTTTTCACCGCCGTGAATCACAATCGTGTGTACGCGGCATTAGGCTTTGGCCAAACTGCTGATTTTCTCCACGGTTTTTGGGCCTACCAAAAAGAAGTTCAGGACTTTTGGGTGGATATAAGTTATTTTATCTCCTCTGCATTGGGCCTACCAAATATTGTAAACCCCAAAAATTGTCTTATAGGTATTTTTGGTGATTTAACTATCCGTTCTCATGCTAAGAGACTTCTCAGTATCCTTTATTTTTATACAAAGAAGTCCATCCTATTGTCATGGAAGGGATCGTTGTCCCTAACAAGATCCCTCTGGCTGAAATTAGTCAATTACTCTCTTCCCCTATATAAGCCCACTTTTGAGACTCGGAAAAGAGTTAAAACATTCCACAAAATTTGGGGTAAATGGTTAGCTAACCCCTTGACTCTAACCCCTGTGTCACTATGGGGCTGATTTACTAATAACAGTGAGCTGCGCTGGTTCTAACCTTAATTGCTGCGCCGGATAACTCCTTCACTGGGCGCAGGAAGCAGCGGCGCACTGTTATAGTAAATAGAAATGTCAGCGGCGCTCTATTGAAAATGAATGGTTCCCTATGGGAGCCCATTGATTTGAATAGAGGTCGCCCGGGAAGTCGGATCCGACTTGCGGGCGTCTCGTGTGCCGGCTGACACAGGGACAGCGCGACTTTGCGAGGCGATCTGGACATGACCTGAGCATGCATCAGCCGCTCAAGTCGTGTCCTAGAGGCGACTAGCCGGCCGAGAATGTGTCCAGCGCGATGTGATCGCGCTGGTCCTCGGCAGCCTCGCTGTCCCATGTTTGGTATGAATCATGAAGGGGAACTCCAGGCCTAATTTTGATGAAAAAACCGGCATGGGTTCCCCTCCAGGAGCATACCAGGCCCTTAGGTCTGGTCTGGATTCTAAGGTGAACCCCCTAAGCCGAAAAACAGCGTGGGGGTCCCCCCAAAATCCAAACCAGACCCTTAGGTCTGGTCTGGATTTTAAGGTGAACCCCTCAAGCCGAAAAACTACGTGGGGGTCCCCCCCAAAATCCAAACCAGACCCTTAGGTCTGGTCTGGATTTTAAGGTGAACCCCTCAAGCCGAAAAACGGCGTGGGGGTCCCCCCAAAATCCAAACCAGACCCTTATCCGAGCACGCAACCTGGCAGGCCGCAGGGGAAAAGGGGGGACGAGACCGCCCCCCCTCCCTCCTGAACCGTACCAGGCTGCATGCCCTTAACATGGGGGGTTTGGTGCTTCGGGGCAGGGGGGCGACCTGCGGCCCCCCCACCCCAAAGCACCCTGCCCCCATGTTGATGGGGACAAGGGCCTCTTCCCGACAACCCTGGCCGTTGGTTGTCGGGGTATGCGGGCGGGGGGCTTTTTGGAATCAGGGCGCCCCCTTTAAAAAGGGGGCCCCCAGATGCCGGCCCCCCACCCTATGTGAATGAGTATGGGGTACATCGTACCCCTACCCATTCACCTGGTGGCAAAATAAGTCAATAAAAAAAGACAACACAGGTTTGAAAAGTAATTTATTGGGCAGCTCCGGGGGTCTTTCTGCCGGGTCCCCGCTATCTTCTGCTAGCTCTTTTGCTAGCGGGGGTCCCGGGCTTCCTCGCCGTCTTTCTGCCGGGCCCCCGCTATCTTCTGCTAGCTCTTTTGCTAGCGGGGGTCCCGGGCTTCCTCGCCGTCTTCTTCCGACTTCGGGGGTCTCTTGTTCTGTTCTCCGGTTCTTCTCCCGCTCTCCGACGCCTTCTCCTCAATCTCCGGTTCTTTCTGCCGGACGCCCCGCTATCTTGTGCCAGCTCTTTTGCTAGCGGGGGCCGGTCTTCTACGTCGCCTTCTTCCTTCTTCTCTTCGCCCGATGTTGACTCGTCGCTCTCCACCGCCGCAATGATCTGTCCAAGCAGCGGTGCCACTTTTATTGGCATGGGGCGTGGTCACCGGATGATGCCACCGCTGACCCCGCCCCCATTTCACGTCACAGTCCCATCATTCCCCGGGACTGTGACATCATACGGGGGCGGGGTCAGCGGTGGCATCATCCGGTGGCCACGCCCATGCCAATAAAAGTGGCACCGCTGCTTGGACAGATCATTGCGGCGGTGGAGAGCGACGAGTCAACATCGGGCGAAGAGAAGAAGGAAGAAGGCGACGTAGAAGACCGGCCCCCGCTAGCAAAAGAGCTGGCACAAGATAGCGGGGCGTCCGGCAGAAAGAACCGGAGATCGAGGAGAAGGCGTCGGAGAGCGGGAGAAGAACCGGAGAACAGAACAAGAGACCCCCGAAGTCGGAAGAAGACGGCGAGGAAGCCGGGACCCCCGCTAGCAGAAGATAGCGGGGGCCCGGCAGAAAGACCCCCGAAGTCGGAAGAAGACGGCGAGGAAGCCCGGGACCCCCGCTAGCAAAAGAGCTAGCAGAAGATAGCGGGGGCCCGGCAGAAAGACCCCCGAAGTCGGAAGAAGACGGCGAGGAAGCCCGGGACCCCCGCTAGCAAAAGAGCTAGCAGAAGATAGCGGGGGCCCAGCAGAAAGGCCCCCCGGAGCTGCCCAATAAATTACTTTTCAAACCTGTGTTGTCTTTTTTTATTGACTTATTTTGCCACCAGGTGAATGGGTAGGGGTACGATGTACCCCATACTCATTCACATAGGGTGGGGGGCAGGTATCTGGGGTCCCCCTTATTAAAGGGGGCTCCCGGATTCCGATAAGCCCCCCGCCCGCAGACCCCGACAACCAACGGCCAGGGTTGTCGGGAAGAGGCCCTTGTCCCCATCAACATGGGGGCAGGGTGCTTTGGGGTGGGGAGGGCCGCAGGTCGCCCCCCCTGCCCCGAAGCACCAAACCCCTCATGTTGAGGGCACGCGGCCTGGTACGGTTCAGGAGGGAGGGGGCCGCTCTCTCGTCCCCCCCTTTTCCCCTGCGGCCTGCCAGGTTGAGTGCTCGGATAAAGGGTCTGGTGTGTATTCTAAGGGGACCCCCACGCAATTTTTTTTGTTGTTTTTGGCGTGGGGTTCCCCTTAAAATACATGCCAGACCTGAAGGGCCTGGTATGGATTCTGGGGGGACCCCCACGCCATTTTCTTTTCATTTTTGGGGGGGTCCCCTTTGAATCCATACTAGACCCAAGGGCCTGGTATGGACCTGGGGGGACCCCCACGCCATTTTTTTTTCTTTTTTGGGGGGGGGGGGTCCCCTTTGAATCCATACTAGACCCAATGGCCTGGTATGGACCTGGGGGGGGGACCTCACGCTGTTTTTTTTTTTGGTTTTGTTTTTTGAACCGTTTTTTTATTTTTTTTACATTTCCTTTAACAACCAGCTATAAACAGGTCAAACAAAAAATTGCCGCAAAATTGCGGTACTTGCGTTTTGGATGCGGGTCCATTGAATTCTATTACATCCAAAACACTGTTTTTGTCCTGGCAAAAAAAATCTGCAGTTGTGTTTAAAATCGTTTTTCACAAACCCTCAAAATGCCTTCAGACACCAAAGATTTCCACGTTTCAGACGCGGTACCAGCGTTTAGCCGCATTTTAGTTTAGAAGCGTTTTTAAAGGTGACCTTTTTTTTTACATTGATAAACTCCAAATTTATGGCAAATGAGGAAAAACCATAATATATATATATATATATATATATATATATATATATATATATATATATATAAAATTGCTTCCATTGCATTGTGGACAATCCACAACTTGGGGCAGCTGACGTGGCAAGTGGACAATCCACAACTTGTGGCAAGTGATGTGGCAAGTGACACGCTAAATACAACTACACTGCTGCTCTCAGCTGCTCATATCACTCTGGTCTCACTAAATAGCTAAAATCGTAAATAATACTGTTTTTGGAGCTTAGGGCGGCTCCTTATCATATACATGCAAATGTGGTAAAACACGGCATGCAAACGCCACAAAGCGCGCCTTTCTAAACGCCACTTTCCTTGTGCCTCCATGGCAGCATACCTGTGACAAGCTCCGCCTTGGCTCCTCCCTCAGGACTAGTGAATATTATAAAAGAGTTGATTAGCACAGCCCCAGCATTCTCCTTTTTTTCCTCATACCTCATGGCAGTGAATTCTGGTCGAACGTCCTTACCTTCTGCATTCGGCAGCTTCCGTCCGGGTTCAAGCCTCTCCCGGACGCGGTCCCTTCTCTTGGGCAGCTAAACGCGCTTATAAGGTTGGGAGTCCCTTCTGTAGGATCTTTTGGGACAAGCAGTTTGTCTCTTAACTAAGAGCTCTACCTGCAGCACATCTTCCAGGCATTAGCTCACACATGGCAACAGAAGCAGCAGCTATTTCTGCATTTCTTTTTTTTTCTTCCCTTTTTTCCTTCCTTTTTAGCTTTTTCTTTCTGGCTGTTTTCTTAGTGTTTCCCATTTCCTTTATGCCCCCTGTCTCCCCCTCGCCCTCTATCACCTCCTTGTCCCCCTTAAGGATCGCGCGCGCTCACCCCCAGCCTTTTTATTTACTTACGGCGTCTTTTGCCGCGTTCTGCGCATGCGCAGACGCCCGGGTCCTAGAGCCGCCGGTTCGCGCATGCGCGGTAAGCGCGGAAGCCTCGGCGGCCATCTTAGGTTAGGGAAAAATGTTGTTTTCTTGCCCTTAACCCTAAATTACAGGGCAGAGGCGTTTTCCTCTATCCACCTGGTCCCATTTATCTCCCTGGCTGCCTGAGATCTACTTAACAGAAAGCTCCAGGGAAGAATACCTGTCGTTTCAGGCAAGAAAAAATATATATGTGTGTATATATATATATATATATATATATATATATGTGTATAATAATTAAAAAAAAAAAAAAGGGGGGGGGAATTGTTTTTAAAATTAATTATAGTATATGCTGGTGTGCAAGTAAAACTAAAAAAAAAAAATTATTTAAATTATAAAAAAAAAAAAAAAAAAGGGGGAAATTTAAAAAAAAAAAAATATATATATATATATATATATATATATATATATATATATATATATATATATATACACATATATATATATTTTTATATGCATGTGTGCGAGAAGCCCCCCCCCCCCAAAAAAAAATAAATAAATTATTTTATATAATTTATATTTAAAAAAAAACAAAAAAAAAAACACGGAGATTTTGTTTCTCCTAGCCAGATTAGGACATGGTCGTTAACCCTTCCCTGTTCCTTTCTTAGCTGCTACCTTTGCTAAGCCACTCAGCATGAGCCGTTCGCCGCCCATACAAAGATCCTACTCTACTTCTGAGGTAAGGACCTACGTCCAGGTAAGCTTACACATCTTAAAAAAAAAAGAGTGCACCGAAGCTGGTACTTTTATGTATTTCAGCCCTATACGCCAGAAGACGTCTAAAAAGACCTCAAGGCGAAATGAGGACTATGATGATTCTAGTCCCAGTAGAGAAAGGTTGTCCAGGCATCGGGATCATAGAAGTGGCAGGAAGTCATCGCTGAGGCGCTTTTCAGGCGCTTTCACGCAAAAAAAAAAAGCGCCTGAAAACGTATTTCCATTAAAATCAATGAATGCTTTCACACTGGAGCAGTACACTGAAAAAAACGCCCATCTCCATTGAAATGAATTGAATGCGCTTTAAAAGCGTCTGAAAAGCGCTTCAAAAGCGCTCAGTGTTTTACTGGCAGTTTTCAAGCTCCTCAATGTGAAAGTGGCCTAAAGCTCCTGAAGCCGAGATCTCCAGGATGGTCAGTCCTGTGGAGACACCTCACTTCCAGACAAAGTGATCGGTCGAAATTGCCCAGCGGACAGAAAGCCTGCAAGTGGCACACCTACTTAAGAAAGCAGTAAAGAATTCCCTCACGGAACTTATAGCCACAATGCCGCCGCAACATCTGGCATCTCCTACTCAGGTGCAAACGGCTGAGGCATCCATTCCCAGGCCGTCCTCAAGTGAAATCTCACGCCGGACGCTTGCTTCTTCCTCTAAACATCAGGAAGAGAATGCCATCTCAGGGGGTCTCTCTGATGACCTAGATACCTTTGATTTTGCTTTCGCCATGGTCCAGCCTTTTGTGCAGGCGGTAAAACAAGCAATCGGCTGGGAAGAGACCGACACAGAAGTCTAAGTCGTACTTCCCCTTTTTTCAAACGCCAGATTACCCTCTTTGCCTCTCATGAAGGAGATCAGGGATGTGATTGAGGAAGAGTGGAAAAAGACGGAGAAAAGATTCTCCATTAATCGACTGGGAAAATTGTACCCTCTCTCAGAGGCTGATTCCACAATGCTGGAGGGCCCTCCAGTGGTTGATGCAGCTGTGGTAAGGTTGGCAAAGAACGTCACATTGCCCATGGAAGACTCGACTTTGTTTAAGGATCCACCAGACAGAAGGATGGATCTTGATCTCCCAAAAGATGGTGGGCAACGCTTGTAAACCTGTGATAGCCCTGACGTCAGTGTCCAACGCCCTACGCGTCTGGACAGATGATATAGAGTTTGCAATCTAACAGGATATCCCAGGGGAGGACATCATCAGGGCCTTAGTGGAGCTAAAGCTCTCAGTAGATCTTATTGGTGAAGCCACGATCGATTCAATTCGATGCTCCGCAAGGTCAATGCTCCACACAGTTATGGCCAAAACGGGCCTTGTGGCTGGAACCTTGGTCAGAAGATATTGCCTCAAAGCATAATTTGTGCAAGATACCCTTTGACGGAAAAGCCTTGTTTGGGGAGAAATTGGACAAGGCCATCTCTCGCGTCATGGGCGGAAAATCTGGCCTGTTAGCCCAAGACAGGCGATCCAGGCGCTCCAGGACATTTACAGGCAAAATTGGAGAAGCACGCAGTCTACCTTCCTCAAGACCCGTAGACAGAGACTTGTGCCTATCCCTCAGGATTCTGCTAAATCCTTTTGACGCCAGGCCATCCTAAGCGATCCCTGTGGGGGCCAGACTCAAACACTTCTTGAAGATCTGGGAACAAAGTGCAAGGATTCGTGGGTAGTCTCCACAGTTAAATACGGTCACTTCTGATCGTTTCTAGACAAACCCTCCAAAGACTTCTTCTCTCCAACAAGGGTGTCAAGGTTCCCCCCAAAAAACGGAAGCACTACAGCGATTTCTTCTCTCCTTGCAGGAACAGCAAGCAGTGGTTCCAGTGTCTTCATCAGAAAGATTTTCGGTTTTTAATCCACCCTGTTTCTAGTCCCCAAGAGAAACAGAGGTAGGAGACCCGTGTTAGACCTGAAGAGGCTAAATCGCTATATCTTCCTAAAAAATTTAAAAAGGAGTCGCTATGAGCGATTATACGTGTAATCCAACCAGGGGATCGGATGTTATCAATAGACTTGCAGGATGTTTACCTGCATATACCGACACTCCCTCCTTTCCAGAAATATCTGAGGTTTGCAGTGGTGCCTGTACATTTTAAATTTTGGAGTCTCCCATTCGGCCTCTGCACGTCACCAAGAGTCTTTACGAAGACCCAATTGCCATTATAGCCCCTCTAATAGAATTAAGGCCTTGAGTATACCATTACTTGGATGACCTTCATCCCCGGGCGAAGGTTCCAGCCCAGTTAGTGGAACAGAACGGTACAGTATCCCTCCCACCTCAAAAGGTGACATCGACTGTTCGACAGATGAAGAAAGTCAGTGTGAGATCCTACCTGTCATACTCAAACTGTCAGAGTCTGATAGGCTGGATGTCGTCATACATCCCTAGGGTCCCTTGGGCTCATTGGCATTTGAGACATTTCCAGCATAAGTTCTTGAGGCTGTGGAACAGACGGTATATATCCCAACCCATACACCTGACTACCCTGATGCTCAGGAGTCTACATTGGTGGATGAAGAAACACACGCCTATGAAATCACGTCCATTAGGACAAGTCAACTGGATCACAATTATTACCGATGCCAGTGAAGCAGGTGGGGATCACACTGCAACCAGATCTCAGGGCAAGGAAGATGGTCCTTCCATACAACAGGCCTGGTATCAAATATCCTGGAGGTCCGGGCAGCCTACCTTTTACATTGCTAGCCCTAGAATTCAAGATTACAGGCAAACCAGTTCTTCTCCGAATGGACAACAGGGCTGCGGTGTCTTATATACACCGACAAGGAGGGACGCGCAACAGGTCCCTGCTGAAGGAAGTGAAACCATATTCTTTTGGGCAAAAAGGAATCTAAAAGACATAAGGGCAGTCTATCTGCCCGGTCTTCTCAACTCAAGGGCCAACCGCCTATCTCGCAGGTTCGTAGATTTCAACGAATAGTCTCTGCACCCAAAAGTTTTCGACTGGTTAGTGGACCAGTGGGGTCCCCTCGGGCTGGGCCTATTTGCAACAGCATTAAATACCAAGTTTTCAAGGTTCATCTCGAGACTTCCTCATCCCCAGGCGGAGGCAGTAGATGCTCTCTCAGCCCCTGAGCATGCAATCTGGCTTATGCCTTCTCTCAATGGCCTCTCATTCCAAAAAAACTCATGTTGAGGCTCATGGTAGAAACCACAACGGTGATAGCGGTCCTACCGTACTGGCCAAGACGTCCCTGGTTCCCCACAGCAATGTACCTGAATACACAGCCTTCAGTCAAGGTTCCAATAATACCTTTTCTCCTGTCACAGGGATGTCACACCCATCCAGATTCCCGCAGGTTAAATCTTCACATCTGGCAGCTGAAAGGGAAAGATTCCAATCCCTAGGGTGTCCCAACAAAGTTATCGAAACCCTGCTCAGCGCAAGAAAGCCATCTGCAAACAGTATATACGATAAGGTGTGGAACAAATTCAGGGCCTTCATGATTGGCAGAAACTGCGATCCAGATTTCCCATCATCCTCTCAAATTCTAAAAATTCTTGCAGGCAGGCTTAGACCTAGGTCCTGCTTAAGTACACTAAAGGAGCAGGTAGCGGCAATTTCAGCGGCAACCAGTAAAAGATGGGCTGAGGATTCATTAATAATCCAATTTTTCAAAGCTGTCAAAAAAGATCCGACCACCAACTAAACAATCTTTTCCCACTTGAGACCTTGCCATCATCCTAGAGTCTTTAACCAATACACCTCTTGCCTCTTCGGAGTCAGCATCACTTTGGAATCTAACCATGAAGCTATCCTTCTTCATAGCCATAACTTCTGACAGGCAGGTTTCAGAGCTCCAAGCTTTAGGAGCGGATCTTCATCATATCATATTCTTTCCTGACAAAGTAGAACTCGGAACGGTGCAAGGATTTAGCCCCAAGGTCACATCATCCTCGAACATGTCGGAGCCCTGGGCACTTCCAACATTTTCAGAACAAGACTCGGGTTCTCTTCACGAGCTGGACATTGCCTCCACTTTGAGATGCTATCTGCAGGCTACAGCATCCTTCAGGGACACTATCAGGTTGTTCATAAACAAAGGCAAGGAGGCGTCAGCAAGAACGATTGCCTCATGGTTCGTTAAACTCATCCACAAGTTGTACAGGGCAAAAGGACTGGGATCCCCTTCGATAGTCAGGGCGCACTCCACCAAAACAGTTTCTACCACTTGGGTGGCAAGAGTGAATGTGTCAATTGAAACTATTTGCAGGGCAGCGACTTTGGTCGTTCCAACATACGTTTCTGAAACATTACTGAGTAGACCCAGGAGCTCTCTCATCGGTGGAGTTTGGCAGACAAGCGGTCAAATCGGCCTTTGTTTCTTCCTCTAAATGATGATAATAATCTCTTTAAAATAAACCTCTGAGCATCATCCCACCCATATCAGCTAGTTATTTGTCACAGGTATGCTGCCATGGAGGCACCAGGAAAACTGAAAATTGTATCATACTTACCAGTAATTTTCCTTTCTTGGTGCCTATCCATGGCAGCATACAATCCCACCCTCGGTATTCTATATTACAGAGAATGCTGGGGCTGTGCTAATCAACTCTTTTATAATATTCACTAGTCCTGAGGGAGGAGCCAAGGCGGAGCTTGTCACAGGTATGCTGCCATGGATAGGCACCAGGAAAGGAAAATTACTGGTAAGTATGATACAATTTTCCGTTTTCAACCTTAGTTCAGAACACTTTGCACCAGCGTCCCGTCTACATGGGGCCTAAAAACGCCTATGCCATTTACAGCTCCAAAACGCCATGGTAGCCATGAGGCCATAGGCTAACATGGAGAGATGTTTTTAAGCTGCAAAAAACGCTCAAACAAGCGGTTGGAAAAACGTCCGTGTGCATGTAGCCTTATATTAACCACTTGCGCACTGCCCAGACCAAGTTTCACATTTCAGCGCTGATGCACTTTTAATGACAATTGCGCGCTCATACAACACTGTAACCCAATGAAAATGTTTTATTTGTTGGCACACAAATAGAGCTTGCTTTTGGTGCTATTAGATCACCTTTGTGTTTTATTTTTTTTCTATAAATACAAAAGACCGAGTTTAAAAAAAAAAAAATGGATATTTTACCCACTTCAGCACTGGGCCTATTCTGGCACTTCTCTCCTTCATGTAAAAATCATAAATTTATGGCTATAAAATTACTTCAAAACACCAAACATTATATATTTTTTTGGAGCAGACACCCTAGGGAATAAGATGGCGGTCATTGCAAATTTTTATCTCGCTCAGTATTTGCGCAATAAATTTTCAAACGCCTTTTGTTTGCTAAAAATATTACAAAACAGTAAAGTTACGGCCAATTTTTTGGTATAATGTGAAAGATGTTGTTATGCTGAGTAAATAGATACCTAACACGTCACGCTTTAAAATTGCGCACACACATGGCATGACACCAAACTTCAGTAATTAAAAATCTCCCTAGGCGATGCTTAAATTTTTTTTACACGTTACCATTTTGGCATTACAGAGGAGGTCTAGTGCTAGAATTGTTGCACTCGTTCTAACGCACGCAGCAATAACTCACATGTGTGGTTTGAACGGCGTTTACATATGTGGGCGGGACTTACGTGTGTGTTCGCTTCTGAGCACGAGCTACCGGGGACATGGGCGTTTTTTCTTATTTTTGTTTTTTCTTTTGTTTTTGTTTTTTTACTTTTTTGTATTTCTTACTCTTTTTAATTTATTTTTTATTTTTTGGGATCTCTTTTATTCCTATTACAAGGAATGTAAACATCCCTTGTAATAGGAATGTGTGTGACAGGTCCTCTTTATGGAGAGATGCAGGGTCAATAAGACCCTGCATCTCTCCTCCAGGCTGGAAAGCATGATATTGTTCCCAAAAAATCACCAATCTCATGCTGACAGCCAAGATCACGGCTTGGTTAACATACGGGAACACGGCATGATGTCATAACGTCGTGCCCGCGCCTCCGACGGTCATAGAGATGACTGATGACCATCTGGTCACCAGTCATCTCCAAATCGTTCTCTGAGCCCCAGATGGCACGGGAGAGCCCAGAGAAGCACCGGATGGCGGCAAGAGTGGGGGGGGACGTCCCCTCCCCCCCGCCTATAAGAACGATCAAGCGGCGGAACTGCCACTATGATCGTTTTTATTGTACACAGAATTGCCGGCTGAAAAGAATGATATCATTCAGATGTCACCACCCAAAGCCAAGGATTTCATTTGACGGTGGGCGGTAGGAAACTGGTTAATATTTAAAAAAAAGGTAATTTTTCTTCTTCATTGATGTACACTGATGAGACTGCACTGATGGGCACCGATAAGGTGGCAAGGGTGGGCACTGAGAGGTGGCATTGCTATTTGGCACTGGTGGGCAGTGAGAAGTGGCACTGCTAGGTGGCAATGATAGTTGGCAGTGATGGGCACTGATAGGCACTGCTAGGTGCCACTGATTGGCACCAGTGGTGGGCATTGATAGGTGGCACTGGCAGGGGCAACTAATTGTCACAGATGATGCAGAATTGCCTCTTCCTCTTCGGGCCCCATGTCCCTTGCACATAAGCCGGTGATTGCCTTTTATTTATGCTCACGCTGTCAGCACAAGGAGAAAACAAAAACCATTACCCAGCTTTTGTTTACATCACGTGATCAGCTGTCATTTGCTGACAGCTGATCACATGGTAAAGGGCAGGGATCGGCCCCTTACTCGGATCTGTCATCACCCGAGTCTCAGTGACTCTGACCACAGCGCGCGCAAAGTGGAGGACGTTTATTGACGGACTCCTGGCAATTGAGGACCATGCTGTTGCCGTCGATCAGTTATAGGGCTGATCTCAAGTGATTAAAGAGGGTCTAAATGGGCCATTGACATGCATCACAATTCAACTTAGGAATGAGTCTTTGAAAAGTTAAACTAAATAATTTGGCCACTTTATCCTTCCAAATAATTCACTTCCTGTCACATAGCCACACAGGAAGTGAGGGAAAATCCCTAACAATGTCTTTCCTTGGGGACACACAGGTCAGTCTAAATACTTTCCCTATTATGCACATTGCACTCGAGCATATTGCGGGGTACACCACAAATTATTATTAGGTAGTTTGGACTGTGGGGATTATTTACTAAAGGCAAATCTACTTTGCACTACAAGTGCACTTGCTGTATATCTGAGGGGGACATGCAAGCCAAAAAAAAACAACATCTTTGCTTTTACATGATTGTAACATCCAATCACCAGTACTTTCCCTCAGATTTTCAGCAGCTACACTTTTACTGCAGAGTGGATTTGTCTTTACTAAACCCCAAACTACCCAATGATTTGGGGTGTACACAACAAAGTGCTAGAGTGCAATTTACTTAATGGGGACACTAGTTAGATTGATCTGTGTGTCCCCAAGAAAAGCCATTGGTAGGGTTTTACCTTCACTTCCTGTTTAGCTGTGTGCCAGGAAGTGAAGCCAATGTTAAGAAAAGGAGACAAAGGCCAAACTACAAAAAAAAATCTAAAAAAAAAAAAACCACACACGCAGGGGTTCTAACACTTACTTTGTTTCCCTCAAAATGCCCACAATTAGAATTGTATGGCCTTGAGCTATTTTTAAGTGCAGTGCTCTAAATCAGTGCTTCTCAAGTACCCCCAACAGGCCATGTTTGCAGGTTTTCCATCATCTTGCACATGTGCTTTAAATCACAGTCAATGGTTTTGATTTTTGGACAGCAATTCTCGATAAGCTAAATTCACAAAACATGTCCTGTTGGGGGTACTTTAGGACTGAGGCTGAGAACCACTGCAGTATAAAAGGAAAATTGAATACTTACCGCTCTGTATTTTTCATTTCCTGGTGACGCTCCATGGCAGCACACAATACAATCCATGCATATACTACCATGAAGGCACCAGATTAGACAAATCACACCTGTTTTGTTTTGACATGCCAATCAGCGGTCACATTTGTTGCAAAGAAAACACAAAACAAACATCAAAACTTTCCATCTAATTTTATTGTTCAACAAAACAAAAAGGGAAGGCAAAATAAAAAACATGGTCAATTTGAAACCGTTACAGACTCAACATCTTGAGCAATTTTTGGCCAAAAAAATGCAGCAGACAATTAAATCAAAGTGAACAAACAAAACACATTAACAACATCAGAATTATTTCAGGGGAACATATCTCCCCCACACCAAAAATATACAATCCACATAAGTTAACCAATCACTTGTTTTGCAAAGACATAACAAATAAAATACATGTGTTACAAACTCGATAAGGACACCAACATGTACATTTTGCCCCCCACACACTTGCCTCTTCTCAAGGCAAGCGACCGAATGCTCTGTGAGCTTTATATAACATATGTTTGTGTGCTAATGAGGCAATTGAAAACACATGCACAGTCCATGAAACACCCAAAATGCAAGTTCTCCCAATGTAGAGACTGAAATTCAAAGTGGGTACACCTGTTAAGGATGTCCTTCAATTTCTAACCCATAAAAACACTCTCTGAGTGAGCATGCCCAGAAATATCCAGGCGCTGTTCACACACAAAAAGCACGCCAAAAAAAAATAACTGGCTGGGCATGTGCAGAACAACACCAATGCAGCTAGCAAAAAATAACCCCCCCCTCCCCCCGTCTAAAATTAAGCACATCATCCAGCATGCTACACAATTAGAGATGGGACAATCACCCCTCCCCCCCACCAACAAATACCATTGCAGTCTATGGGAAATAATTTGTTAATTTTGCTAGTCCCCTCTTGGCTGGCTTATCTTCTAGTTATTGGCCTTAAAATGGGGGCCCAGGTCCCACCCTAAGGGACATATATCAATGTCACCAATTTGGAAAACACCAAAAACAAAACAAGGAGAAGTGCCTTTAAATATGCCAAATTGCTTAAGGGCCATTTCACACCACAGGCAGTGCTTTGCGTTTTTTATGCATCCAAAATGCATGGAAAGTTGGTTATATGGTTCTAAATGGCAGTGTTTGTTCCAGTGCGTTCCAGTTCCACCAAAAAAGTAGAACATGCTGCATTTTACCTGCACTGGACTGTACTGGAACGCATCAAAACGCATCATAAATGCACAGGAACGCACAGGAACACACCTAAATGCACCAAAAACGCACTGGAACACACTTGTCCTTATCTATGGTTAATACAAAAGAGGGGTGAAAAAAAAAGCACTGGACTGCATCAAAAACTTCCCAAAAATGCACTGGAACGCATGAAAAATGTGCATGCAGAAAAGCACCTGGAACGCATCCGGATTGCGTTTCTATGGTGTGAACTGGCCCTAGTTCACACTATAGAAACGCAGTCTGGGTGCGTTCCAGGTGCTTTTCTGCATGCGCGTTTTTGACACATTCCAGTGCATTTTTAAGGCGTTTTTGATGCAGTCCAGTGTTTTTTCCCCCCTCTTTTCACTTAGGACAAGTGTGTTGCAGTGCGTCTTTGGTGCATTTTGGTGCGTTGTGGTGCATTCCAGTGCATTTTTGGTACGTTCCGTTGCGTTTTTGATGTGTTTTACTGGGGTCCAGTACAGTTTTGTACCTAAAAAATGCAGCATGACCAATTATTTTTTGGCTTTCTGAAATGCACTGGAACGGACTGCAGTGGTGTGAACTATGCCATTAGCATTAATGTGATCAACTTTCTTTGCGTTTTTCAGGCATCAAAAAAACGCACTGCACTGCATCCGGTGTGAACTGGCCCTAAATATCATACCCGGGGGGTGTCTATAGTATGCCTGTAAAGTAGCACATGTTTTCCATGTTTATAACAGTTGGAGAGCAAAATGACATTTCTAAAGTAAAATAATAGTCATTTAAAAGTCCTTGCGGCTGTAATGAATTGCTGGTTCCTGTCAATACAGATAAAAGTCATTGAAAGTCTTTGCTAACCAAAAAAAAAATGCGTGGGGGTCCCCTAAATTCCATAACCAGGCCCTTCAGGTCTGGAATGGATATTAAGGGGAACCCCGCTGCAAATTTTAAAAAAAAATGACGTGGGGTTCCCCCCAAATATCCAAACCAGGCCCTTCAGATCTGGCATGGATTTTAAGGGGAACTCCACCCCAATTTTTTTTTTTAAATGGCGTGGAGTCCCCCCAAAAATCCACACCAGACCCTTATCCGAGCACATAACTTGGCCGGCCGCAGGGGAAGAGGGGGGGACGAGAGCGGCCGTCCAGGTTACAAATGTACCCCTACCATTTCACAAGGAAAGTGTCAAAAATGTAAAAAATGACAAGAGCCGGTTTTTGACAATTCCTTTATTAATGTCTTTTCCTTTCTTCCATCTTCTTCCATCTTCTTCCATCTTCTTCTTCCATCGTCTTCGTTTCTCCATTCGGGTTTCTTCCTCCATCTTCATCTTCCTCTTCATCTTTATCTTCCTCTTCATCTTCCTTCTTCCTTCGGTCTTCTCGTCCGCATCTTGCTCCGGCGTCTTCCCTTCTTCTTTCTTCTCCGGCCGCTCCGTTTGAATTGGAGGTTCCCGCTGTGCCGACGCTTCAGTTCGCCTCTGGGTCCGCTTACACCCGGTGACCCCGCCCCCCTCTGACGCACATGGATTTCACGGGGACTTTCCCCGTGGTGACAGAAGGGGGCGGAGCCACCGGGTGTAAGCGGACCAAGTGGAGAACTGAAGCGTCGCACAGCGGGAACCTCCAATTCAAACGGAGCGGCCGAAGAAGAAAGAAGAAGGGAAGACGCCGGAGCAAGATGCGGACGAGAAGACCGAAGGAAGAAGGAAGATGGAGAGGAAGATGAAGATGGAGGAAGAAACCCGAATGGAGAAAAGAAGAAGAAGGAAGAAGATGGAAGAAAAGAGAAGACATTAATAAAGGAATTGTCAAAAACCGGCTATTGTCATTTTTTACATTTTTGACACTTTCCTTGTGAAATGGTAGGGGTACATTTGTACCCCTTACCAATTCACATGGGGGGGGCGGGATCTGGGGGTCCCCTTTGTTAAAGGGGTCTTCCAGATTCCGATAAGCCCCCCGCCCGCAGACTCCCACAACCACCGGGCAAGGGTTGTGGGGATGAGGCCCTTGTCCCCATCAACATGGGGACATCCTCCCCATGTTGAGGGCATGTGGCCTGGTACGGCTCAGGAGGGGGGGCGCTTTCGTCCCCCCCTCTTCCCCTGCGGCCGGCCAGATTATGTGCTCGGATAAGGGTCTGGTGTGGATTTTTGGGGGAACTCCACGCCATTTTTTTATAAAATTTGGGGTGGAGTTCCCCTTAAAATCCATGCCAGATCTGAAGGGCCTGGTTTGGATATTTGGGGGGAACCCGCACGTCATTTTTTTTTTAAATTTGCAGCGGGGTTCCCCTTAATATCCATTCCAGACCTGAAGGGCTTTTTTTTGTTTAGCAATGACTTTCTATGACTTTTCTCTATATTGCCGGGAGCCGACAATTCATTATAGCCGCGGCTGCTTTTAAATGTTTTTTTTTTTTCCTTTAGAAATGTCATTTTGCTGGCGCACTGGCAATTTCAGAGCTGCGCCTGTTCAACTTATGCAAATTGACTTAGGTGACTTGACATTTACTAAGATTTTGCCAGCGCAGTGTCCCGGCGCATTTGAACCATTGAAATTCCCGCGCTGAGCTAAAAAAAACCTCCAGCAGCTCGAATCGTACTTGCCGGCGCAGCGGGCTGGTTCTGAAAAAGTTACTTTCCGGCCTCGTACACACGACCGAGTTTCTCGTCCAAAACCGGCAAGAAATGTGCCGCGAGAGCCTTTTTGTCTAGAAAAACGTTCGTGTGTATGGTTTTACGACGAGAAAATTGCCGAGAATCTCGACGAGAAAATAGAGAACCTGCTCTCTATTTTCTCGTCAGGATTCCAGATTTCCTCGTCGTGTTTCTCGTCGGGCTGTTTTGTGACGAGAAAATGGTTCGTGTGTATGCTTTTACGACTCTTCCAAAAGCGCGCATGCTCACAAGCAACTATGAGACGGGAGCGCATCTTCTGGTAAAACAAGCCTTCGTAATGGAGAGATACAATACAAAAGTTTCCCCTCACAGGGCGGGACTTTATAGGCATGAATTTACATAACCACTAGGGTAGAGTATAAAAATAATTTATTACAAAAGTAGAAAGTATGATTACATAAAATTGTAGGCCAATAAAAAAGACTTCATATATGCAGAAAATACAATCAATGAATCAATAGAATAGATGTTGAATTATGCCCAATGCATCGCATGCCCAGGGGAAAGGATTATACCCTAGACTGCAATGCTAGTGCACAATTATATGAAAATTGGAATAGTAATTATATAGGTCAGATCCTACGCGTTACGGAGATAACTCCTTCTTCAGGGATAATCCGACATATAATTTAGAATTGAAATCTCTGCAGCCATATATCAAGCTTATATATCAGTCATCATAGAACCACAACACCCAGAAAACACAAGGGTTATGGTTTGAAAACAAGTGGTGAAAAAAATCCCCTATATGGGGAAATGGGTGGAAACTGCGCACATGCGATGTCCAGACAGCGACCCGGGACCGCAAACGTCTCCAAAGGGAAGCATAGAAAAATCAATATACCTTTTTCCTAATGGATATCCAGCTGTCACATGACCCGGCTCTCTCCCAGCCTATCTGCAGGGAAACAAAAGCAGGAGGAGCTTCTCATCCTCTGCTGCTTGGGGTGTAGGACATGAAGAGGAAGTCAACCTCGGGTACAGCTGTGATGAGAAGCTCCTCCTGCTTTTGTTTCCCTGCAGACAGGCTGGGAGAGAGCCGGGTCATGTGACAGCTGGATATCCATTAGGAAAAAGGTATATTGATTTTTCTATGCTTCCCTTTGGAGACGTTTGCGGTCCCGGGTCGCTGTCTGGACATCGCATGTGCGCAGTTTCCACCCATTTCCCCATATAGGGGATTTTTTTCACCACTTGTTTTCAAACCATAACCCTTGTGTTTTCTGGGTGTTGTGGTTCTATGATGACTGATATATAAGCTTGATATATGGCTGCAGAGATTTCAATTCTGAATTATATGTCGGATTATCCCTGAAGAAGGAGTTATCTCCGTAACGCGTAGGATCTGACCTATATAATTACTATTCCAATTTTCATATAATTGTGCACTAGCATTGCAGTCTAGGGTATAATCCTTTCCCCTGGGCATGCGATGCATTGGGCATAATTCAACATCTATTCTATTGATTCATTGATTGTATTTTCTGCATATATCAAGTCTTTTTTATTGGCCTACAATTTTATGTAATCATACTTCCTACTTTTGTAATAAATTATTTTTATACTCTACCCTAGTGGTTATGTAAATTCATGCCTATAAAGTCCCGCCCTGTGAGGGGAAACTTTTGTATTGTATCAGTTAGGGATGTTGGCTACATCACACCAGACCTGTTTTCTGCAACCTCCTATTTCCTTGATTCGTAATGGAGAGAGCACATTCGTCACGCTCAAAAATATTGCATCGTTTAAATTTTCTGCATTGAAATCTTCGTTAGAATGTTACATTAATCAAAACGAGTGACCTTCTTTTGCTGCTGATATTCACACAGAGTTATGACTTTTTTTTTAACCTTTTTCATGCTGCTCTTAAGAAGATTTATGTGTATTATATCGTGCAAGTTTTTAGGAATAATTTAAATGGTAATATTTTTTAAAATGATGTTAATTATAATTTCGCAATGTTTTGGTAGTGATCTCCCATTTAATTTTGGACTCTATATTAGTTAAATTTCCAACCATGTTTTTTTGATAATCAGATTTAGTTATTCTTTTGGGGGGTTGTTATCTGTCCCTTTGTTTGTCAGTCAAATGTATCTGCTTACTCCAAAGCTAGATTTTTAATTTTTACAAATACACATAGTCAAGTATGAACGTAAACAAAAATCACATTTATTCATGTTTAAAAATAAAATAAAGAGAAGGCAGCGCTGGAGAACCTGCTGCCATTTGTGCATCCCAGGGACCCCAGAGCACACAGCAACCCTGTGTGGACACTAAAATTGGGAGCTTGAGAAGGCCAACATTTCTGAACACAATCTGATGCTGGCCTCCCAGAGGTCAGGAACAGCAGCAGGTGAGATATATGTCCCAAGTCTGTGGTACTACAACAGGCTGCCTTCTGTCCGACCACAATTAAGCAAGGCCATCACTTCCTCTTCTTCCTGGCAACCTTCCCTGCAATCTTCCCTGAAGCCTTCCCTGCAGCCTTCCTTCTTCGTTTGGCTGGAGGCTGGCCCCCCTTGAGGGGTACTCCTGTCAGGAGGAGGAGGAGGAGATGTAGCAGAAGGGGGTGGGGCAGAAGAAGAAGGTGGAGGTGTAGCAGAAGGGGGTGGGGCAGAAGAAGAAGGGGGAGGTGTAGCAGAAGGGGGTGGGGCAGAAGAAGAAGGGGGAGGTGTAGCAGAAGGGGGTGGGGCAGAAGAAGAAGGGGGAGGTGTAGCAGAAGGGGGTGGGGCAGAAGAAGAAGGGGGAGGTGTAGCAGAAGGGGGTGGGGCAGAAGAAGAAGGGGGAGGTGTAGCAGAAGGGGGTGGGGCAGAAAAAGGTGGAGGTGTAGCAGAAGGGGGTGGGGCAGAAGAAGAAGGGGAAGGTGGAGGTTGAGGTTGGGTCAGTTGTGCCACCTCACATATGGCGGTATTGGGGGTAATTTTCTCCATCACCCCCTTGTTGAGCAAGGTGATGAGCAGGGGCTCGCATAGGAGGCGTTGCTCCATGCTCATCACCTTGAACTTAGCCTCCACTAGGCCGGCAATGGCCTCTTCAGGGGATGTAGGCTCCTGGAGGGTGGCATGGGCCTCACGAATAAGGGCCATTGCTGCCTCACTCGTGCTCCTGTCCCTCCTGCCTCTTTTGTGAAGCCGGATGGGAGGCACCTGGGATCTGGTGCTTCTCCTTTGCCCTGCCACCTCCTGTCTGCCACTGGGCCCTGCCACCTCCTGTCTGCCACTGGGCCCTGCCACCTCCTGGCTGCCACTGGGCCCTGCCACCTCCTGGCTGCCACTGGGCCCTTCCTCCTCCTGCCTGACAGTTTCCAGACCCTCCTCCTGGCTGATTTCATCCTGTGTATGAAAAAGGGACATAGTTTAATATGTTGGTTTAATCTTTGCATCAAACTTTGTAATCCTGATTGAAGCAATTAGAATGTAAATTCATAAATCCTTGCTTTAAATTTACCACTACATCAGATTGACTATTTAGCACCCAATTAAGTGCAGAATAATGTCTACAGATCTTGATTTCACTTGTGCAATCCAAAATAGTTTATGTTTGTCATCTTGACATATTTGTCAAACATTAAGTTTATCCCAATACATTTTCGAAAAATACTATACCTGGCTCCAGATGGCCAAATCAGGATCATCCAGGATGGCTGCCTCCTCTTGCTCCAGAGAAGGCTCAGGTTGGCTGCAGGGAAGTCTGGGGGGAAGAGTGGAGAGTGATGGCCTTGTCTCAATGTGGTCATCCAGGAAGGACATCCTGTTGTAGTACCACAAAATCGGGACATACACATCATCTGCTGCTGCTCCTGACCTCTGAGAAGCCAGCACCTTAGAGCGTTCAGTCCTGTAGGTACCTCTCAAGCTCCCAATTTTAGTGTCCACTTGTTTTGCTGTGGCTGTGGGCACCTTGGTATGCACAAATGGGAGCAGCTTCTCCAGCGCTGCTTTTCTCACCCCTCTTTTTTTGTGGATGGGGTTTTTCGTCTCCCACAGAGCCGGCAGCTCCCTTACCCGGTCAATAAATTCCGCCAGGAAATCCTTGTCGCTTATAAAGACATTCATATTGTATCTGCAAGTTAAATAAATTATATATAACTAATGTGAGGCAAACAGTCTAACCTCCTTAACATGCTAGTCACCATATATATCCTCCAACATTCTCAAGACAGTATAGGCCAACAATTTGTACAAGTCACAAAATCACATACCTTCGTTCGCACGTCCGTCACTTGAACTCCTCTCTCCGCACACCGAACGTACTATAGTCACATGTGTGTTTGCTATATACACACCACGCATGCGTCAAAATACGAACACGTCACTCCGCACACGTCGCCCGCCCCTGACGTTCTAACTAACATCTTTTCCCCGCCCCTTCTCTTTCGGCGCGCAGACAGATATGGCGGAGTTACAGC
The DNA here is from genome assembly GCA_029206835.1 of Rana muscosa. Lineage (NCBI taxonomy): Eukaryota > Metazoa > Chordata > Amphibia > Anura > Ranidae > Rana > Rana muscosa. The sequence continues at coordinate 233,973,354 of CM055127.1, read as the reverse complement.
AGGTGTCTGATAATTCCGCAACTAACGAGGAGGAGACAAGCCCGGAGACCGAGGAAACGTCACGATCAAGGAGGAGATTCAAGGCATCGAATATGTCTTTTGCGGAGATGGCGGAGATGGTGGACATCTTGCTCAAGGCTGATTATGATGCCAAGCATGGGCCGTATAGCAAACCAAATAGAAGGAAGGCCAAAATCCTCACTAAAGTCATGAAGAGTCTGAAGGCGAATTTCGGGGTGAAACGCTCAAATGAGCAGCTCAGAAAGAGGTGGTCAGACCTCAAACTGAGGGAGCCAGAGCAGTTGAGGAGCATAAAGAGAATGCTCGCTAAAAGTAAGTAAAATGTAGACTTTTCTGATATTAATCTTTTGCTAAACTGACATGTTACTCTTTATTTTGGTTTCTCATATTGGACTCGCTTCCAAAATGTAATATTTTGAACTTGGTTGGGCACAGTAATCGTTCGTTACGTTACCGACACTTCGTTCGGCCACTATCCGCGGTTTTGGCTTATTTTAGAGCCACAAAAGTAATTATACATCTGCCATTTTTGCTCCAAAATTGTGGCGTATTTTTTCGTCTAGATGATGTGTTTGTAAAGAGAATGAAATGCAAACTTTTATCAGTGTAAAGGAGAGGACACTCAGCAGCTGCTTCCACATCTGTACTTTGGAGCACTATAGTGTGGGCCACCAGACCCGCCTTTTTTGGGTGTCCCACACAGGTGCATCCTAGAATTTTTGTGGTGCCTCCATGTCAAATAAATTACATCCAAAGGTGAATACTAAGCATATTCTTGGTCATAAATAATGCATTCTTCTTTAAATTCCGCCCAAACACACACTTGTACCACACTTCCAATCAATTTAGCCTGTTTTTATTTTAACATTGAGATTTACAGTGTGATAAATTGACCTTTTGTTTGCTTCTCATAGGGGAGAGAAGACTGGGAGGAGGACACTCCAGGGAGCACATGCACCCCACAACTTCCAAGCAACCCCAAACTCCCAAAGACCCACAACCGAAACATGTGTAGGAAGTTGAGGTGGAGGAAGGAGAAGTGCAGGAAGGAGAGGTGGATGACGTTGTGGATCTGGTCACCACAACAGGTCAGTATCTGTCACCACAGCTTCAGGTAAGAGATGTAGGCCTGCAGAGTTATAATACCTTTTGTTTTTTGTTTTTAGGGGATATAAATGTTGTGAAGGATAGTACACGGTTCTCTGCTGACAGTGCCCTCTGCCTCATCCAGCAAGTGATGGAATGTAGCACGAAACTGGAGCTTATTAAACAAAGAATCCATGTGATGGAACAAACTTTTAAAGACATTCTCGATGTTTTGGGGAGAATTCAATAAGCCATCCAAACACATTTGTTTTTACATGTTTGTTTTTGCAACTATTCGTATTTTTTTGACAATCAAACCAGCCAAAAATTGAATCTGCACACAGTGTGTCAACATGTGCTATCTGCCATCAGGGGATATCCATGTACGTCTTTTGTGGGTGCAACCCCTTCCTCGTATCTAAAGTCGGTGAACTGAGGAAGGGGTTGCACCCCCAAAACACGTCCATTGATCACCCCTGATGGCAGATAGCACATGTTGACAATAGGGATCAGGATTGTAAACTTCATAGATGTCAAAAATCCCAAATGTGTGCATATTCAATTTTTGGCTGGGCAAGGGGTGGCAGGACCCCATATTAGGACGGGCACATAGAGACATAGTTTGTGTAAGTGAATATCTCAGATTGCTCAGAGGTATCCAATGTTGTAATTTTTGAAATGCAACTGTTATTTTTGTATTTTCATAAGCAAAAAATTGCTGGGTTGGGGCCAGGCCAACCCAAAAAACCTGAAAAAACTAAAAATGGTGAGAATGTGCACAGAGTAAAATATTTGACCACAAACAACGTGTAGCTTCTTTTTATAATACCCTCTAAGCTTATTTGGTTATTTTGTAAGGTTACATAGTGAAATGGTTGTTATTTACTAAAGTAAAATACACTTGGCACTACAAATGCACAAAGACAAACTAGGAGACAGGAAAGAACAAATAATTAAAGGTTTAAACAAGCTTTTTATTGGGATCCTTAGACATAGGCTGGCATAGGAATTGCCCCCCTACCCGTGAAATACTCCATGTATTTGTCCCGAACCTCACGGGCATTTTGGGAGGGCAAGCCAGGACGGGCAGATTCCAGGCCCGGCAGGGGATTTGCAGGGGAAAGTCCAGCCTCTGGCAAAACTGAGGCCATATAGGAATTCGATTTCTGGCTCAGAAAGTTGTGTAGCACACAGCAGCATAATACGACATAGTTTATTTTGTAGTCCGCCAAGTGTATTGAAGTCATAAAAAGGCGGAACCGGCTGGCCATTATGCCAAAGGCATTTTCGACAACTCTTCGGCCCCTGGCCAGCCGGTAATTGAACACCCTCTTCTCTGGGGTCAGGGTCCTCTGTGGAAATGGCCTCATAAGATGCCGTCCGAGTCCGAAGGCTTCATCAGCCAAGAAAACAAAGGGGAGTCCTTCAATATTCCCTGCATCCGGTGGCAATGCAAGGTCGTCACTCTGGAGACGGAGGGCAAACTCCGTCTGGATGAAGGATCCCCCATCGGACATCCGGCCATTCTTCCCTACATCAACATAGAGGAATTCATACCGTGCTGACACCACCGCCATCAGCACAATGCTATGAAACCCCTTGTAATTGTAGTAGTAGGACCCAGAACGGGGTGGCGGCACGATGCGGACGTGCTTCCCGTCTATGGCACCACCGCAGTTGGGAAAGTCCCACCGCGTGGCAAACTCCGATGCCACAGTCTGCCATTCCTGTGGCGTGGAAGGAAGCTGTGGAGTGAAACAAGATGAAATAATATTAGAATACCAAAGTCAGACATTACAAGGAAATTTGATTTAAAAAAAAACAAGGCCAAGATCAATCAAATTCTACGTTTATTAAGGTGTTTAAAATAAGTATAAGGGAAGGCTCATTTATCAGATTCATCACCCCCTCTGATGGGCCATTACTAAATTATTTTGGGGGGGGGGGAATGTGTTTGGCCACAGGATAGCATTGCAGTGGCGGTGCGTCCAGAGTGGGCGCTGGAGCACTGCCCCCTCTCTCCTGTGCCCATCACTCAGAACAATACATAGGTTCATGCGTTGCATTAACCTATGTATTGTCTATGCCGCCCACTATTCAGGTGGATGGCCTCTTGTTTAGCCACCGACATATGAATAATTGCGGCATTTAGGGGGTTCAAATTGCATAGCAGAAACAGGTAGTAAAATAGTCTTGCACATTACAACCTGAGGGATGTAATTGGCTTCCGAAAAGTAAAATAGGGGACGCAGGGGGGGGGGCATTCCTTGGGGAAACACTGGCAGGCTGCTCTGCCAATCATGTTCACCAAGTCTGTTTAATGGTAACATGATTGTCTGATGCAACATCAAGGGAAGGAGAAGACATCAAGGACAGAAGAAGGATGGCGCTGACCACAAGAAGGTAAGTGCAGGGCTGGGGGGAAAATGGCTGCATTGGAGGGAACAAAATGGCTGCATTGGAGGGAACAAAATGGCTGCATTGGAGGGAACAAAATGGCTGCATTAGAGGGGACAACTGGGGGCGTTTAATAGGCACCTGAGCAAAAAAGGAGGAAGTTTAGTTCATAAATTGGGGTGGGACCCCCAAACATTTGGAGCAACAGGCGCCCCTGCTGGAAAAGTTAGTGAAGGGAAATATTTATGGAGGAGAAAAAAGGGGCAATCTAAAGCTTCCAGCATGCATGGGGACAAAGGGGACATTCTCAGCATATTACAATCATGGTAATTAGGGAAGGATGAAAGAAATACAATACATTAGCATACATGTAATACATAAAATGTGATGTTAATGGAGAAAACTTACCCTAATATAGTCCTCCTGCAGGACTTGTATAATGGCAGAACAGGTGTCTGGGATTATGAGGCCCAGAGCCTGGGGGGAGATGCCTGTGGTGAACTTCAAGTCCTGAAGACTTCTCCCTGTCGCCAGGTAACGCAACGTGGCGATGAGCCTCTGCTCAGCACTGATGGCTTCCCGCATAACGGTGTCCTGCCTGGTAATATAGGGGGACACCAAAGCCAACAGTTCCTGAAAAACGGGGTCAGACATCCGCAGAAAATTCCTGTAGTCCTCAGGATTATTCTCGACGATCTCCCGCAGCAGAGGCATATGGCAGAATTGGTCCCGCTGGAGCAACCAATTCTTGGTCCATGAACTCCTCCTCACACCATTCATGGACTGGTCTTGGTCCAAAACAAGCAGACCAACACCAAGCGCACGCACAGCACGAACTCGACGACGAGAACGTCCAGGCGACATGGCTAATAAGAAACGGTCGTCTTATCAGAACGTACAGAACAGAACGCACTTTAGAACAGCAAGGCCTATGAATAACGAACTGAAAATCAGAAACGAACAGGCAAGAACGCACTGTAAAACAGATACGACCTGCCTAGACGCCCTGAAAGTCAAGATACGAACCCACAAGCACAAACTGAACCGCAGAAAACGATCTAAAAAGTACGAAGACTGAAAAGCGCGAATCGTCTCTTCCCAAACTTTTACTTCACACGCGGTAACACGAGATCAGCAAAAGCAGCCCAAGGGGTGGCGCCAAGAAAAAAGATCTTCCCCTTTATAGTGCCGTCGTACGTGCTGGACGTGAGCGCGGAGAACAACGAGGAAATTGGGAAATGTCAGTGTGTACGCATAGAAAGCTTGACGAGAAAATCGACAAGCTTAACAAAAATCTCGTCGAAAAAAACGACGTGTTTTTTACGACGAGAAACTCGGTCGTGTGTACGAGGCTTCCCACTCTATTTTGGGCATATTAGTTATTTGGGCAGTTGTCCCTACACTTCCTCACATCACCCCATGTCACCCCCATTATATTCTCACTTCCAGCTTCTTTATATTTAGATTTTAACATGCCCTGCGCCAGGTCCATAGTAGCGCACTGAGCGCCTCCTCCCGGGCGTAGAGAACACTATAGTAAATGGGAAATAGGGCTGCGATACCGGCGCTAATGTTTTGTAAATACCAAAACAGCCATTGCGCACGCAGATGCGCCAATACTCATGGTGCAAACGTTTGGTAAATCAGCCCCAGTGTTAGATAGGTCTCTGCATAATTTTGCTGGCTATACACCACACTCTGACAAATGATATGCTTGCTTTAAATAAAACTATTGATGGGATTATATATAATCTGCACAATCAATGATCACAGGAAAGGTGTGTGACAACTTTGCAAATGCTGTTTGTTTGCTCTCTCTGTACATTGTTTATTGGTTAAACTGTGCTGTGTTGGGGTTGTTGTTTTTATTTCTCTTATCGTCCAAGGACTGACACAACTGGAAACTGTAAACGCGTGGGTATATGTCCCTGCTCACAGGAGAAGATCTAGGCAGAATGTTAGATGTTAGAAACATTCTAGAACAAACCAGAGCTGAACAGCCCTGCCCAGGGGGGCGGTCCCTCCGGACATTACCCTCCCACCTGCAGTCAGCAGACCTCAGTTTTTTTCTGCCTAGCAGAAGAAGAAGACGTGGCTCTCTCAGGAGCCAGTCTCCTGGAAGATTTTACTTTTAAATTGTATTCCTTTGGGAATTTTATTATTTTATTTTTGAGACCTTCAATCAACTGTCGGCTGGGCAACAGGTTGGGTACACTAGTATCCTCGTAGTCTTCCCTGTCCGACCATCGAGTGTGCTGATCCTCGCCTTGTGTGCGTGAGACTCAGTTCACGACATACCCCATGGCTTCAGGGGTGGCCGGGTTGCTTTCATGCTCCCGCGGTCCTCTCAAGATTGAACAGTACCTACTGTATCTTTCGCGGTGGACCGGGCCCGACAGCTACGCAGTACAACTCTGTGATAGGTCTGTCTGAAACAAGCCAGTGGGTCCCTCTAGGGACAGGTAAGTAGTCTCTCCTGCTGCAGGGTGAGTACATACTGGCTGTGTTTCTGTGTGTGGGGGGTTCTCCCTGTCTCCCCCCTGTTATGCTGCTCTCTGCACCCTGTACTGGTGCTGTGCTGTGGGGTGCTTGGGGGTCACTCTGGCCTGGCTGGGCACTCATGTCTGTAGTTTTTTCTGGTGTGAGGTGATTATTGCGTGCGCCGTTAGCACGCGCATTAGCGGGAGCTTTAAATTTCACGCTCGGCGGCCATCTTGGCGTTCAATGGCGCAGTTGTAGCTGCGGCCGGCGCCCATTTTCTTGTGGCCGCCGCGCATTTATTTTCGATTCTAGTGGCGGCACGAATCCCCTCACAATCTCCTCACAGACTGAGCAGTCCTTAAGGGTTGGTGGGTCCTCCGGGTATCCCCTCCTCAGCCTCAGCGTAGCCAGTGGGTGGACTGTATATTCACTGTATAGTGTATAAGGTCTCAGAGGGTGGCGTTATGGAGTCTGATACACCTGCTCTCCACACTTGCCTGGGGCAACTGGCAGTGCTGCACAGTTAAACATGTTCATATGTTTCCTGCACCTGCGGTCCTTACGGACCAGTTGTCAGCAGTCCTGGAATCATTCCTTGTCAGAATGGAAGCGGTGTGTGAGCAAAAGGAGCTATAAGCCCCCTCCCCCCACAAAAATCTTTAGTGAAGGAGTGCTCCGAGTCAGATATGGGCCTAGCTACTGTGCTCAGGACCCTAGATCTGAATATTTAATATTTATGAACAGGACATTCCCTTGTGAGGAAGACTCCAGTTCTGTGTCAGTGAATGACAGGGCGCTTGTAAGTGATCTCATTGATGATGTGAGGAACACTCTCAAGCTGGAATTGCTGTGACAAGCCTTTCTTTTACACAGCTTCCTCACTGTTTTCCACACACGCTGCCTCAGAGCAGCATGGATGATACATGGTGGGGGGGAGGACTTTATTCATTTATGTCTCTAGTCCCTGTCAGCCTTCTGTGTGATATCCTGAGGCAACATTTCCCGCCATTTCCTGGGGAACGCTTGAGCTCTGACAGACACACGGTCTGAGGATCAGAGGTTACCTGTTACCTGCATGCTGCTTCGGCAGCACAGTCAAGCAGGTTGGAATGATACAGAGAAGATTATGTACCTCTGCGCCATAATTTAAACTCATCCTATACCTCTACACTGCATACATTCACAGTGTATGTATGTGTTATTGGTCTCTGTGTCTGCGTGAGTGTTCCCCCACGTTCCAATGCTGTGTTTCAGTGCCATGCATGATATAAACGTACAAAATATGTTTATGCACGACTCCAGATACTGGGTCGGCGGGGGCTCTGGTGTCCTCCCGCGCTCTCATGGTATGTGCGCTTCGGCTCTCCGCACAGTATATGTTTATTGCACATACTATACATGTTTACAGTATGGGTACTCCGGTTTCCCCCCCCCACGCTCCAATGGAAATGCACAGCATAAACATGTGCAATATGTTTATTCACATGCTATCATTCCTACACGGTATCTGTGTGCTGTCTGCGTGGAGTTCTTCCGGATGTTCCGGTTTCCTCCCACGCGCTGACGGTATGTGCGCCTTTTGGCCTTCTGCACAGTTAAACATGTTCAATGTTTATCACGCATGCTATAATACCTACACAGTATGTGTAGGCAGTCTGTGTGGTTTTCCTCTGGGTACTCCGGTTCCCTCCCACACTCCATTGGTATGGGCGCTTCGGCGCTATACACAGTTTAAATTTGTGAGATTGGATATCCACATACTAACATACCTACCTGGTATGTCTGTGCAGTCTGCGTGGGTTTCCGCCCACGCTACATGACATGCATGTCTTTGGTGCAATACACGGTGTAAACATACACATTGGGGCTGATTTACCAAACGTTTGCGCCATGAGTATTGGCGCGTCTGCGTGCGCAATGGCGGTTTTGGTATTTACAAAACATTAGCGCCTGTAGCACAGCCCTATTTGCCATTTACTATAGTGTTGTCGGCGGACGGGAGGAGGTGCTCAGTGCGCCTGGCGCACGGCATGTTAAACACTAAATATAAAGAAGCTGGAAGTGAGAATATAATGGGGGTGATGTGGGGTGATGTGAGGAAGTGTAGTGACACCTGCCCAAATAACAAACATGGCCAAAATAGTGTGATAAAGTAGCTTTTTCAAAACCAGCCCGCTGCGCCGGCAAGTACGATTCAAGCTGCGGGAGTTTTTTTTGAGCTCAGCGCGGGAATTTCAATGGTTCAAATGCGCCAAGACACTGCGCCGGCAAAATCTTAGTAAATGTCAAGTCACGTAAACTAATTTGCATAAGTTGAACTGGCGCAGCTCTGAACTTCCCAGTGCGCCAGCAAAATGTAATTTCTAAAGGAAAAAAAAGGCATTTAAAAGCAGCCGCGGCTATAATGAATTGTCGGCTCCCGGCAATATAGAGAAAAGTCATTGAAAGTCTTTGCTAACCAAAAAAAAAAAGCGTGGGGGTCCCCCCCAAATTCCAATTACCAGGCCCTTCAGGTCTGGAATGGATATTAAGGGGAACCCCGCTGCAAATTTAAAAAAAAAATGACGTGCGGGTTCCCCCAAATATCCAAACCAGGCCCTTCAGATCTGGCATGGATTTTAAGGGGAACTCCACCCCAATTTTTTTTTAAAAATGGCGTGGAGTCCCCCCAAAAATCCACACCAGACCCTTATCCGAGCACATAACCTGGCCGGCCGCAGGGGATGAGAGCGCCCCCCCCCCCTCCTGAACCGTACCAGGCCACATTCCCTCAACATGTTGATGGGGACAAGGGCCTCATCCCCACAACCCTTGCCCGGTGGTTGTGGGGGTCTGCGGGCAGGGGGCTTATCGGAATCTGGAAGACCCTTTTAACAAAGGGGACCCCCAGATCCCGCCCCCCCCTATGTGAAATGGTAATGGGGTACAAATGTACCCCTACCATTTCACAAGGAAAGTGTCAAAAATGTAAAAAATGACAAGAGCCGGTTTTAGACAATTCCTTTATTAATGTCTTCTCTTTTCTTCCTTCTTCTTCTTCCTTCTTCTTTTCTCCATTCGGGTTTCTTCCTCTTCATCTTCCTCTTCATCCTGATCTTCATCTTCATCTTCCTTCTTCTTTGGGTCTTCTCGTCCGCATCTTGCTCCGGCGTCTTCCCTTCTTCTTTCTTCTACGGCCGCTCCGTTTGAATTCGAGGTTCCCGCTGTGCGACGCCTCAGTTCCCCACTTGGTCCGCTGCCCCCGGTGGCTCCGCCCCCTCTGACACCACGGGGAAAGTCCCCGTGAAATGCATGTGCGTCAGAGGGGGGCGGGGTCACCGGGTGTAAGCGGACCCGATGGGGAACTGAAGAACTGAAGCCTCGCACAGCGGGAACCTCCAATTCAAACGGAGTGGCCGAAGAAAGAAGAAGGGAAGACGCCGAAGCAAGATGCGGACGAGAAGACCAAAGGAAGATGAAGATGAAGATGAGGATGAAGATAAAGATGAAGAGGAAGATGAAGATGAAGGAAGAAACCCGAATGGAGAAAAGAAGAAGATGGAAGAAGAAGATGGAAGAAGAAGAAGATGGAAGAAAGGAAAACACATTAATAAAGGAATTATCAAAAACCGGCTCTTGTCATTTTTTACATTTTGACACTTTCTTCATGAAATGGTAGGGGTACATTTGTACCCCATTACCATTTCACACAGGGGGGGCCGGGATCTGGGGGTCCCCTTTGTTAAAGGGGTCTTCCAGATTCCGATAAGCCTCCCGCCCGCAGACCCCCACAACCACCGGGCAAGGGTTGTGGGGATGAGGCCCTTGTCCCCATCAACATGGGGACATCCTCCCCATGTTGAGGGCATGTGGCCTGGTACGGTTCAGGAGGGAGGGGGGGCCACTCTCGTCCTCCCCTTTTCCCCTGCGGCCGGCCAGGTTATGTGCTCGGATAAGGGTCTGGTGTGGATTTTTGGGGGGACTCCACGCCATTTTTTTTTAAATTTGGGGTGGAGTTCCCCTTAAAATCTATGCCAGATCTGAAGGGCCTGGTATGGATATTTGGGGGGAACCCCACGTTATTTATTTTTTTAATTTGCAGCGGGGTTCCCCTTAATATCCATTCCAGACCTGAAGGGCCTGGTTATGGAATTTGGGGGAACCCCACGCTTTTTTTTTTGTGTAATCAAAGACTTTCAATGACTTTTATCTGTATTGATCGGAACCAGCAATTCATTACAGCCGCAAGGACTTTTAAATGACTATTATTTTACTTTAGAAATGTCATTTTGCTCTCCAACTGTTATAAACATGGAAAGCATGTGCTACTTTACAGGCATACTATAGACACCCCCCGGGTATGATATTTAGGGCCAGTTCACACCGGATGCAGTGCAGTGCGTTTTTTTGATGCCTGAAAAACGCAAAGAAAGTTGATCACATTAATGCCAATGGCATAGTTCACACCACTGCAGTCCGTTCCAGTGCGTTTCAGAAAGCAAAAAAAAAAATTGGTCATGCTGCATTTTTTAGGAACAGAACTGTACTGGACCGCAGTAAAACACATCAAAAACGCAACGGAACGTACAAAAAATGCACTGGAATGCACCAGAACGCACCTAAATGCACCCAAGACGCACTGCAACACACTTGTCCTAAGTGAAAAGAGGGGGAAAAAAACACTGGACTGCATCAAAAACGCCTCAAAAATGCACTGGAATGTGTCAAAAACGCGCATGCAGAAAAGCACCTGGAACGCACCCAGACTGCGTTTCTATAGTGTGAACTAGGGCCAGTTCACACCATAGAAACACAATCCGGATGCGTTCCAGGTGCTTTTCTGCATGCACGTTTTTCATGCGTTCCAGTGCATTTTTGGGAAGTTTTTGATGCAGTCCAGTGCTTTTTTTTCACCCCTCTTTTTTATTAACCATAGATAAGGACAAGTGTGTTCCAGTGCGTTTTTGGTGCATTTAGGTGTGTTCCTGTGCGTTCCAGTGCATTTATGATGCATTTAGATGCGTTCCAGTACAGTCCAGTGCAGGTAAAATGCAGCATGTTCTACTTTTTTGGTGGAACTGGAACGCACTGGAACAAACACTGCCATTTAGAACCATATAACCAACTTTCCATGCATTTTGGATGCATAAAAAATGCAATGCACTGCATGTGGTGTGAAATGGCCCTTAAGCAATTTGGCATATTTAAAGGCACTTCAACTTGTTTTGTTTTTGGTGTTTTCCAAATTGGTGACATTGATATATGTCCCTTAGGGTGGGACCTGGGCCCCCATTTTAAGGCCAATAACTAGAAGATAAGCCAGCCAAGTGGGGACTAGCAAAATTAACAAGTCAGTTCCCATAGACTGCAATGGGATTTGTTGGTGGGGGGGGGGGTGATTGTCCCATCTCTAATTTTGTAGCATGCTGGATGATGTGCTTAATTTTGGACGGGGGGAGGGGGGTTATTTTTTGCTAGCTGCATTGGTGTTGTTCTGCACATGCCCAGCCAGTTATTTTTTTTTGGTGTGTGTGTGTGTGTGTGTGTGTGTGTGTGTGTGTCAAAATGTACATGTTGGTGTCCTTATCGAGTTTGTAACACATGTATTTTATTTGTTATGTCTTTGCAAAACAGGTGATTGGTTAACTTATGTGGATTGTATATTTTTGGTGTGGGGGAGATATGTTCCCCTGAAATAATTCTGATGTTGTTAATGTGTGTTGTTTGTTCACTTTGATTTAATTGTCTGCTGCATTTTTTGGCCAAAAATTGCTCAAGATGTTGAGAGTGTAACTGTTTCAAATTGACCATGTTTTTTATTTTGCCTTCCCTTTTGTTTTGTTGAACAATAAAATTAGATGCAAAGTTTTGATGTTTGTTTTGTGTTTTCTTTGCAACAAATGTGACAGCTGATTGGCATGTCAAAACAAAACTGGTGTGATTTGTCTACCCTGGTGCCTTCATGGTAGTATATGCATGGATTGTGTGCTGCCATGGAGTGTCACCAGGAAATGAAAAATGCAGAGCGGTAAGTATTCAATTTTCCTTTTTTTACTGCAGTAGTTCTCAGCCTCAGTCCTCAAGTACCCCCAACAGGACATGTTTTGTGAATTTAGCTTATCGAGAATTGGTGTCCAAAAAACAAAACCATTGACTGTGATTTAAAGCACATGTGCAAGATGAAGGAAAACCTGCAAACATGGCCTGTTGGGGGTACTTGAGAAGCACTGATTTAGAGCACTGCACTTAAAAATAGCTCAAGGCCATACAATTCTAATTGTGGGCATTTTGAGGGAAACGAAGTAAGTGTTAGAACCCCTGTGTGTGTGTTTTTTTTTAGATATTCTTTTTGTAGTTTGGCCTTTGTCTCCTTTTCTTAACATTGGCTTCACTTCCTGTCACACAGCTAAACAGGAAGTGAAGGTAAAACCCTACCAATGGCTTTTCTTGGGGACACACTGATCAATCTAACTAGTGTCCCCATTAAGCAAATTGCACTCTAGCACTTTGTTGTGTACACCCCAAATCATTGGGTAGTTTGGGGTTTAGTAAAGACAAATCCACTCTGCAGTAAAAGTGTAGCTGCTGAAAATCTGAGGGAAAGTACTGGTGATTGGATGTTGCAATCATGTAAAAGCAAAGATTGTGTTTTTTTTGGCTTGCATGTCCCCCTCAGATATACAGCAAGTGCACTTGTAGTGCAAAGTAGATTTGCCTTTAGTAAATAAACCCCACCGTCCAAACTACTTAATAAATTGTGGCGTACCCTGCAATATGCTGGAGTGCAATGTGCATAATGGGGAAAGTATTTAGACTGACCTGTGTGTCCCCCCAAGGAAAGACATTGTTAGGGATTTCCCCTCACTTCCTGTGTGGCTATGTGACAGGAAGTGAATTATTTGGAAGGATAAAGTGGCCAAATTATTTAGTTTAACTTTTCAAAGACTCATTCCTAAGTTGAATTGTGATGCATGTCAATGGCCCATTTAGCCCCTCTTTAATCATTTGAGATCAGCGCTATAACTGATTGACGGCCACAGCATGGTCCTCAATTGCCGGGAGTCCGTCAGTAAACGTCCTCCCCTTCACACGCGTGTGCTGTGGTCACCGAGTCACTGAGACTCGGGTGATGACAGATCAAAGTAAGGGGCCGATACCTGCCCTTTACCATGTGATCAGCTGTCAGCCAATGACAGCTGATCACGTGATGTAAACAAAAGCTGGGTAATGGTTTTTGTTTTCTCCTTGTGCTGACAGCGTGAGCATAAAAAAGGCAATCACCGGCTTATGTGCAAGGGACATGGGGCCCGAAGAGGAAGAGGCAATTCTGCATCATCTGTGACAATTAGTAGCCCCTGCCAGTGCCACCTATCAATGCCCACCACTGGTGCCAATCAGTGGCACCTAGCAGTGCTGCCTATCAGTGCCCATCACTGCCAACTATCATTGCCACCTAGCAGTGCCACTTCTCACTGCCCACCAGTGCCAAATAGCAATGCCACCTCTCAGTGCCCACCCTTGCCACCTTATCGGTGCCCATCAGTGCAGTCTCATCAGTGTACATCAATGAAGAAGAAAAATTACCTTTTTTAAAAATATTAACCAGTTTCCTACCGCCCACCGTCAAATGACATCCTTGGCTTTGGGCGGTGACATCTGAATGATGCCTGCAGTTACAGGCATCATTCAGATATCATTCTTTTCAGCCGGCGATTCTGTGCACAATAAAAATGATCATAGTGGCAGTTCCGCCGCTTGATCGTTCTTATAGGCGGGGGGAGGGGATGTTCCCCCCCCCCTCTCGCCGCCATCCGGTGCTTCTCCGAGCTCTCCCGTGCCATCTGGGGCTCGGAGAACAATTTGGAGATGACTGGTGACCAGATGGTCATCAGTCATCTCTATGACCGTCGGAGGCGCGGGCACGACATTATGACATCACGCCGTGTTCCCGTATGTTAACCAAGCCATGATCTCGGCTGTCAGCATGAGATTGGTGATTTTTTTGGGAACAATATCATGCTTTCCAGCATGGAGGAGAGATGCGGGGTCTTATTGACCCTGCATCTCTCCATAAAGAGGACCTGTCACACACATTCCTATTACAAGGGATGTTTACATTCCTTGTAATAGGAATAAAAGTGATCCTAAAAAATTTAAAATAATAAAAAAAGAGTAAGAAATAAAAAAAAGTAAAAAAATTAAAATAAAAAAATAAGAAAAAACGCCCATGTCCCCGGTAGCTCGCGCTCCGAAGCGAACACACATGTAAGTCCCGCCCACATATGTAAACACCGTTCAAACCACACATGTGAGTTATTGCTGCGTGCGTTAGAACGAGTGCAACAATTCTAGCACTAGACCTCCTCTGTAATGGCAAAATGGTAACGTGTAAAAAAAATTTAAGCATCGCCTAGGGAGATTTTTAATTACTGAAGTTTGGTGTCATGCCATGTGTGTGCGCAATTTTAAAGCGTGACGTGTTAGGTATCTATTTACTCAGCATAACAACATCTTTCACATTATACCAAAAAATTGGCCGTAACTTTACTGTTTTGTAATATTTTTAGCAAACAAAAGGCGTTTGAAAATTTATTGCGCAAATACCGAGCGAGATAAAAATTTGCAATGACCGCCATCTTATTCCCTAGGGTGTCTGCTCCAAAAAAATATATAATGTTTGGTGTTTTGAAGTAATTTTATAGCCATAAATTTATGATTTTTACATGAAGAAGAGAAGTGCCAGAATAGGCCCAGTGCTGAAGTGGGTAAAGTATCCATTTTTTTTTTTTTAAACTCGGCCTTTTGTATTTATAGAAAAAAAATAAAAATAAAACACAAAGGTGATCAAATAGCACCAAAAGCAAGCTCTATTTGTGTGCCAACAAATAAAACATTTTCATTGGGTTACAGTGTTGTATGAGCGCACAATTGTCATTAAAAGTGCATCAGCGCTGAAATGTGAAACTTGGTCTGGGCAGTGCGCAAGTGGTTAATATAAGGCTACATGCACACGGACGTTTTTCAAGCCGCTTGTTTGAGCGTTTTTTGCAGCTTAAAAACATCTCTCCATGTTAGCCTATGGCCTCATGGCCACCATGGCGTTTTTGAGCTGTAAATGCAGGGCCGGCGCTACCACTAGGCGGATTAGGCAGCCGCCTAGGGCGCACTGCCGCCTAGGGCGCAGCCAGGACCGCTGGTTTCTGTAGTTTCCGCCGGGAGCTTGTCAGTGCCTCGTTCCCCATAGTCCAGCGCATGCGGAGGGCGCGCACGGTGAGAGCACACTACCACAGCCGTCTGGCCGCCTCAGCTCCACTCACACACACACAGCGGCATCTTCGTGGGCGCTCCGCTCCGCCCCCCAGTCTGCCTGTCACTGTTGAAAGCAAGGAGCGAGGGAAGTGTGAGAATCCCTTTCCAATAACAGGGAAGCTGTCCCGCCCCGGGGCGGGAACACTTGACAGGTGACCACACGCACGGCATCCTCCTGCCTTTGCTCGGCGCTCACTTGAGCTCTGGGACAGCACAAAACACAGGTAGCCATTGGCCACGCCCACCACACGGAATGTCCACCCCTGCTATCGATTGGCCGCAGCACAACAAGCATACGACTCCATGATTGGCTGCTCTGAGGGGCTGTTTATTGCTGACATAGGATTCCATGCAACCATGCCTGCCTCAGCTCTCTCCTTCTTGTTTTTAAGGGCAGCTCTGAGAAGCTGACACTAACGACCAACACAGTGAGTGGAAATCTGACACCTATCACACTGGCCCCCCACCACCACCTGTCACACTGGCCCCCCACCACCTATCACAAGGGCCCCCCACCACCACCTATCACAATGGCCCCCACCACCACCTGTCACACTGGCCCCCCACCACCTATCACAATGGCCCCCCACCACCACCTGTCACACTGGCCCCCCACCACCACCTGTCACACTGGCCCCCCACCACCACCTGTCACACTGGCCCCCCACCACCACCTGTCACACTGGCCCCTCACCACCTATCACAATGGCCCCCCACCACCACCTGTCACACTGGCCCCCCACCACCACCTGTCACACTGGCCCCCCACCACCACCACCTATCACACTGGCCCTCCACCACCACCACCACCTGTCACACTGGCCCCCCACCACCTGTCACAATGGCCCCCCACCACCACCTGTCACACTGGCCCCCACCACCACCACCACCTGTCACACTGGCCCCCCACCACCTATCACAATTGCCCCCCACCACCACCTGTCACACTGGCCCCCCACCACCTATCACAATGGCCCCCCACCACCACCTGTCACACTGGCCCCCCACCACCACCTATCACAATGGCCCCCCACCACCACCTGTCACACTGGCCCCCCACCACCACCTGTCACACTGGCCCCCCACCACCACCTATCACAATGGCCCCCACCACCACCTGTCACACTGGCCCCCCACCACCACCTGTCACATTGGCCCCCCACCACCTATCACAATGGCCCCCCACCACCACCTGTCACACTGGCCCCCCACCACCTATCACAATGGCCCCCCACCACCACCTGTCACACTGGCCCCCCACCACCACCTATCACAATGGCCCCCCACCACCACCTGTCACACTGGCCCCCCACCACCACCTATCACAATGGCCCCCCACCACCACCTGTCACACTGGCCCCCCACCACCTATCACAATGGCCCCCCACCACCACCTGTCACACTGGCCCCCCACCACCACCTGTCACACTGGCCCCCCACCACCACCTGTCACACTGGCCCCTCACCACCTATCACAATGGCCCCCCACCACCACCTGTCACACTGGCCCCCCACCACCACCACCTATCACACTGGCCCCCCACCACCACCTGTCACACTGGCCCCCCACCACCACCACCACGTGTCACACTGGCCCCCCACCACCTGTCACACTGGCCCCCCACCACCACCACCTGTCACACTGGCCCCCCACCACCTGTCACACTGGCCCCCCACCACCTGTCACACTGGCCCCCCACCACCACCACCTATCAAACTGGCCCCCCACCACCACCCATCACACTGGCCCCCCACCACCACCACCTGTCACACTGGCCCCCCACCACCACCTGTCACACTGGCCCCCCACCACCTGTCACACTGGCCCCCCACCACCACCACCTGTCACACTGGCCCCCCACCACCACCTGTCACACTGGCCCCCCACCACCACCTGTCACACTGGCCCCCACCACCACCTGTCACACTGGCCCCCCACCACCACCTATCACAATGGCCCCCACCACCACCTGTCACACTGGCCCCCCCACCACCTATCACAATGGCCCCCCACCACCACCTGTCACACTGGCCCCCCACCACCACCTGTCACACTCGCTCCCCACCACCACCTGTCACACTGGCCCCCCACCACCACCTGTCACACTGGCCCCTCACCACCTATCACAATGGCCCCCCACCACTACCCGTCACACTGGCCCCCCACCACCTATCACAATGGCCCCCCACCACCACCTGTCACACTGGCCCCCCACCACCACCTGTCACACTGGCCCCCCACCATCACCTGTCACACTGGCCCCTCACCACCTATCACAATGGCCCCCCACCACCACCTGTCACACTGGCCCCCCACCACCACCTGTCACACTGGCCCCCCACCACCACCACCTATCACACTGGCCCCCCACCACCACCTGTCACACTGGCCCCCCACCACCACCACCACCTGTCACACTGGCCCCCCACCACCTGTCACACTGGCCCCCCACCACCTGTCACACTGGCCCCCCCACCACCTGTCACACTGGCCCCCCACCACCTGTCACACTGGCCCCCCACCACCACCACTTGTCACACTGGCCCCCCACCACCACCACCTATCAAACTGGCCCACCACCCATCACACTGGCCCCCCACCACCACCACCTGTCACACTGGCCCCCCACCACCACCACCTGTCACACTGGCCCCCCACCACCTGTCACACTGGCCCCCCACCACCACCTGTCACACTGGCCCCTCACCACCTATCACAATGGCCCCCCACCACCACCTGTCACACTGGCCCCCCACCACCACCTGTCACACTGGCCCCCCACCACCACCACCTATCACACTGGCCCTCCACCACCACCACCACATGTCACACTGGCCCCCCACCACCACCACCACCTGTCACACTGGCCCCCCACCACCTGTCACACTGGCCCCCCACCACCACCACCTGTCACACTGGCCCCCCACCACCTGTCACACTGGCCCCCCACCACCACCACCTGTCACACTGGCCCCCCACCACCACCAACTATCAAACTGGCCCCCCACCACCACCACCACCTATCAAACTGGCCCCCCACCACCACCCATCACACTGGCCCCCCACCACCACCTGTCACACTGGCCCCCCACCACCACTCTCCTCCACCTGTCCCACTCTCCTCCACCTGCCACCCTGGCCCCAACCTCCTGTCACACTGGCTCCCCACACTGTTCCCCCACCTGTCACACTGCTGGATTTGGATGCCTCTTTGCTATATGGGGATGTCTCTTTGTTGGATTTGGCTGTCTCTTTGGATTGGGCTGTCTATTTGCTGGATTTGGCTGTCTCTTTGATATATGTGGATGTGTCTTTGCTGGAAATTTACGCTTTTTTTTTTTTTTGCTGGATTAGACAATCTCTTTTTGAGATTTTATGGCATGAATTCTTGCAAATTAAAAGAAATTTAGCAGTTTCATATTTAGATGTTTTAATATTTTCTACAGTTTTTTTTTTTTTTGGAGGGGAGGGGGGGGGGGCGCAAGTAGCTGGTCTTGCCTAGGGTGCAAAATAGTCTAGCACCGGCCCTGTGTAAATGGCATAGCCGTTTTTAGGCCCCATGTAGACGGGACGCTGGTGCAAAGTGTTCAGAACTAAGGTTGAAAGTGGCGTTTAGAAGGGCGCGCTTTGTGGCGTTTGCATGCCGTGTTTTACCACATTTGCGTGTATATGATAAGGAGCCGCCCTAAGCTCCAAAAACAGTATTATTTACGATTTTAGCTATTTAGTGAGACCAGAGTGATATCAGCAGCTGAGAGCAGCAGTGTAGTTGTATTTAGCGTGTCACTTGCCACATCACTTGCCACAAGTTGTGGATTGTCCACTTGCCACATCAGCTGCCCCAAGTTGTGGATTGTCCACAATGCAATGGAAGCAATTTCTTTATATATATATATATATATATATATATATATATATATATATATATATATATTATGGTTTTTCCTCATTTGCCATAAATTTGGAGTTTATCAATGTAAAAAAATAGGTCACCTTTAAAAACGCTTCTAAACTAAAATGCGGCTAAACGCCGGTACCCCGCGTCTGAAATGTGGAAATCTTTGGCGTCTGAAGGCATTTTGAGGGCTTGTGAAAAACGATTTTAAACGCAACTGCAGATTTTTTTTGCCAGGCCAAAAACAGTGTTTTGGATGTAATAGAATTCAATGGACCCGCACCCAAAATGCAAGTACCGCAATTTTGCGGCGTTTTTTTGTTTTACCTGTTTATAGCTGGTTGTTAAAGGAAATGTAAAAAAAAAAAACGGTTAAAAAATATAAATACATTAAAAAAAAACAGCGTGGGGTCCCCCCCCAGGTCCATACCAGGCCCTTGGGTCTAGTATGGATTCAAAGGGGACCCCCCCCAAAAAAAATGAAAAAAAAAACTGGCGTGGGGGTCCCCCCAGAATCCATACCAGGCTCTTCAGGTCTGGCATGTATTTTAAGGGGAACCCCGCGCCAAAAACAAAAAAATTTGCGTGGGGTCCCCTAAAAATACACACCAGACCCTTTATCCGAGCACTCAACCTGGCAGGCCGCAGGGGAAAAGGGGGGGACGAGAGAGCGGCCCCCCACCCTATGTGAATGAGTATGGGGTACATCATACCCCTACCCATTCACCTGGTGGCAAAATAAGTCAATAAAAAAAGACAACACAGGTTTGAATAGTAATTTATTGGGTAGCTCCGGGGGTCTTTCTGCCGGGCCCCCACTATCTTCTGCTAGCTCTTTTGCTAGCGGGGGTCCCGGGCTTCCTCGCCATCTTCTTCCGACTTCGGGGGTCTCTTGCTCTGTTCTCCGGTTCTTCTCCCGCTCTCCGACGCCTTCTCCACGATCTCCGGTTCTTTCTGCCTTCTGCCGGGCGCCCCGCTATCTTCTCGCAGCTCTTTTGCTAGCGGGGGCCAGTCTTCTTCGTTGCCTTCTTCCCTCTTCTCTTCGCCCGATGTTGCCTCGTTGCTGTCCACCGCCGCAATGCTCTGTCCGAGCAGCGGTGCTACTTTTATTGGCATGGAGCGTGGTCACCGGATGATGCCACCGCTGACCCCGCCCCCGTTTCACGTCACAGTCCCATCATTCCCCGGGACTGTGACATCAGTGACATCAGAGTCCTGCCAGGTTGCGTGCTCGGATAAGGGTCTGGTTTGGATTTTGGGGGGACCCCCATGCCGTTTTTCGGCTTAGGGGGTTCACCTTAAAATCCAGACCAGACCTAAGGGTCTGGTTTGGATTTTGGGGGGACCCCCACGCCGTTTTTCGGCTTAAGGGGGTTCACCTTAGAATCCAGACCAGACCTAAGGGCCTGGTATGCTCCTGAAGGGGAACCCATGCCGGTTTTTTCATTAAAATTTGGCCTGGAGTTCCCCTTCATGATTCATACCAAACATGGGGCAGCGAGGCTGCCGAGGACCAGCGCGATGACATCGCGCTGGACACATTCTCGGCCGGCTAGTCGCCTCTAGGACACGACTTGAGCGGCTGCTGCACGCTCAGGTCTTGTCCAGGTCGCCTCGCAAAGTCGCGCTGTCCTTGTGTCAGCCGGCACACGAGTCGCCCGCAAGTCGGATCCGACTTCCCGGGCGACCTCTATTCAAATCAATGGGCTCCCATAGGGAACCATTCATTTTCAATAGAGCGCCGCTGACATTTCTATTTACTATAACAGTGCGCTGCTGCTTGCTGCGCCCAGTGAAGGAGTTATCCGGTGCACCAATTAAGGTTAGAAGCAGCGCAGCGCACTGTTATTAGTAAATCAGCCCCATTATGTCTATACACTACACTAAATACATTCACAGTAGTTGTAGGTATTGCATTCTCTGAGTATGCGTGGGGTACTTCGGTTCCTCCCACGCGCCAACAGTGTGCGCGCCTTCGGTGCTATGCACACATGGGCTTGTGCAAAATGTTTAGCACACATACTATAATACCTACACGGTATGCGTATGCAGTCTGCATGGGTTTCATCCAGGTGCTCAGGTTTCTCCCCTGCATTCCAATGGTGTGCGCATTCTCAGCGCTATGCACAGTATGAACATGTGCAATTTGTTTATTCGCAGGCTAACATACCTACACGATTGTGTACGCAATCTGCGTGGCTGGTTTACGTCCAAGCCCCGATGATGTGCGCGCCTTTGTCGCTGGCACAGTATATACGTGTTTAATAGGTTTATCCACACATACTAAACTACATACGCCGTATGTGGTGGTATTATGCTCTTTGTGGCTGGGTGGGTTTCCTCCCACACTTTATTTGCGCGTTTGACGCAATACACAGTATAAACTATGTGTTTGTACAATCAGCACTTGTCCATGGGCAGCTAGTGGATGGAGTATTGTAACAAGGATCCCTGGTTTCAGGGGTATCACTTTCCACCTGCTTTCAGTGGTGATTAGAAGCGCTGGCTTGGACTGTGTTCGCCAGGCTGAGGTTAGCATTACGCCCGTTAGTGGCTGCGTCTCTGGCGTTTTTTGTAGCTCAATGACTGGGCAAAAGCCTCTGCTTCATCCATCAGTCGTCTAGCAGGTGCACTGCAACTTCTTTAGCCTTTAGCGTCTCTGTGCCCGGGGTGGGTTTGCGGCACCTGTGGAGGCTGAGGTACTAGTCCTCTGACCGAGTTTCTAGGGAAGTTCCGTCAAGTTGCCTTTATTGGCCAACAGTTGAGGCACCCTGTACACCGGGGCCTCCCTTCTCCGATACATTGCGGAGTTTCTTTGGGATTTTCATACATCTCGCTGCAATACGGTCCTGTCGGCCGTGTGCATTGCAGGGGAAGGGTCCTTGCATCCGGAGGTGTTTCCACCTCCTTTACCGGAGGTGGGGCACCGGAAGTGGACCTTATGGCCTCTTGACTCACTCGCAAGGTGGCAAGATCGTGGTCAGGTCCAGGGACCCCTGGGCGGACGCGTCAGATGCGTTGGAAGCCCGTGGGGGCAGTATCGCCTGATATATGCTTACCCTCCGCTACTGTTGTTGCCTCGCCGGCTTTGCAGAGTAGGGGCTGAGGCCATTCCAGTGCTCCGGAACGGCGACATTGGCACGCCAATCTACTTTGGCTAGTCGCAGACGTTCCTGGCGACTGCCTATTGGGGTGGACCTTCTGTCTCGTTATCCCATACTTCATCCTGCTTTACAGTCCTTGGCTTTAATGGCATGGCTGTTTAAAGCCAGGTGCTGAAGGACCGAGTTGTCTCGTATTCGGTCATCTCTTCTATGTTGTTGACACAGGAATCTTCCTCCAGAAAGATATCTCACTGTACCTGGAAGTCTTACATCGCTATGTGCGAGGAACTTGAGTGGCGTCCTCGGATGTATTCCGTTCGCAGGATTTTGCTGTTCTTACAGCGTGGTGTGACCCAAAAGCTGGCCTTGCATACCTTTTTTTTGAGGGTCGGATTTCGGCCCGGGCTGTCTTTTTCAATGACCGCTACCGGCCATTCCTTGATTAGCAGGGGGTTCGCCATGTGATCCTCCCTGTCAAGCCTCCTCTCCCTACTTGGGATCTGAATTTGATGCATCTTGGTTCTCCAAGAACATCCCTTTGAGAATATCAGAGAGATTCCTCTCTTGACCTTGTCCCAGAAGTTGGCCTTCTTAGTGGCCATTGCTTCGGTTAGAGTTGGCGGCCTTGTCCGGCAAGTCGCCTTACTTGGTCCTCCATAAGGATATGGCGGTGTTGTGCCCACGACCGTCCTTCTTTTCTAAGGATGGTCTCGGCCCTTCACCTTAAGAAGGACATTGTTCTTCCGTCCTTGTGTCCTCATCCATCGCATCCCTGAGAGTTTGCGCTTCATACATTAAGATGGGTACAAGCCTTACGAGTGTACCTGTCTGCTACTGTCTCCATTCGGAAATCTGTGTCTGGTCCAAAACAGGGCCGAGCGGTGTCGTCTGCCACCGTCTCTAGGTGGATCAGGCAGACCGTCATACAGGCCTATGCCCTTAAAGGGCGGGCGCCTCCCTTTCCGGTTGCGGCGCATTCACCAAGGCAATTGGTGCTTCCTGGGCCTTTCCGACATCAAGCGTCGGTTGCACAAGTGTGCAAGGCGAAGACCTGGTCGTCCGTTCATACCTTTTCAAGATTTTATAAGGTTGATGTTGCTGCATCTTCGGATTCTCCCTTCAGCCGCAAAGCATTGCAGGCCGCTGTTTAATGTTGCAACTCCTCCGTTCAGGAGCTCTGCTTGTTTGGAGTGAAGTTTTGGTTGTTCCTTTACTACTGCTCCCACCCTTCTGATACTGCTTTGGGACATCCCACGCGTTTACAGTATCCAGCTGTGTCAGTCCATGGACGATAAGAGAAAATAGGATTTTTGTACTCACCGTAAAATCCATTTCTCTGACGTCCATGGACTGACACAGCACCCACCCTTCCTTTTAAGGCTTGTACTGCTTTGTTACGAACTGAGGTCTGCTGACTGCAGGTGGGAGGGTAATGTCCAGAGGGACCGCCCCCCAGGCGGGGCTGTTCAGCTCTGGTTTGTTCTAGAATGTTTCTAACATCTAACATTCTGCCTAGATCTTCTCCTGCGAGAAGGGACATATACCCACGCGTTTACAGTATCCAGCTGTGTCAGTCCATGGACGTCAGAGAAATGGATTTTACGGTGAGTACAAAAATCCTATTTTTTCCTCATCTTTGTATGTCTGTCTTAAAATCCAATAAATATATCTTTGAAAAAAAAAAAACAGTATTTTTTACAGCATTGCATGAGTACAGCATTGCATGACTGAGCACTTACCAGTTAAAGTAATGCAGTGCTAAATTGCAAAAAAATGGCCTGCTGCTAACAAGGATCCAGCTGTAGTCCCAGGCAGAGGGATTTCAACTGCACCGCGCCTCTCTGTATCCCTGCTAAGGCCAGGGCTGGGATACAGAGAGGGGAAGTGCAGTTAACATCACTCTGCCTGGGACTGCAGCCAGAACTACAGAAGTAGTATCGCATACCTCCCAACTTTTGAACTTCCCAATGAGGGACGCTTGAGGCAAGGGACAACCAGCTGTGCGCGCCAAGGCAAAATGTGGGTGTGCAATGTACAGAGTGCAGGGGTCGGGAGTGTGTAATACACAGAATGCAGGGGTCGGAAGGATGTAATGCACAAAACGCAGGGGTCGGGAGGGTGTAATGCACAGAATGCAGGGTACAGGAGGTCATAATACACAGAATGCAGGGGTTGGGAGGGTGTAATGCACGGAACGCAGGGGGCGGGAGGGTGTAATGCACAGAATGCAGGGGTCAGGAGTGTTTGGAGTCTGCATTTTTTTACTACATTCTATTAGTACATAAAGAGTGAAGGGTTGCGGGGTGCGCTACATACAGAGTGCAGGGTTGCGGGGTGCGATACGTACAGAGTGAACTACATATACTGTAGTTTATACAATGCTAACAGCAGCTGCATGAATAGTTCACTTGGCCCAGCTTAGTCCATACAAACTATTTAAAGTTAAATGAAACCTGGAGTTGCAATCACTCTGAGAAAAGTGTTTGTACCCATGTCCAGGTGCAAGACATATTAAGAATGAATAAATCTCCAAAAAGGGATAATTTTATACTTACCTGACGGTAATTTTCCTTTCCTGATGCAAGCATGACAGCATATACGTATGGGAAGGCTCCGCCTCCCTGCCCAATTCAGGACCGGTTATATTATAAAAGTAGGTCTCCTCCCTTCCTGCAGTATTCTCGTAACTTAGTATCACTGCGAAGGCCTTTATTATATTTTCGTGATATTTTTATTTTATTTTATTTTATAATTTTTTTGGGAGGGGACCTATATGCTGTCATGCTTGCATCATGAAAGGAAAATTACCATCAGGTAAGTATAAAATTTTCCCTTTTCCTGACACAGCATGACAGCATATACGTATGGGATGTACCAAATCACCAGACAACAAGGGTGGGTACTGCTCAAGTGTTTAAGAGGTTTAGCTCTATCCCCACTAACGACTGAGATGTATTGTAGTTAAGACTGCTGGGTCCACAAGAATGGACCCCCAAACGTGTTGAATGTAGACCAGGTCGTAGTTTACATATTAACTCTGGAGGAACTATTCTGGAGTTCCGTCAATGCATGCGCAATCAGACTGGAAGAGCGGTCTCTGCCCTCATCTGATGGGTTTTTCCTAGTCATCTAAGCTTTGACTAACTTGATCCGCACCACTGCGATTGTCTTCGTTAGACAGTGATTGTCTTTTTCCGATGCCGTTAGGCCTGATGAGTCTATCGTTTTTCTCCTAGAAGAAGGGCCAATTCTATGTCTCTTTTAAACCTTGACTATTTTCAATGTTCATGGTACTTCAAACACTTTAGTTTGGATATGCCAGAAGGCTGATGTTCTATCCCAGATTGCAAAGATACCAACCTTTGTATAGTGTTGAGGAAGAGACTAGAGCCATTTTGCCTGATAATTTCAGCAACAAAGTAGTTTATAGCTTGACACTTGGATGTCTGAGATCTTTCTAGACCTATTCGCCAAAAGGAATACTTATTCCATGTTACTGGCCATATTTAGGATGTCCTATCCCTCTAAATGGAGAGTGAGATAATGTGTCTCACACTATTTGGAAGACTAAATGGGGAAAAGAATAACTTGCCCAGGTCTTTCGGAATTGGTTGCTAAGATATGCAACCGTTTCTGGATCCCACCGTTACCGGATCCCATAGAGTGAGGACACGACTGAGTTTCCAATGCCGTATCTAGGCTTACTTGTATACAATGCAATCCTTACAGTAAGGAGTAGAGAATTCCATCCTTTAAATTCTGTAGGTTTTTTCTTGTATCTAATGTACTTGAAGTTTGGAGTAGGCGCTCTGACCTCCATAGGATTTCAAACACTAAACGGTGAGACCTCTACTTCTTGGTCTCCAGTAGTGATGAGCCGAACACCCCCGGGTTCGGTTCGCACCAGAACCCGCGAACGGACCGAAAGTTTGCACGAACATTAGAACCCTATTAAATACAATGGATGCGAACGTTCGGATTCTAAAGTGCTAATTATAATGACTATTATCCATGTTATTGTCCGAAACAGAGTTTGGGAACCCGGCTTCTGCACCAGGGGACATGTATCAATGCAAAAAGAAGTTTTAAAAACGGACGTTTTCCGGGAGCAGTCATTTTAATGATGCATAAAGTGGAAAAAAAAAGTCAAATATTCCTTTAAATATTGTACCTGGGGGGTGTCTAAAGTATGCCTGTGAAGTGCCACGTGTTTCCCGTGTTTAGAACTGTCCCCGCACAAAATAACATTTCTAAAGGGAAAAAAGCCATTTAAAACTGCTTGCGGCTTTAATGCAATGTCTGGTAATATGGATGAAAATCTTTAGGAAAAATGGCATAGCTACCCCATCAACCCCCCCCCCCCCCTACCCCAGCCCATTACCAGCCCCTTTGGGTCTTGTATGGATATTAAGGGGAACCCCGCACACAAAATAAAAAAGGACCTACATACTCTGAACAGCCGTATACAGGCGGTGCATACAAGACAGGGACTGTAGGTTTGATCTTATGTAGAATCTGTTTGTAATTTTGAACAGCTGCATTGTTTAAGTGGAGCTCCATGGCAAATTCCTTTTTTTTAGCTTTTTGTAAAACATAGGGAACGGTTATCACCCCTGTCACATTTTTTTTGCTGTCTGTGCCCCTGTTCAGAACATTTCACCTCACTTTGCGTCCCAATGACAACTGTTTTTGAAATGTGGTGATTTTATTGAAACAAGGATTGGTGATGAAGCATCAGTAGAGAGGAGACACCTTTCTCCCATATTAATTCTTACAGGAGAGAATTTTCCTTCCAAGGGGTAGATTTCCTCTCACTTCCTGTTGTCTTCTTCCGTTTGCAAGTAGTAGTAGTTTGTAAGTTGGATGTTTGAAAGTAGGGACCTTCCGTATATACTCTGCAGAAATTGGCCCCTTAGGTGTTGGTGTTGGCACAACACTGAAAGCACTCACAGTTATTCTTGGTGGGTGCTGGAACGCCCTGCTGTCAAGTATAATATCAGGAATTGTAATAACATATAATTGTTGATCAGTGGTAGTAAAAATTGGGCCTTTGATGGTGGTGCTGGTGCCACAACACTGTAAGGCCTGACAGTTACTCTTGGTGGGCGCAGCAATGGTCCCTGCTGTGAATTATTAGATCAATAATTATAATTGCATGCCCCTGTTGAACAGGGGCTGAAAAATTGGGCCTTTGGTGGTGGTGGTGGTGGTGATGGTGGTGCTGGTGCCACAACACTGTAAGGCCTGACAGTTACTCTTGGTGGGCGCAGCAATGGTCCCTGCTGTGAATTATTAGATCAATAATTATAATTGCATGCCCCTGTTGAACAGGGGCTGAAAAATTGGGCCTTTGGTGGTGGTGGTGGTGGTGATGGTGGTGCTGGTGCCACAACACTGTAAGGCCTGACAGTTACTCTTGGTGGGCGCAGCAATGGTCCCTGCTGTGAATTATTCGATCAATAATTATAATTGCATGCCCCTGTTGAACAGGGGCTGAAAAATTGGGCCTTTGGTGGTGGTGATGGTGGTGCTGGTGCCACAACACTGTAAGGCCTGACAGTTACTCTTGGTGGGCGCAGCAATGCTCCCTGCTGTGAATTATTCGATCAATAATTATAATTGCATGCCCCTGTTGAACAGGGGCTGAAAAATTGGGCCTTTGGTGGTGGTGGTGGTGGTGATGGTGGTGCTGGTGCCACAACACTGTAAGGCCTGACAGTTACTCTTGGTGGGCGCAGCAATGGGCCCTGCTGTGAATTATTAGATCAATAATTATAATTGCATGCCCCTGTTGAACAGGGGCTTAAAAATTGGGCCTTTGGTGGTGGTGGTGGTGGTGATGGTGGTGTTGGTGCCACAACACTGTAAGGCCTGACAGTTACTCTTGGTGGGCGCAGCAATGGGCCCTGCTGTGAATTATTAGATCAATAATTATAATTGCATGCCCCTGTTGAACAGGGGCTGAAAAATTGGGCCTTAGGCACTGGTGGCACAACACTGCAACCCCTCACAGATACTGTACTTGGAGCACAGCAATGAGGCCTGTTGCAAAGTATTGCATCAAAAATTGTAATTACACGCCCCTGTTAAACAGGGGCTGAAAAATTGGGCCTTAGCCACTGGTGGCGTCACCCATAAACCAAAATGATCTTCCAAGCTATCATCGTTAATCGTATCATTGAGGAGGAGGAGGAGGATAGCCAGTCAACATAACAGCACAGGCACTCAGCATCAGCATCAGTCTTGAAGGGATGTGACATTTTAAAATCAATTAGTCTGTTATATCAGCATCTGGTGTGTGGTAGCTGGTGGTGATCCAAGACTGGTTCATCTTGATGAAAGTCAGTCGATCAACCGAGTCGGTGGACAGGCGCACCCTGTGATCCGTGACAAATCCTCCAGCAGCACTGAATGTGCGTTCTGAAAGAACGCTGGATGCAGGACAGGCCAGTAGCTCAATTGCATACTGTGCAAGCTCTGGCCAGTGATCCATCCTCAAGACCCAGTAAGCCAGAGGATTTTCGGTGGGGAAGGTGTCCAAGTCTGACCTTGCCCCTAGGTATTCCTGCACCATGTATATCAGACGCTGGCGATGGTTGCTGGAACCGATCATACTTTGGGGCTGCGGACTAAAGAATTGTCTGAACGCATCGGTCAGACGGCCACCTTCCCCACCACTCCTTCTTTGACTGCCCGAAGCCTCAGCAACTCGTTGTCCAGGACCAGGAGTTTGTAACCTCCCAGTCTCTGGGAACGCGTTGCACAGACCTTTCTGCAAGGCCTCCCGGAGTTGTCTCATCCTCTGCTCCCTCTGCGACGGTACGATAAGGTCCGCAACCTTACCCTTGTACCGTGGATCAAGGAGAGTGGCCAGCCAGTAATGGTCCCTCTCCTTGATCCGAAGAATACGAGGATCCTTCCGCAGACTTTGCAGGATCAGGGAGGCCATGCAGCGTAGGTTAGCTGAGGCATTCAGTCCGGAGTCCTCTGGGTCACTAAGGACGACATGATCCGCAGCCACCTCCTCCCAGCCACGTACAAGTCCACTGGTTTCTTTGGACTGTAAATCATCCCTAAAAGACTGCTGCTGATGATGCTGAGTGCCAGCCTCCACCTCCATGCTGACACAATCCTCCTCCTCCTCCTCCTCCTCCTCCTCCTCTTCCTGTGCAATGGGTGGGACAGAAGGAACACTGTCTGGGTAAAGGGGGCCTTGAGAGGCAAGGAAGTCCTCCTCTTCCTGCCTCTGTTCTGCCTCAAGTGCCCTGTCCATTATTCCACGCAGCGTGTGCTCCAACAGGTGGACAAGAGGTACAGTGTCACTGATGCATGCACTGTCACTGCTCACCATCCTCGTGGCCTCCTCAAATGGTGCCAGGACAGTGCATGCATCCCTGATCATGCCCCACTGGCGTGGTGAAAAAAACCCGAGCTCCCCTGACCCTGTCCTGGTGCCGTAGTCGCACAGGTACTCATTGATGGCCCTCTGCTGCGTGTGCAGCCGCTGCAGCATGGCCAACGTTGAGTTCCACCTGGTGGGCATGTCACATATAAGGCGGTTCTTGGGCAGGTTCAACTCCTTTTGAAGCTCAGCCAGGCGAGCACTGGCATTATAAGATCTGCGGAAATGCACACAGACTTTCCTGGCCTGCCTCAGGACATCCTGTAAGCCCGGGTACCTGCCCAAGAACTGCTGCACCACCAGGTTAAGGACGTGAGCCATACAGGGCACATGGGTCAGTTGTCCCTGTTGGAGGGCGGAGAGGAGGTTGGTGCCATGGTCGCAAACCACCATTCCTGGCTTAAGCTGGCGTGGCGTCAACCACCTCTCGGCCTGCCCCTGCAGAGCAGACAGGACCTCTGCCCCAGTGTGGCTCCTGTCCCCCAAACACACCAGCGCAAGCACGGCATGGCATCTTTTTGCCTGCGTACTTGCGTAGCCCCTTGAATGCCTACGGAGCACCGCTGGTTCCGAGGACAAACCACAGGAAGAGGCCATGGAGGAAGAAGAAGAGGAGGGGGTGGAGGAGAGAGGTGTGTCACAACCAGTAGTAGCATTTTGGAGGCGTGGCGGTGGAACAACCTCCAACACTACTGCACCTTGTCCTGCATCCTTCCCAGCTGCCAAAAGAGTGACCCAATGGGCCGTGAAAGAAAGGTAACGTCCCTGTCCATGCCTGCTGGACCATGAGTCAGCGGTAATATGCACCTTACCGCTGACCGCCCTGTCCAGCGAGGCCAAGACATTGCCTTCCACATGCCTGTAGAGAGCCGGAATCGCCTTCCGTGCGAAAAAGTGGCGTTTGGGAACCTGCCACTGAGGAACCACACATTGCACAAACTCACGGAAGGGGGCCGAGTCTACCAACTGAAAAGGCAGCAGTTGAAGCGCTAGCAATTTAGCCAAGCTAGCATTCAACCGCTGGGCATGTGGATGGCTGGGAGTGAACTTCTTTCGACGGTCCAGCAGCTGGGGCAGGGAAATTTGCCTGCTAGAATCGGACGTTGGTGTACTGCTAGCAGAGTGCCCGCAAGTACTTGCCTGTGACACACCTAATTCTACACCTTCATTCCTCTCAGAGCAGGTTTCAGAGAGGAGTGAAGGTATAGTGGGGTTGGAGATCCCAGCTGATGCGGTGCAAGAAGAGGTCAGCTTTGTTCTTTGGTGTGGGTCTTTAAGGTAGGCTTGCCAACGAGCTGCATGGCAGGTCAACATATGTCTGATCAAGCATGTGGTGCCCAAGCGGCTGATGTTTTGGCCACGCGATATACGCTTGAGACATATGTTGCAAACAGCAGCTGTGCGATCTGATGCACTCGCCTCAAAAAAGGCCCACACCAAAGAACTTTTTGAATGACGGGCAGAGGCAGCGCCCTGCACAGGCGGAGCTCTGCGGTGTGATTCCGTCGGTGTGCTGCCCATACGCTGGCCACTCAAGGGCATCCTGCCTCGTTGGAGATGTGCCTCCTCCTCATCCTCCTCCTACTCCTCTCTCCTATTAAGCACCCACGTGGAGTCAGTGACCTCATCATCCCCTCCCTCCTCATCACTGGAGCCAATCTGGCAGTATGCTGCAGCTGCTGGAGCATGACTGCCAGATTGGTGTCCTTCTTGAGCATCCCCTCTCTCTGCTCTCACGCTGCTGCCTTCCTCTAGCTGGGTATCATCATCAGATCCTTCCAAACGCTGGGCATCCTCCTGGAGCATGTACCCAACACTGTGCTCAAACAGTTCGGGGGACTCCTCAGGAGGAGGACATGGTGGGTCTAGGGAAGGATTGACTAATGAAGATAATGATACCAGAGAAGAGGACGCTTTGGCAGCTGCTTTGCCAGTACCCTGAGCCTGGGTGAGAGAGGATGAGGAGGATGAGGTGGGCTTGGTCATCCACTCTACCAAGTCTTCGGCATGATGTGGCTCAACATGTCCAGCTGCCGAAAACAAGGACAAGCGTGTCCCATGGCCATGTGCTGATGACAATGCACCGCGTCCACGACCAGCACTGTTGCCCCCAGACACAGAGCCTGCTTGCCCTCTTTTTTTGCCTCCTGACTGTCTGCCTCTCCTTGGTTGCCTTCCAGACATTTTAATGGATGGCCTGCAGGGAGATGGGAAAAAGAGCAATAAGGGCTACCTTCAGGTGTATACTGAGCAGGAGGCTTAGCAACAATGACACTGACACTGTCCCCTGCCTATCCTTCTCTGTCCCTCAACTCAAGGATTGAAAATATGGTTCAGCAAAATAGTTTTAGAACAGAATAGCACACTGACACTTTCCCTCACTGTCCTACTCTGTCCCTCCCTACAAACAAGATTTAGCACAGAATAGCACACTGATAATTTCTACGAGTGTCCTTCTCTGTCCCTAAACTCAAGGATTGAAAATATGGAACAGCAAAATTGGTTTAGAACAGAATAGCACACTGTCAGTTTCACTCACTGTACCTCTCTGTCCCTCAACTCAAGGATTGAAAATATGGTTCAGCAAAATAGTTTTAGAACAGAATAGCACACTGACACTTTCCCTCACTGTCCTACTCTGTCCCTCCCTACAAACAAGATTTAGCACAGAATAGCACACTGATAATTTCTACGAGTGTCCATCTCTGTCCCTAAACTCAAGGATTGAAAATATGGAACAGCAAAATTGGTTTAGAACAGAATAGCACACTGTCAGTTTCACTCACTGTACCTCTCTGTCCCTCAACTCAAGGATTGAAAATATGGTTCAGCAAAATAGTTTTAGAACAGAATAGCACACTGACACTTTCCCTCACTGTCCTACTCTGTCCCTCCCTACAAACAAGATTTAGCACAGAATAGCACACTGATAATTTCTACGAGTGTCCTTCTCTGTCCCTAAACTCAAGGATTGAAAATATGGAACAGCAAAATTGGTTTAGAACAGAATAGCACACTGTCAGTTTCACTCACTGTACCTCTCTGTCCCTCAACTCAAGGATTGAAAATATGGTTCAGCAAAATAGTTTTAGAACAGAATAGCACACTGACACTTTCCCTCACTGTACCTCTGTCCCTAAACTCAAGGATTGAAAATATGGTTCAGCAAGATTGGTTTAGAACAGAATAGCACACTGACACTTTCCCTCACTGTACCTCTCTGTCCCTACAAACAAGGATTAGCACAGAATAGCACACTGTCACTGACACTCTCCCTACCTATCCTTATTTGTCCCTAAACACAAGGAATCCAGGATTAGTAAAGGAAAAATAATGACACTGTCCCTGCCTATGCTTCTCTTTCCCTGCTCCGGAACACACTACACAAGGCCGCCGCGCTGGCGGCCTTTTATAGTGTGGGGCGTGTACTAAACCCCCTCAGCAATAATTGGCCACAGGCATCCTGCCTGTGGCCAATCATTGCTCTCCTCGCTGCCGGCGCTGTGATTGGCCAAGCATGCGGGGTCACAGTGCATGCTTGGCCAATCACAGCGCCTGGATGACACTGCGATGGCGTAGTGCATTGTGGGCCGTTCGCATCACTCGAATTTGGCGCGAACGGCCCAAATCGTTCGATCTTCGTAGAACGATCGAACAGCCGATGTTCGAGTCAAACGTATGTTCGACTCGAACACGAAGCTCATCCCTAGTCTCCAGCCTCTAGATATAACTTGTATGAAATTTGGAAGATACCGTTGGCTACGCTGTATGAGGTGTTGGATCTCAGGAAGGAGAATAGGAGGAGGTTCTCGGATCTGAGACTGTACCCGCGGATATTATGGCCTGCAAGCCACAGGGCAATTATTGTTATCACCACCGAATGACTGCGAATCCGGATAAGGATCCTGGAGAGTATTAGGTTTGTTGAATATACATATTGGCTAATTTGCCGACCCAGTTGGCTGTCATTAGTTTCTCTGCTTCCACCTCTGGGAAGCCACCCAGGTTACAGTCAGACCAATATCTTGATAGCCTTATTTGTTGCCGATCTCTTGACCAGCTTTTTGTTTTGGAGACCGTCCCTTGTCATCCGACGGCTTTTGTATCTTACGCCATCTGGCCGTAAGTTCTAGAAAACCCTACTTAACGTGCTGGGAGATACATCTGACAGAAGTTGACTAGTTTGCATTCCTTCTTGACAGCGAAGATAGGACTTCCCCATTTTGCTGAGTCTTTTCAGCATAGTTGAGGCTTATTTGTTGCGTTTCGGAAAGATTCCAGTCTGCGACCGCTATAACTCTGACTTTTGGACACCTTGTCCTCCATTGGCATGAATACCCGACGAGTAACCACTTGGGATGATTGGTATGCCTAATAGCTGATACGCTGAAAGATTAGTTTGTTTAGCTACCTCCCCAAGAGGGGACTTTTCTCCTCTGTGGAGTTACTGTTTCTAGTGCAGGAAGTAAGTCTTTCCTTACTACAAAACCAGTTAACACAGTTGCCAACCTTCCCTTGGGCACCTCGGACCTCATGGATTACTACCGGCTACTTTATTGCTCTTGCGACCGTGGGATGCAACCAATGGGAAAGAGCCATTTGTTCAAGTGAGATACTTATACTGTTGCTCTCTCTGAGTGTAAATTTATTGTATTTATTTTCAGAGATTCAGAATTGCTTCCCGGTAGGTCATTGTTGTGATGAGACTAGTTGGTCTCTCGATGATGGTTCCTCCCAACTCGATCAGAGTCTGTACTGGGACTCTTTTCCCAGAATCTGGAAGTCATTGCGCCAGTCTGTTGTCCAGACAAGGCTCACCAGAAGTCCTTGGTCCCACAAGTCGGCCCTTACTGGACCCAATATCCCAGGAAATGTCCGGAGTTGGTGGAAAGGTCACAGTCTGCCAGATGAACTCGTAGTGAACTCGAATTGCCAAGCGAAGGTACTTGCTGCAACATGGGTATTTTGAAGTGTGTATACAGTATACACACACACACCCACACTTGTGGATGACCACAACATACAGGATATATAAGGTAATATCGACATATAATCACACATAGGTTGGACTTGATGGACCTGTGTCCATCCTCAACCTCACCCCCTATGCAACCATGCAAATATACAACTTGCTAGGTCTAAAGACCATCGACAGTCTTAGCCTAGGTTTCCACTATTGCGACCTAAAATCGTGCGATTTACTGTGATTTCTATGTGTCTTGAATCAATGCCTGTGTATTCTTGATGTCTATGGCCCCAAGTTAGATCACAGTGGGATTAAAGTAGTGTAGGGACTACTTTACTATTGCAGCAACTTGGGGGGTCGCACCGCTATGAACGATACTCCTTGGAAATCATGGGGTATGATTTGTGGAGGTCAAGCCTTACTGACGGCTGGAGAGATTAATTGCAATGATGGCCTGTGCAATTTTTTGGATCCTTAACCTTCCGCCTGTTATTCAAGTCTTACTTTTGACTAACGACCATGTAATCACAACCCTTGTGCTCTGATGCATCATGAAGGGAATGCAATGAATTGGTAGAGAAATGAAAAAATTCCATTGGCTTCCTTAATGCACAGGACCCACGGATCCGAAGCTCAAATTTACATATAACTGCCAGCTGACCCTATTGGGCGGCTTGGGTTTAGGCAAATAAAGATAATTCTTGATTCTTTATTCTCCGCTATAGTTCTCCCAGGTCTAACCTGTCATTCACTCTTTGTAACTTTGCCTTTTGGCCATCCTCTGGTCATTGGTGATTAACATCAGGAATTAATCCTCCTTCTAAATATCACCAGATCCGACATGAACAGTCACCACTCTGACTTAAAGCGGCATGTGTTTACTTGTGGGATGGGACATAAAGGTTCACTGACCACAATGATTACTGGAGAAACCGCATATAGTTTTGTATTCGCAGTGTCTGAACTGCATCATTGGCTACT
Organism: Rana muscosa; assembly: GCA_029206835.1. NCBI lineage: Eukaryota > Metazoa > Chordata > Amphibia > Anura > Ranidae > Rana > Rana muscosa. The sequence continues at coordinate 233,937,732 of CM055127.1, read as the reverse complement.
CCATTTTCAATCTAGGATCCGCCATCATAGAGAGTTTATCACTGAGCAGAGCTCTGCTTTCATCTGGTCTGGGGTCCTGACAGTCTGGCTACCGAAGTGAGCACAATCGCAGGACACAAAACACTACTTAACAGCAGTATGAACCTTCTCCATCTCCTGATCTATTTGCTGTCCCAGGGTCTCTGCAAAGGATATTGCCTCTTCTGTTGCAAGAATGGCACCCTTGGTTAATCTGATGCAGCCTGTTTGTCCGGCTGCTTTTGAGGCAGAGGTACCCTTTAAATGCCTTTGTTTGAATAGCTTAGTCCCTGAGCTCCACACAGTCAGTTTGGATGGGGTTAAAGTATCCACCTTTTGCTTCTGATATGCCAACTTGTCATAGCAATTTCCCAGAAGCAAGCTCTGAGGTAGAGGTTGCCTTTAAACAAACACAATTGTTTTATTAGGCTTGGCATGGAACCATTAGTGACTGCAGGCCTTTTCAGGTCTCTGCCCATTTGTCACTGTCTTTGGCCTGCAACCTTGTTTTGCATTTTGGCCGACACACCAGTTACCACCAGACCACTATGATTACTGTAGAGACTTCTTGATCTGCCTCCACAGGCAGTTAACTACATAGTGGTTCTTTCAGGGCTGAAGAGGATCTGTCCCCTGTTGCAGAAGTAGGTTGACTGGTGTTGGTGTTGAGGGCTGGAGAGATTTACGCTCATTATGCCCATAATGTGCACTCTTTTAGGATATACCATATACCTACCTGCCCGCACCTTAGTTAAAGTTGCTGGTCTCTAGGAAGGCTGATTGCTACTGGTTCACAGATGAGCTGAAGCCTGGAGCCATGCCTGGGGTATTTGCCATAAGTAGTAACCACTACAAACCACATATCTTTCTGTGGGGTACCCCAAATAATACAAGCAATTACATATTGCTAACAGGTAAGTACTAAGGAATGTGACTAAACAGATCCTGACTTTTATTTTAGAACCAAGGTCAGCATTAGTGATGAGAGAGAGAATATGTTGTATCAGCCACAGAGTGGTAACTGTGGATATCAACAAAAAGTATCTGGCGTGCCACGTCCTAACATTTGAATATAGAAGAAGCTAGATGGAGGGACTTGGACTTTTTAGGCACCATACACAATTTATATAAAAAATAATTTTATTGTATAATAATCTAACATATCAATATTTCTGTATAAAAATTGTTCACAAGTTCTGAAAGAGACGATACAACAATACCGATATAGTACAACACCATAGCTCTAATGCAGATCATATAGGGCCAGTATTCATCCATAGGCCAGTTAGATGCATTCCCAAAAGTTGAGGTATGGTTGAAACGGCATAAGTCGTAGGAAAAGATGTAATAATTTCACTCTCGCTCGACAAGTTCCGCGTCCAGTGATGCTTCTTCAGGAGCGTGTCATGTGAACTAAACAGGAAATATATTTAAACATACAACATATATCATGAGTTTGTAATTTGTCATCATGCATTCAATAATGCTATAATACATTTAGAAACCCTTATAGAGAAAGGGAAAATATGTTTACACTTTTGTAAAGGAACTCGGAGAAGACCTAAAATGTATACTGACCTTGGAGACAGGGAAAACGGTATAGAACGAACCCGACGGACACTGTGGAGGCGTGCACCTATTATTCAATTGATAACATTGGATTAATGAAAACGCTTACTGTTAAGAACATCTGGTTACTAGAAACCAGGATGTCTAATGTTGTATAAGTAATTTGGCTTCATATGAAAAAGACAAATTCCAAATTCCTATCGAGCAGAAAAAGAATCCCTTAGAGATGGCAGGAGAGGAGGGGAAAAAAAAAAAGAAAACAAAAAAAAAAAAAAAACCGAAACGGAAGCCCCATAAAGTAATATGTTGGAAGTATGCTGGAAAATAGTTGTAGAAAAAATCTCCAACAGTCTTGGAATCAAACAAATGGATCCCAGAGTGTATATGCAGGTAAAGTGCATAGTGACCACAGCCATATTTTTATAAAGAGGAAAGTAAAAACAGAGGTAAATAAGACAATGGTTCTAATTGATTGATGTCCATAACCTTAGCTTGTTGCTAAGGGATATAGCTTACCCGCTAATGCAGTTTAAGATCTAGGGAATTAATCAGCTATATTATAGAGGATTCGCCAGGGGATCAAGTCGAAGTTGCCCATGTGTAGAAAGACAGTGAAGGCAAAAAGCGTCAAGTACATCCACTTGTTGCCATTAGCCTCACGATACGTTTCCAGTCAGGATACAATGTAACAGTTAATCTAGACAATGAGTCTAGAATGAAAGAAGAACCACAAATGGTAATTACTTCATATGATCCAATAGTTTGACTAATTGAGGGTAACACTCAAAAGAATAATATTACCTGGCAATAGATTTCCATCTGGTAAATTTGTAGCCAGGACGCCGTCCTGGGCGTCCTTAACAAGAACAGCTGAATTAAATAATATAATAATTGCTATTAGGACATCTAATTAGTCAAAACAGGTAATGTCTATAATTATATTAGATGAACATAACTATAAAAAACATATATGCTCCAACTTACTTTAAAACATAGATAATTCCCTTAGAAACGACAGGAGAGAGGCCCCCAGGGGAGTATATAAATTGTATCACAGTAAAAAAGAGGGAAGGATCGAATCTCCAAGGCTCTATACAGAAATGGTGAACCCTAAGATATGTATATAGAAAATATATATATATAAAAATGTATATATATATAATAACCAGAACATTCATATAAGTCATAGTGTTTAAATAAGTAATACTGGTGCTAAAGTGCCTCAGTCATTTATCTTAATACAGAGGGGTAAAAAACTTACCCACTACTAAACTTTGAATGTAAATGGATGGTCAACTGAATCATGCAGGATTCACCAGACAGCAAAGCACGCTGTCTGTGTAGCAGAGTGGAGACAGTAACCCACAGGTGCATCCACTTGTTCACATCAACCCTGGGGTGTTACGATATATTTCCAGTGAACTGAGCCTGGATAATAGAAACCACAAATAGAATTTACTAAATGCGGTTCAAGAGGGTCAACTAGTTAAATTGGACTCAGAAAATATGTGTCCATACCTGGCATACTGTTCCCATTTGATCGCCTCCCAGCAGCAGCGCCGTGTCAGAGATGTCAGCTCGATATAAAACACGCTATAATAGCGTGATTTTAAAGGTGCGCGCCTCTTCCGTAGTCTCCGCCTGAGCCAATGAGGAGGCTCGGCGTGACGTCATTCGGAACGGCCAGAGGATCAGCGTAGCCGCGTGCAACACAAGGACACGCCCACGTATCGAAAAGAATTTCCGAACGTGATGCGTGATTGGTTGCAGCGGCATAAAGCTGAGCCAAGCCATCTCAAAGGGAGACAGGAATTTCGTCACCCGGAGACGGCTAATGCGCTGCCTGGCAATTGCCTGACAGCGCTCGGGTGGCCACACAGCGGCCATACATGGTCCTGTTCATTAACCCAAACCCTGCCAGATGTGAGGCCGGCATAAAAAGGTCCTGGATTCTCCGAATTGCAAAACAAAAGTAGAAAACCATAAAAGTATACATTGAGTTTGTATGTTCAAAAAACAATAGTAGAAGAACAAGTTATTAGTATTCAATTTTACAATGTAAAACCAAAAATAATTCCCATTTGATCTAATATAGGGATATAAATCACTTTCAATTTTAGCTCAGAGTGTATTTTTTAAAAAATATATAAAACATGAATAAATGGTTCTATGAGTAGCCTATGTTTACATAGCTCTTGATTCATTAACTGGGAAGGGGGAAAATAAAGATGAAGGGAGCCCCCCTATGGACATTTTATTTAGTTAATTTGTACAGTATTCTATTGTTATTTACGCTTGATAAGCACTAGGTTTCTACACAACGATTTACCCTACGAATTGTTTTGTCTAAAGAAATGCTTTATAGGAGTGAGCTTCATTGATGCCAGGTGCATGGGTGGCATCAAGACGCTCAATCCAGTAGGTTTCTTGACGAAGTATTTGCTTGTCCCAGTCGCCGCCTCGTGGGTCTCGTGGTACCACAGTGAGGACTATAAATGTTACCAGCGAGGTGTTAAATTTATGATATAGATCCAAGTGTCTACTTACTGCAGTAATCATTTTTCCACTTCCTGAGTAGTATACATGGTCTTTAATGCGGGATCGGAAATGTCTTATAGTTTTTCCCACGTAAAACGCGCCGCATCGACAGGTCATTAAGTAGATTACTCCCTGTGTGTTACAGTCAGCATGGAAATTCAAGTTGTAAATGGTGCCATTGGGAAGTGTGAATCTGGTGCCTGTGGAGATCCACGGGCAAAAAGCACATTTACCACATTGTGTCATCCCATTAGAGGTAGATCTAGCCGGTATATCATCGTGGAAATGACTAGACGTGAGTTGGTCGCGTAATGATTTTGATCTTCTAAAGGTTATGTCTGGTTTGGATTTAATGTATTTGTTGAGTATGGGGTCATCATATAGGAGGGACCAATGATTGGAAAGTATGTTCCTAAGTTCCACATGATGAGTCGAGTATCTTGTAATAAATCTCACAGGCTGCTCCTGTTCGGCTGTCTTTGTTTTGTATAGTAGTGAGTTCCTGGATTGTCGCAGCGCTTTATTAAATGCGCTGCGCAACAAGGATTTAGTATACCCCCTGGCTCTAAGTCTATCGCGAAGTAGGTTCGCCTGTATTTTAAAGTCAGTAGTAGATGTACAATTACGGCGAAGTCTGAGGTATTGTGCATAGGGTATGCTACGTATTAGGGTGTTTGGATGGGCACTATCTGCATGTAATAAAGTGTTGCCCGCTGTCTCTTTACGAAAGAGGGTTGAGGTCAGTTGTCCATCAGGGTCCTTGGTTATGGTTAAGTCCAGGAACGTAACTTTGTCCTTACTGTTCGACATGGTAAATTTCAAGTTGAAAGTGTTCTCATTTAACATGGCAGTAAATTGCTCCAGTAAGTTGAGGGTCCCGGTCCATATGATGAATATATCATCAATATAGCGTA